>OX456525.1:143124888-143527388 GCA_949748255.1 Eustalomyia histrio
AACATCCTTGCAAAAACTAGCCATCCCCGAATGGACGACAACGTTTGCAAGTTCAGCTGCAACAATAAAAGACGCTGGTATATTAAACTTTCAAGTTTGCAGAAAAAATTTTCGACAAACAGGTAATCATCCTCCCATTCTTCGTGAGACATTTCGTTCAGTGTAATGTAGGTACTATCCGTCGACTCTTCCTCAAAGCTCAACTTAGACTGATTTATTATTTTCCTTTTCATGCTATCTGTGTTAGTATGTTAGTATAAGCGAGTCGCCCATGGGCGACTCTTTGTCGATCACTGATTGAAATGCATTAAAAATTCCACCTTCTGCTCATTTCTGTTTGCCTGGTACTAGGTCGACAATTTTTAGCATTTTTAGCCATCGTTTATAAATTTATTTTTTTTTACACCCTAAAAATTAGTTGGTGGTACCAGAACCTCTTAATAAGAAAATGCTACACCAAAAAAAATACGGCTAATTTAGTAAATTAAGTATGTTTTTTATTAAATTTTTACACCCGAAACAATAATTAATAAAACAAAGTTAAATTTTTCACATTAAAAAGTTTTTGGTATCACCACAAATTATTTACTAATTAATAATAGATAAAATTTTATAGTATTTGCACCAACTAATTGTTTAGGTTGTCAAAGTTTTTTAAAGGAACAATCACTAAATTATCTAAACAAACAATGTTTCCATCTTACTATTTTTTTTGGGTGTAAAAAAATAAATTTAAAAACGATTGCCTAAATATGCTAAAAATTGTCGACCTAGTACCAGGCAAACAGAAAAATCAAGAGGCAAAAAAATATTTTAAAACACAAATTATTATTACTTATTTTTGTTTTTAAAACAACAACTTTCGTGGTATTTTTTCAAATATGCAAAACAAAAGAAAACAAGCACTAAGCACAACAGAATATGAACATATACATAGACGTGGGGACATGTGCATTGTTTTTGTTTGGATTTGTAGCAAGAGAATAACTAGCAAGAGCAACAACAACAATTACATTTTTTTGTGCAATTAAAGAAAAACAAAAAATTAAGAGAGGATCAACAACAACCATTAATGTTTTTTTGCGCAGTAAAAAAAAAAATAAACATTATAGGAAATCAACAACAACGATTGTTACAAAAATGTAAAATCCACCTTCTGCTCATTTCTGTTTGCCTGGTACTAGGTCGACAATTTTTAGCATTTTTAGCCATCTTTTTTAACTTAATTTTTTTTACACCCAAAAAATTAGTTGGTGGTACCAGAACATTTTTATAAGAAAATTGTTCAACCAAAAAAATTTGACGGCTAATTTAGTAAATTAAGTACTTTTTTTAATAAATTTTTACACCCAAAAAAGTATTTAGAAACCAGAACCTTTTAATATGGAAATCTTACACCTAAAAAAATATATTTGTATATAAAGTTGATTACTAATTTAGTATTATTTACACACAAAACAATTAGTGCAAATAATACAAATTTTGGCCATTAAGTAGTAATTAATTTCGGTGATCCCCCAAAGTTTTTACACCCAATAAATATATAAAACAATTATGTCTATTTTTAGTTATATTTTTATTAAGTTTTGAAAAATTCATATAAAAGTTCATATAATTTGGTTTTGTTTAATATTGTAGAATCTTAATATACAAAAAAAAAACATAGACAATAAAAACATTAAAAAAAAGAAAAATTAAAAAGTTATAATAATTTCTGCATGATTTGTTTAAATACAATTATAATTTTGGATATATATAGTTAAATATTTAGTTTTGTAATTATAGTTCACTATTTGGTTTTGAAATTTTAAAATACTTGTATAGTACTGTGAAAGTTTTATTTTTTTTATTTACAAATATTTTCAAATATTCGGTTGGTTTTTTATTTTTAACATAAAATTTATTATAATTATATAATTATTACATTATCGAAAGGATTTCTATCGATAAGATGGGTTTTCAATAAACACAATATGGCATTTTGTCAGCCTATGAGGTCATTATGATTAAGGACACTGACAAGACGTTGAACCACAGTGTATACCTCATCACTGGTTGCTTCTAAAATCCGACAAAATTTCGGGGTTTTACTATGGTGACCACGGGATTCAACAATGCAAACTCATGCTAAAAGTAAATAAAAACATATACAATTTATTATCAGGTGCATAATTGATTGGACTAATTAATTACTGATTTCTTTAAAATTAAATTGATATCAATTATAATTAATAAATATTTTTATTAAAGAGACTAAGAAAAAATATCTCGCAAAAAAATTTTTTAAAAAATTCTCGATTTTTTGCAAAAAAATTAAATTTTTTTACCAAATATTATACTCAAATGAAAGGGCATACTAAGAGCATCCTACAAAACCACTTTTCACTTCGAAATTCCTTTTGGTTTCTGAGAAAATGATGATTATGGAGGATCGATTATGGCAATTTTAATGCATTTTAATGCAAAATCCATACTAAATCTCAGAATTTCGCAGAGATTTATGTACTGCTAAATAGCCCTTGAAATTCCCTTTCATTTGAGTATAATATTGAGCGAAAAAAAAATTTTCGATTTTTTGCAAAAAAAAGGATGATGTATACACTGAATTTTTTGCCAAAAAATTAAAATATTTTTTTTAACTCAATATTATACTCAAATGAAAGGACATACTAAGAGCATCCTACAAAACCACTTTTCACTTCAAATTTCCTTTTGGTTTCCGAGAAAATGATGATTATGGAGGATCGATTATGGCAATTTTAATGCATTTTAATGCAAAATCCATACTAAATCTCAGAATTTCGCAGAGATTTATGTACTGCTAAATAGCCCTTTAAATTCCCTTTCATTTGAGTATAATATTGAGTGAAAAAAAAAATTTCGATTTTTTGCAAAAAAGGATGATGTATACACTGCATTTTTTGCCAAAAAATTAAAATATTTTTTTTCACTCAATATTATACTCAAATGAAAGGACATACTAAGAGCATCCTACAAAACCACTTTTCACTTCGAAATTCCTTTTGGTTTCCGAGAAAATGATGATTATGGAGGATCGATTATGGCAATTTTAATGCATTTTAATGCAAAATCCATACTAAATCTCAGAATTTCGCAGAGATTTATGTACTGCTAAATAGCCCTTGAAATTCCCTTTCATTTAAGTATAATATTGAGTGAAAAAAAATTTTCGATTTTTTGCAAAAAATGATGTATACACTGCATTTTTTGCCAAAAAATGAAAAAATGTTTTTTCACTCAATATTATACTCAAATGAAAGGGCATACTAAGAGCATCCTACAAAACCACTTTTCACTTCGAACTTCCTTTTGGTTTCTGAGAAAATGATGATTATGGAGGATCGATTATGGCAATTTTAATGCATTTTAATGCAAAATCCATACTAAATCTCAGAATTTCGCAGAGATTTATGTACTGCTAAATAGCCCTTAAAATTCCCTTTCATTTGAGTATAATATTGAGCGAAAAAAAATTTTCGATTTTTTGCAAAACTGCATTTTTCGCCAAAAAATGCAACAATTATTTTTCACTCAATATTATACTCAAATGAAAGGGCATACTAAGAGCATCCTACGAAACCACTTTTCACTTCGAAATTCCTTTTGGTTTCTGAGAAAATGATGATTATGGAGGATCGATTATGGCAATTTTAATGCATTTTAATGAAAAATCCTAAATCTCAGAATTTCGCAGAATTTCGCAGAGATTTATGTACTGCTAAATAGCCCTTGAAATTCCCTTTCATTTGAGTATAATATTGAGCGAAAAAAAAATTTTCGATTTTTCGCAAAAAAGGATGATGTATACACTGCATTTTTTGCCAAAAAATGAAAAAAAAATTTTTCACTCAATATTATACTCAAATGAAAGAGCATACTAAGAGCATCCTACAAAACCACTTTTCACTTCAAAATTCCTTTTGGTTTCTGAGAAAATGATGATTATGGAGGATCGATTATGGCAATTTTAATGCATTTTAATGAAAAATCCATACTAAATCTCAGAATTTCGCAGAGATTTATGTACTGCTAAATAGCCCTTGAAATTCCCTTTCATTTGAGTATAATATTGAGCGAAAAAAAAATTTTCGATTTTTCGCAAAAAAGGATGATGTATACACTGCATTTTTTGCCAAAAAATTAAAAAAAATTTTTTCACTCAATATTATACTCAAATGAAAGGGCATACTAAGAGCATCCTAGAAAACCACTTTTCACTTCGAAATTCCTTTTGGTTTCTGAGAAAATGATGATTATGGAGGATCGATTATGGCAATTTTAATGCATTTTAATGCAAAATCCATACTAAATCTCAGAATATTGCAGAGATTTATGTACTGCTAAATAGCCCTTGAAATTCCCTTTCATTTGAGTATAATATTGAGCGAAAAAAAAATTTTCGATTTTTTGCAAAAAAGGATGATGTATACACTGCATTTTTTGCCAAAAAATGAAAAAATTTTTTTTCACTCAATATTATACTCAAATGAAAGAGCATACTAATAGCATCCTAGAAAACCACTTTTCACTTCGAAATTCCTTTTGGTTTCTGAGAAAATGATGATTATGGAGGATCGATTATGGCAATTTTAATGCATTTTAATGCAAAATCCATACTAAATCTCAGAATTTCGCAGAGATTTATGTACTGCTAAATAGCCCTTGAAATTCCCTTTCATTTGAGTATAATATTGAGCGAAAAAAAATTTTCGATTTTTTGCAAAAAAGGATGATGTATACACTGCATTTTTTGCAAAAAAGGATGATGTATACACTGCATTTTTTGCCAAAAAATGAAAAAATTTTTTTTCACTCAATATTATACTCAAATGAAAGGGCATACTAAGAGCATCCTACAAACCCACTTTTCACTTCGAAATTCCTTTTGGTTTCTGAGAAAATGATGATTATGGAGGATCGATTATGGCAATTTTAATACATTTTAATGCAAAATCCATACTAAATCTCAGAATTTCGCGGAGATTTATGTACTGCTAAATAGCCCTTGAAATTCCCTTTCATTTGAGTATAATATTGAGCGAAAAAAAATTTTCGATTTTTTGCAAAAAAGGATGATGTATACACTGCATTTTTTGCCAAAAAATGAAAAAATTTTTTTTCACTCAATATTATACTCAAATGAAAGGGCATACTAAGAGCATCCTACAAACCCACTTTTCACTTCGAAATTCCTTTTGGTTTCTGAGAAAATGATGATTATGGTGGATCGATTATGGCAATTTTAATGCAAAATCCATACTAAATCTCAGAATTTCGCAGAGATTAATGTACTGCTAAATAGCCCTTGAAATTCCCTTTCATTTGAGTATAATACTGAGCGAAAAAAAAATTTTCGCTTTTTTGCAAAAAAGGATGATGTATACACTGCATTTTTTGCCAAAAAATGAAAAAAATTTTTTTCACTCAATATTATACTCAAATGAAAGGGCATACTAAGAGCATCCTACAAACCCACTTTTCACTTCGAAATTCCTTTTGGTTTCTGAGAAAATGATGATTATGGAGGATCGATTATGGCAATTTTAATGCATTTTAATGCAAAATCCATACTAAATCTCAGAATATTGCAGAGATTTATGTACTGCTAAATAGCCCTTGAAATTCCCTTTCATTTGAGTATAATATTGAGCGAAAAAAAATTTTCGATTTTTTGCAAAAAAGGATGATGTATACACTGCATTTTTTGCCAAAAAATGAAAAAAATTTTTTTCACTCAATATTATACTCAAATGAAAGAGCATACTAAGAGCATCCTACAAAACCACTTTTCACTTCGAAATTCCTTTTGGTTTCTGAGAAAATGATGATTATGGAGGATCGATTATGGCAATTTTAATGCATTTTAATGCAAAATCCATACTAAATCTCAGAATATTGCAGAGATTTATGTACTGCTAAATAGCCCTTGAAATTCCCTTTCATTTGAGTATAATATTGAGCGAAAAAAAAATTTTCGATTTTTTGCAAAAAAGGATGATGTATACACTGCATTTTTTGCCAAAAAATGAAAAAAATTTTTTTCACTCAATATTATACTCAAATGAAAGGGCATAGTAAGAGCATCCTAGAAAACCACTTTTCACTTCGAAATTCCTTTTGGTTTCTGAGAAAATGATGATTATGGAGGATCGATTATGGCAATTTTAATGCATTTTAATGCAAAATCCATACTAAATCTCAGAATATTGCAGAGATTTATGTACTGCTAAATAGCCCTTGAAATTCCCTTTCATTTGAGTATAATATTGAGCGAAAAAAAAATTTTCGATTTTTTGCAAAAAAGGATGATGTATACACTGCATTTTTTGCCAAAAAATGAAAAAAAATTTTTTCACTCAATATTATACTCAAATGAAAGGGCATAGTAAGAGCATCCTAGAAAACCACTTTTCACTTCGAAATTCCTTTTGGTTTCTGAGAAAATGATGATTATGGAGGATCGATTATGGCAATTTTAATGCATTTTAATGCAAAATCCATACTAAATCTCAGAATTTAGCAGAGATTTATGTACTGCTAAATAGCCCTTGAAATTCCCTTTCATTTGAGTATAATATTGAGCGAAAAAAAAAATTTTCGATTTTTTGCAAAAAAGGATGATGTATACACTGCATTTTTTGCCAAAAAATGAAAAAAAAATTTTCACTCAATATTATACTCAAATGAAAGGGCATACTAAGAGCATCCTAGAAAACCACTTTTCACTTCGAAATTCCTTTTGGTTTCTGAGAAAATGATGATTATGGAGGATCGATTATGGCAATTTTAATGCATTTTAATGCAAAATCCATACTAAATCTCAGAATTTAGCAGAGATTTATGTACTGCTAAATAGCCCTTGAAATTCCCTTTCATTTGAGTAATATATTGAGAGGAAAAAAAATTTTCGATTTTTTGCAAAAAAGGATGATGTATACACTGCATTTTTTGCCAAAAAATGAAAAAAATTTTTTTCACTCAATATTATACTCAAATGAAAGAGCATCCTACAAAACCACTTTTCACTTCGAAATTCCTTTTGGTTTCTGAGAAAATGATGATTATGGAGGATCGATTATGGCAATTTTAATGCATTTTAATGCAAAATCCATACTAAATCTCAGAATTTCGCAGAGATTTATGTACTGCTAAATAGCCCTTGAAATTCCCTTTCATTCTGATTATGGAGGATCGATTATGGCAATTTTAATGCAAAATCCATACTAAATCTCAGAATATTGCAGAGATTTATGTACTGCTAAATAGCCCTTGAAATTCCCTTTCATTTGAGTAATATATTGAGAGGAAAAAAAATTTTCGATTTTTTGCAAAAAAGGATGATGTATACACTGCATTTTTTGCCAAAAAATGAAAAAAATTTTTTTCACTCAATATTATACTCAAATGAAAGAGCATCCTACAAAACCACTTTTCACTTCGAAATTCCTTTTGGTTTCTGAGAAAATGATGATTATGGAGGATCGATTATGGCAATTTTAATGCATTTTAATGCAAAATCCATACTAAATCTCAGAATTTCGCAGAGATTTATGTACTGCTAAATAGCCCTTGAAATTCCCTTTCATTTGAGTATAATATTGAGCGAAAAAAAAATTTTCGATTTTTTGCAAAAAAGGATGATGTATACACTGCATTTTTTGCCAAAAAATGAAAAAAAATTTTTCACTCAATATTATACTCAAATGAAAGGGCATACTAAGAGCATCCTACAAACCCACTTTTCACTTCGAAATTCCTTTTGGTTTCTGGTTTGGAGGATCGATTATGGCAATTTTAATGCATTTTAATGCAAAATCCATACTAAATCTCAGAATTTCGCAGAGATTTATGTACTGCTAAATAGCCCTTGAAATTCCCTTTCATTTGAGTATAATATTGAGCGAAAAAAAAATTTTCGATTTTTTGCAAAAAAGGATGATGTATACACTGCATTTTTGCCAAATAATGAAAAAATTTTTTTTCACTCAATATTATACTCAAATGAAAGGGCATACTAAGATCATCCTACAAACCCACTTTTCACTTCGAAATTCCTTTTGGTTTCTGAGAAAATGATGATTATGGAGGATCGATTATGGCAATTTTAATGCAAAATCCATACTAAATCTCAGAATATTGCAGAGATTTATGTACTGCTAAATAGCCCTTGAAATTCCCTTTCATTTGAGTAATATATTGAGAGGAAAAAAAATTTTCGATTTTTTGCAAAAAAGGATGATGTATACACTGCATTTTTTGCCAAAAAATGAAAAAAATTTTTTTCACTCAATATTATACTCAAATGAAAGAGCATCCTACAAAACCACTTTTCACTTCGAAATTCCTTTTGGTTTCTGAGAAAATGATGATTATGGAGGATCGATTATGGCAATTTTAATGCATTTTAATGCAAAATCCATACTAAATCTCAGAATTTCGCAGAGATTTATGTACTGCTAAATAGCCCTTGAAATTCCCTTTCATTTGAGTATAATATTGAGCGAAAAAAAAATTTTCGATTTTTTGCAAAAAAGGATGATGTATACACTGCATTTTTTGGCAAAAAATGAAAAAAATTTTTTTCACTCAATATTATACTCAAATGAAAGGGCATACTAAGAGCATCCTACAAAACCACTTTTCACTTCGAAATTCCTTTTGGTTTCTGAGAAAATGATGATTATGGAGGATCGATTATGGCAATTTTAATGCATTTTAATGCAAAATCCATACTAAATCTCAGAATATTGCAGAGATTTATGTACTGCTAAATAGCCCTTGAAATTCCCTTTCATTTGAGTATAATATTGAGCGAAAAAAAAATTTTCGATTTTTTGCAAAAAAGGATGATGTATACACTGCATTTTTTGCCAAAAAATGAAAAAAATTTTTTTCACTCAATATTATACTCAAATGAAAGAGCATACTAAGAGCATCCTACAAAACCACTTTTCACTTCGAAATTCCTTTTGGTTTCTGAGAAAATGATGATTATGGAGGATCGATTATGACAATTTTAATGCAAAATCCATACTAAATCTCAGAATATTGCAGAGATTTATGTACTGCTAAATAGCCCTTGAAATTCCCTTTCATTTGAGTAATATATTGAGAGGAAAAAAAATTTTCGATTTTTTGCAAAAAAAGGATGATGTATACACTGCATTTTTTGCCAAAAAATTAAAAAAATTTTTTTCACTCAATATTATACTCAAATGAAAGGGCATACTAAGAGCATCCTACAAAACCACTTTTCACTTCGAAATTCCTTTTGGTTTCTGAGAAAATGATGATTATGGAGGATCGATTATGGCAATTTTAATGCATTTCAATGCAAAATCCATACTAAATCTCAGAATTTCGCAGAGATTTATGTACTGCTAAATAGCCCTTGAAATTCCCTTTCATTTGAGTATAATATTGAGCGAAAAAAAAATTCTCGATTTTTTGCAAAAAAGGATGATGTATACACTGCATTTTTTGCCAAAAAATGAAAAAATTTTTTTTCACTCAATATTATACTCAAATGAAAGGGCATACTAATAGCATCCTAGAAAACCACTTTTCACTTCGAAATTCCTTTTGGTTTCTGAGAAAATGATGATTATGGAGGATCGATTATGGCAATTTTAATGCATTTTAATGCAAAATCCATACTAAATCTCAGAATTTAGCAGAGATTTATGTACTCACTCAATATTATACTCAAATGAAAGGGCATACTAAGAGCATCCTACAAAACCACTTTTCACTTCGAAATTCCTTTTGGTTTCTGAGAAAATGATGATTATGGAGGATCGATTATGGCAATTTTAATGCATTTTAATGCAAAATCCATACTAAATCTCAGAATATTGCAGAGATTTATGTACTGCTAAATAGCCCTTGAAATTCCCTTTCATTTGAGTATAATATTGAGCGAAAAAAAAATTTTCGATTTTTTGCAAAAAAAGGATGATGTATACACTGCATTTTTTGCCAAATAATGAAAAAATTTTTTTTCACTCAATATTATACTCAAATGAAAGGGCATACTAAGAGCATCCTACAAACCCACTTTTCACTTCGAAATTCCTTTTGGTTTCTGAGAAAATGATGATTATGGAGGATCGATTATGGCAATTTTAATGCAAAATCCATACTAAATCTCAGAATATTGCAGAGATTTATGTACTGCTAAATAGCCCTTGAAATTCCCTTTCATTTGAGTAATATATTGAGAGGAAAAAAATTTTCGATTTTTTGCAAAAAAGGATGATGTATACACTGCATTTTTTGCCAAAAAATGAAAAAAATTTTTTTCACTCAATATTATACTCAAATGAAAGAGCATACTAAGAGCATCCTACAAAACCACTTTTCACTTCGAAATTCCTTTTGGTTTCTGAGAAAATGATGATTATGGAGGATCGATTATGGCAATTTTAATGCATTTTAATGCAAAATCCATACTAAATCTCAGAATTTAGCAGAGATTTATGTACTCACTCAATATTATACTCAAATGAAAGGGCATACTAAGAGCATCCTACAAAACCACTTTTCACTTCGAAATTCCTTTTGGTTTCTGAGAAAATGATGATTATGGAGGATCGATTATGGCAATTTTAATGCATTTTAATGCAAAATCCATACTAAATCTCAGAATATTGCAGAGATTTATGTACTGCTAAAAAGCCCTTGAAATTCCCTTTCATTTGAGTATAATATTGAGCGAAAAAAAAATTTTCGATTTTTTGCAAAAAAAGGATGATGTATACACTGCATTTTTTGCCAAATAATGAAAAAATTTTTTTTCACTCAATATTATACTCAAATGAAAGAGCATACTAAGAGCATCCTACAAAACCACTTTTCACTTCGAAATTCCTTTTGGTTTCTGAGAAAATGATGATTATGGAGGATCGATTATGGCAATTTTAATGCATTTTAATGCAAAATCCATACTAAATCTCAGAATTTCGCAGAGATTTATGTACTGCTAAATAGCCCTTGAAATTCCCTTTCATTTGAGTATAATATTGAGCGAAAAAAAAAATTTTCGATTTTTTGCAAAAAAGGATGATGTATATATACACTGCATTTTTTGCCAAAAAATGAAAAAAAATTTTTCAATCAATATTATACTCAAATGAAAGGGCATACTAAGAGCATCCTAGAAAACCACTTTTCACTTCGAAATTCCTTTTGGTTTCTGAGAAAATGATGATTATGGAGGATCGATTATGGCAATTTTAATGCATTTTAATGCAAAATCCATACTAAATCTCAGAATTTAGCAGAGATTTATGTACTGCTAAATAGCCCTTGAAATTCCCTTTCATTTGAGTAATATATTGAGAGGAAAAAAAATTTTCGATTTTTTGCAAAAAAAGGATGATGTATACACTGCATTTTTTGCCAAATAATGAAAAAATTTTTTTTCACTCAATATTATACTCAAATGAAAGGGCATACTAAGAGCATCCTACAAACCCACTTTTCACTTAGAAATTCCTTTTGGTTTCTGAGAAAATGATGATTATGGAGGATCGATTATGGCAATTTTAATGCAAAATCCATACTAAATCTCAGAATATTGCAGAGATTTATGTACTGCTAAATAGCCCTTGAAATTCCCTTTCATTTGAGTATAATATTGAGCGAAAAAAAAATTCTCGATTTTTTGCAAAAAAGGATGATGTATACACTGCATTTTTTGCCAAAAAATGAAAAAAATTTTTTTCACTCAATATTATACTCAAATGAAAGGGCATACTAATAGCATCCTAGAAAACCACTTTTCACTTCGAAATTCCTTTTGGTTTCTGAGAAAATGATGATTATGGAGGATCGATTATGGCAATTTTAATGCATTTTAATGCAAAATCCATACTAAATCTCAGAATTTAGCAGAGATTTATGTACTGCTAAATAGCCCTTGAAATTCCCTTTCATTTGAGTAATATATTGAGAGGAAAAAAAATTTTCGATTTTTTGCAAAAAAAGGATGATGTATACACTGCATTTTTTGCCAAAAAATTAAAAAAATTTTTTTCACTCAATATTATACTCAAATGAAAGGGCATACTAAGAGCATCCTACAAACCCACTTTTCACTTCGAAATTCCTTTTGGTTTCTGAGAAAATTATGATTATGGAGGATCGATTATGGCAATTTTAATGCATTTTAATGCAAAATCCATACTAAATCTCAGAATATTGCAGAGATTTATGTACTGCTAAATAGCCCTTGAAATTCCCTTTCATTTGAGTATAATATTGAGCGAAAAAAAAAATTTTCGATTTTTTGCAAAAAAGGATGATGTATACACTGCATTTTTTGCCAAAAAATGAAAAAATTTTTTTTCACTCAATATTATACTCAAATGAAAGGGCAAACTAAGAGCATCCTACAAAACCACTTTTCACTTCGAAATTCCTTTTGGTTTCTGAGAAAATTATGATTATGGAGGATCGATTATGACAATTTTAATGCATTTTAATGCAAAATCCATACTAAATCTCAGAATTTAGCAGAGATTTATGTACTGCTAAATAGCCCTTGAAATTCCCTTTCATTTGAGTAATATATTGAGAGGAAAAAAAATTTTCGATTTTTTGCAAAAAAAGGATGATGTATACACTGCATTTTTTGCCAAAAAATTAAAAAAATTTTTTTCACTCAATATTATACTCAAATGAAAGGGCATACTAAGAGCATCCTACAAACCCACTTTTCACTTCGAAATTCCTTTTGGTTTCTGAGAAAATTATGATTATGGAGGATCGATTATGGCAATTTTAATGCATTTTAATGCAAAATCCATACTAAATCTCAGAATATTGCAGAGATTTATGTACTGCTAAATAGCCCTTGAAATTCCCTTTCATTTGAGTATAATATTGAGCGAAAAAAAAATTTTCGATTTTTTGCAAAAAAGGATGATGTATACACTGCATTTTTTGCCAAAAAATTAAAAAATTTTTTTTCACTCAATATTATACTCAAATGAAAGAACATACTAAGAGCATCCTACAAACCCACTTTTCACTTCGAAATTCCTTTTGGTTTCTGAGAAAATGATGATTATGGAGGATCGATTATGGCAATTTTAATGCATTTTAATGCAAAATCCATACTAAATCTCAGAATATTGCAGAGATTTATGTACTGATAAATAGCCCTTGAAATTCCCTTTCATTTGAGTATAATATTGAGCGAAAAAAAAAATTTTCGATTTTTTGCAAAAAAGGATGATGTATACACTGCATTTTTTGTCAAAAAATGAAAAATTTTTTTTTCACTCAATATTATACTCAAATGAAAGGGCAAACTAAGAGCATCCTACAAAACCACTTTTCACTTCGAAATTCCTTTTGGTTTCTGAGAAAATGATGATTATGGAGGATCGATTATGACAATTTTAATGCATTTTAATGCAAAATCCATACTAAATCTCAGAATTTCGCAGAGATTTATGTACTGCTAAATAGCCCTTGAAATTCCCTTTCATTTGAGTAATATATTGAGAGGAAAAAAAATTTTCGATTATTTGCAAAAAAAGGATGATGTATACACTGCATTTTTTGCCAAAAAATGAAAAAATTTTTTTTCACTCAATATTATACTCAAATGAAAGAACATACTAAGAGCATCCTACAAACCCACTTTTCACTTCGAAATTCCTTTTGGTTTCTGAGAAAATGATGATTATGGAGGATCGATTATGGCAATTTTAATGCATTTTAATGCAAAATCCATACTAAATCTCAGAATATTGCAGAGATTTATGTACTGATAAATAGCCCTTGAAATTCCCTTTCATTTGAGTATAATATTGAGCGAAAAAAAAATTTTCGATTTTTTGCAAAAAAGGATGATGTATACACTGCATTTTTTGCCAAAAAATGAAAAAATTTTTTTTCACTCAATATTATACTCAAATGAAAGGGCATACTAATAGCATCCTAGAAAATTCGAAATTCCTTTTGGTTTCTGAGAAAATGATGATTATGGAGGATCGATTATGGCAATTTTAATGCATTTTAATGCAAAATCCATACTAAATCTCAGAATTTCGCAGAGATTTATGTACTGCTAAATAGCCCTTGAAATTCCCTTTCATTTGAGTATAATATTGAGCGAAAAAAAAATTTTCGATTTTTTGCAAAAAAGGATGATGTATACACTGCATTTTTTGCCAAAAAATGAAAAAATTTTTTTTCACTCAATATTATACTCAAATGAAAGGGCATACTAAGAGCATCCTAGAAAACCACTTTTCACTTCGAAATTCCTTTTGGTTTCTGAGAAAATGATGATTATGGAGGGTCGATTATGGCAATTTTAATGCATTTTAATGCAAAATCCATACTAAATCTCAGAATATTGCAGAGATTTATGTACTGCTAAATAGCCCTTGAAATTCCCTTTCATTTGAGTATAATATTGAGCGAAAAAAAAATTTTCGATTTTTTGCAAAAAAGGATGATGTATACACTGCATTTTTTGCCAAAAAATGAAAAAAATTTTTTTCACTCAATATTATACTCAAATGAAAGAGCATACTAAGAGCATCCTACAAAACCACTTTTCACTTCGAAATTCCTTTTGGTTTCTGAGAAAATGATGATTATGGAGGATCGATTATGGCAATTTTAATGCATTTTAATGCAAAATCCATACTAAATCTCAGAATTTCGCAGAGATTTATGTACTGCTAAATAGCCCTTGAAATTCCCTTTCATTTGAGTATAATATTGAGCGAAAAAAAAATTTTCGATTTTTTGCAAAAAAGGATGATGTATACACTGCATTTTTTGCCAAAAAATGAAAAAAATTTTTTTCACTCAATATTATACTCAAATGAAAGAGCATACTAAGAGCATCCTACAAAACCACTTTTCACTTCGAAATTCCTTTTGGTTTCTGAGAAAATGATGATTATGGAGGATCGATTATGACAATTTTAATGCATTTTAATGCAAAATCCATACTAAATCTCAGAATTTCGCAGAGATTTATGTACTGCTAAATAGCCCTTGAAATTCCCTTTCATTTGAGTATAATATTGAGCGAAAAAAAAATTTTCGATTTTTTGCAAAAAAGGATGATGTATACACTGCATTTTTTGCCAAAAAATGAAAAAAATTTTTTTCACTCAATATTATACTCAAATGAAAGAGCATACTAAGAGCATCCTACAAAACCACTTTTCACTTCGAAATTCCTTTTGGTTTCTGAGAAAATGATGATTATGGAGGATCGATTATGACAATTTTAATGCATTTTAATGCAAAATCCATACTAAATCTCAGAATTTCGCAGAGATTTATGTACTGCTAAATAGCCCTTGAAATTCCCTTTCATTTGAGTATAATATTGAGCGAAAAAAATTTTCGATTTTTTGCAAAAAAAAGGATGATGTATACACTGCATTTTTTGCCAAAAAATTAAAAAATTTTTTTTCACTCAATATTATACTCAAATGAAAGGGCATACTAAGAGCATCCTACAAACCCACTTTTCACTTCGAAATTCCTTTTGGTTTCTGAGAAAATGATGATTATGGAGGATCGATTATGGCAATTTTAATGCATTTTAATGCAAAATCCATACTAAATCTCAGAATTTCGCAGAGATTTATGTACTGCTAAATAGCCCTTGAAATTCCCTTTCATTTGAGTATAATATTGAGCGAAAAAAATTTTCGATTTTTTGCAAAAAAAAGGATGATGTATACACTGCATTTTTTGCCAAAAAATTAAAAAATTTTTTTTCACTCAATATTATACTCAAATGAAAGAACATACTAAGAGCATCCTACAAACCCACTTTTCACTTCGAAATTCCTTTTGGTTTCTGAGAAAATGATGATTATGGAGGATCGATTATGGCAATTTTAATGCATTTTAATGCAAAATCCATACTAAATCTCAGAATATTGCAGAGATTTATGTACTGATAAATAGCCCTTGAAATTCCCTTTCATTTGAGTATAATATTGAGCGAAAAAAAAAATTTTCGATTTTTTGCAAAAAAGGATGATGTATACACTGCATTTTTTGCCAAAAAATGAAAAATTTTTTTTCACTCAATATTATACTCAAATGAAAGGGCAAACTAAGAGCATCCTACAAAACCACTTTTCACTTCGAAATTCCTTTTGGTTTCTGAGAAAATGATGATTATGGAGGATCGATTATGACAATTTTAATGCATTTTAATGCAAAATCCATACTAAATCTCAGAATTTCGCAGAGATTTATGTACTGCTAAATAGCCCTTGAAATTCCCTTTCATTTGAGTAATATATTGAGAGGAAAAAAAATTTTCGATTATTTGCAAAAAAAGGATGATGTATACACTGCATTTTTTGCCAAAAAATGAAAAAATTTTTTTTCACTCAATATTATACTCAAATGAAAGAACATACTAAGAGCATCCTACAAACCCACTTTTCACTTCGAAATTCCTTTTGGTTTCTGAGAAAATGATGATTATGGAGGATCGATTATGGCAATTTTAATGCATTTTAATGCAAAATCCATACTAAATCTCAGAATATTGCAGAGATTTATGTACTGATAAATAGCCCTTGAAATTCCCTTTCATTTGAGTATAATATTGAGCGAAAAAAAAATTTTCGATTTTTTGGAAAAAAGGATGATGTATACACTGCATTTTTTGCCAAAAAATGAAAAAATTTTTTTTCACTCAATATTATACTCAAATGAAAGGGCATACTAATAGCATCCTAGAAAATTCGAAATTCCTTTTGGTTTCTGAGAAAATGATGATTATGGAGGATCGATTATGGCAATTTTAATGCATTTTAATGCAAAATCCATACTAAATCTCAGAATTTCGCAGAGATTTATGTACTGCTAAATAGCCCTTGAAATTCCCTTTCATTTGAGTATAATATTGAGCGAAAAAAAAATTTTCGATTTTTTGCAAAAAAGGATACACTGCATTTTTTGCCAAAAAATGAAAAAAATTTTTTTCACTCAATATTATACTCAAATGAAAGAGCATACTAAGAGCATCCTACAAAACCACTTTTCACTTCGAAATTCCTTTTGGTTTCTGAGAAAATGATGATTATGGAGGATCGATTATGACAATTTTAATGCATTTTAATGCAAAATCCATACTAAATCTCAGAATTTCGCAGAGATTTATGTACTGCTAAATAGCCCTTAAAATTCCCTTTCATTTGAGTATAATATTGAGCGAAAAAAAAATTTTCGATTTTTTGCAAAAAAGGATGATGTATACACTGCATTTTTTGCCAAAAAATGAAAAAAATTTTTTTCACTCAATATTATACTCAAATGAAAGAGCATACTAAGAGCATCCTACAAAACCACTTTTCACTTCGAAATTCCTTTTGGTTTCTGAGAAAATGATGATTATGGAGGATCGATTATGACAATTTTAATGCATTTTAATGCAAAATCCATACTAAATCTCAGAATTTCGCAGAGATTTATGTACTGCTAAATAGCCCTTGAAATTCCCTTTCATTTGAGTATAATATTGAGCGAAAAAAATTTTCGATTTTTTGCAAAAAAAGGATGATGTATACACTGCATTTTTTGCCAAAAAATTAAAAAATTTTTTTTCACTCAATATTATACTCAAATGAAAGGGCATACTAAGAGCATCCTACAAACCCACTTTTCACTTCGAAATTCCTTTTGGTTTCTGAGAAAATGATGATTATGGAGGATCGATTATGGCAATTTTAATGCATTTTAATGCAAAATCCATACTAAATCTCAGAATATTGCAGAGATTTATGTACTGATAAATAGCCCTTGAAATTCCCTTTCATATGAGTATAATATTGAGCGAAAAAAAAATTTTCGATTTTTTGCAAAAAAGGAAAAAAATTTTTTCACTCAATATTATACTCAAATGAAAGGGCATACTAAGAGCATCCTAGAAAACCACTTTTCACTTCGAAATTCCTTTTGGTTTCTGATATTGAGAGGAAAAAAAATTTTCGATTATTTGCAAAAAAAGGATGATGTATACACTGCATTTTTTGCCAAAAAATGAAAAAAAATTTTTTCACTCAATATTATACTCAAATGAAAGGGCATACTAAGAGCATCCTACAAACCCACTTTTCACTTCGAAATTCCTTTTGGTTTCTGAGAAAATGATGATTATGGAGGATCGATTATGGCAATTTTAATGCATTTTAATGCAAAATCCATACTAAATCTCAGAATTTCGCAGAGATTTATGTACTGCTAAATAGCCCTTGAAATTCCCTTTCATTTGAGTATAATATTGAGCGAAAAAAATTTTCGATTTTTTGCAAAAAAAAGGATGATGTATACACTGCATTTTTTGCCAAAAAATTAAAAAATTTTTTTTCACTCAATATTATACTCAAATGAAAGAACATACTAAGAGCATCCTACAAACCCACTTTTCACTTCGAAATTCCTTTTGGTTTCTGAGAAAATGATGATTATGGAGGATCGATTATGGCAATTTTAATGCATTTTAATGCAAAATCCATACTAAATCTCAGAATATTGCAGAGATTTATGTACTGATAAATAGCCCTTGAAATTCCCTTTCATTTGAGTATAATATTGAGCGAAAAAAAAAATTTTCGATTTTTTGCAAAAAAGGATGATGTATACACTGCATTTTTTGCCAAAAAATGAAAAATTTTTTTTTCACTCAATATTATACTCAAATGAAAGGGCAAACTAAGAGCATCCTACAAAACCACTTTTCACTTCGAAATTCCTTTTGGTTTCTGAGAAAATGATGATTATGGAGGATCGATTATGACAATTTTAATGCATTTTAATGCAAAATCCATACTAAATCTCAGAATTTCGCAGAGATTTATGTACTGCTAAATAGCCCTTGAAATTCCCTTTCATTTGAGTAATATATTGAGAGGAAAAAAAATTTTCGATTATTTGCAAAAAAAGGATGATGTATACACTGCATTTTTTGCCAAAAAATGAAAAAATTTTTTTTCACTCAATATTATACTCAAATGAAAGAACATACTAAGAGCATCCTACAAACCCACTTTTCACTTCGAAATTCCTTTTGGTTTCTGAGAAAATGATGATTATGGAGGATCGATTATGGCAATTTTAATGCATTTTAATGCAAAATCCATACTAAATCTCAGAATATTGCAGAGATTTA
Organism: Eustalomyia histrio; assembly: GCA_949748255.1. NCBI lineage: Eukaryota > Metazoa > Arthropoda > Insecta > Diptera > Anthomyiidae > Eustalomyia > Eustalomyia histrio. The sequence goes on from OX456525.1 coordinate 143,144,084, forward strand.
TGTACTGATAAATAGCCCTTGAAATTCCCTTTCATTTGAGTATAATATTGAGCGAAAAAAAAATTTTCGATTTTTTGCAAAAAAGGATGATGTATACACTGCATTTTTTGCCAAAAAATGAAAAAATTTTTTTTCACTCAATATTATACTCAAATGAAAGGGCATACTAATAGCATCCTAGAAAACCACTTTTCACTTCGAAATTCCTTTTGGTTTCTGAGAAAATGATGATTATGGAGGATCGATTATGGCAATTTTAATGCATTTTAATGCAAAATCCATACTAAATCTCAGAATTTCGCAGAGATTTATGTACTGCTAAATAGCCCTTGAAATTCCCTTTCATTTGAGTATAATATTGAGCGAAAAAAAAATTTTCGATTTTTTGCAAAAAAGGATGATGTATACACTGCATTTTTTGCCAAAAAATGAAAAAATTTTTTTTCACTCAATATTATACTCAAATGAAAGGGCATACTAAGAGCATCCTAGAAAACCACTTTTCACTTCGAAATTCCTTTTGGTTTCTGAGAAAATGATGATTATGGAGGGTCGATTATGGCAATTTTAATGCATTTTAATGCAAAATCCATACTAAATCTCAGAATATTGCAGAGATTTATGTACTGCTAAATAGCCCTTGAAATTCCCTTTCATTTGAGTATAATATTGAGCGAAAAAAAAATTTTCGATTTTTTGCAAAAAAGGATGATGTATACACTGCATTTTTTGCCAAAAAATGAAAAAAATTTTTTTCACTCAATATTATACTCAAATGAAAGAGCATACTAAGAGCATCCTACAAAACCACTTTTCACTTCGAAATTCCTTTTGGTTTCTGAGAAAATGATGATTATGGAGGATCGATTATGGCAATTTTAATGCATTTTAATGCAAAATCCATACTAAATCTCAGAATTTCGCAGAGATTTATGTACTGCTAAATAGCCCTTGAAATTCCCTTTCATTTGAGTATAATATTGAGCGAAAAAAAAATTTTCGATTTTTTGCAAAAAAGGATGATGTATACACTGCATTTTTTGCCAAAAAATGAAAAAAATTTTTTTCACTCAATATTATACTCAAATGAAAGAGCATACTAAGAGCATCCTACAAAACCACTTTTCACTTCGAAATTCCTTTTGGTTTCTGAGAAAATGATGATTATGGAGGATCGATTATGACAATTTTAATGCATTTTAATGCAAAATCCATACTAAATCTCAGAATTTCGCAGAGATTTATGTACTGCTAAATAGCCCTTAAAATTCCCTTTCGAATTTTCGATTTTTTGCAAAAAAGGATGATGTATACACTGCATTTTTTGCCAAAAAATGAAAAAAATTTTTTTCACTCAATATTATACTCAAATGAAAGAGCATACTAAGAGCATCCTACAAAACCACTTTTCACTTCGAAATTCCTTTTGGTTTCTGAGAAAATGATGATTATGGAGGATCGATTATGACAATTTTAATGCATTTTAATGCAAAATCCATACTAAATCTCAGAATTTCGCAGAGATTTATGTACTGCTAAATAGCCCTTGAAATTCCCTTTCATTTGAGTATAATATTGAGCGAAAAAAATTTTCGATTTTTTGCAAAAAAAGGATGATGTATACACTGCATTTTTTGCCAAAAAATTAAAAAATTTTTTTTCACTCAATATTATACTCAAATGAAAGGGCATACTAAGAGCATCCTACAAACCCACTTTTCACTTCGAAATTCCTTTTGGTTTCTGAGAAAATGATGATTATGGAGGATCGATTATGGCAATTTTAATGCATTTTAATGCAAAATCCATACTAAATCTCAGAATATTGCAGAGATTTATGTACTGATAAATAGCCCTTGAAATTCCCTTTCATATGAGTATAATATTGAGCGAAAAAAAAATTTTCGATTTTTTGCAAAAAAGGAAAAAAATTTTTTCACTCAATATTATACTCAAATGAAAGGGCATACTAAGAGCATCCTAGAAAACCACTTTTCACTTCGAAATTCCTTTTGGTTTCTGATATTGAGAGGAAAAAAAATTTTCGATTATTTGCAAAAAAAGGATGATGTATACACTGCATTTTTTGCCAAAAAATGAAAAAAAATTTTTTCACTCAATATTATACTCAAATGAAAGAACATACTAAGAGCATCCTACAAACCCACTTTTCACTTCGAAATTCCTTTTGGTTTCTGAGAAAATGATGATTATGGAGGATCGATTATGGCAATTTTAATGCATTTTAATGCAAAATCCATACTAAATCTCAGAATATTGCAGAGATTTATGTACTGATAAATAGCCCTTGAAATTCCCTTTCATTTGAGTATAATATTGAGCGAAAAAAAAATTTTCGATTTTTTGCAAAAAAGGATGATGTATACACTGCATTTTTTGCCAAAAAATGAAAAAAATTTTTTTCACTCAATATTATACTCAAATGAAAGAGCATACTAAGAGCATCCTACAAAACCACTTTTCACTTCGAAATTCCTTTTGGTTTCTGAGAAAATGATGATTATGGAGGATCGATTATGACAATTTTAATGCATTTTAATGCAAAATCCATACTAAATCTCAGAATTTCGCAGAGATTTATGTACTGCTAAATAGCCCTTGAAATTCCCTTTCATTTGAGTATAATATTGAGCGAAAAAAAAATTTTCGATTTTTTGCAAAAAAGGATGATGTATACACTGCATTTTTTGCCAAAAAATGAAAAAAATTTTTTTCACTCAATATTATACTCAAATGAAAGAGCATACTAAGAGCATCCTACAAAACCACTTTTCACTTCGAAATTCCTTTTGGTTTCTGAGAAAATGATGATTATGGAGGATCGATTATGACAATTTTAATGCATTTTAATGCAAAATCCATACTAAATCTCAGAATTTCGCAGAGATTTATGTACTGCTAAATAGCCCTTGAAATTCCCTTTCATTTGAGTATAATATTGAGCGAAAAAAATTTTCGATTTTTTGCAAAAAAAGGATGATGTATACACTGCATTTTTTGCCAAAAAATTAAAAAATTTTTTTTCACTCAATATTATACTCAAATGAAAGGGCATACTAAGAGCATCCTACAAACCCACTTTTCACTTCGAAATTCCTTTTGGTTTCTGAGAAAATGATGATTATGGAGGATCGATTATGGCAATTTTAATGCATTTTAATGCAAAATCCATACTAAATCTCAGAATATTGCAGAGATTTATGTACTGATAAATAGCCCTTGAAATTCCCTTTCATATGAGTATAATATTGAGCGAAAAAAAAATTTTCGATTTTTTGCAAAAAAGGAAAAAAAATTTTTCACTCAATATTATACTCAAATGAAAGGGCATACTAAGAGCATCCTAGAAAACCACTTTTCACTTCGAAATTCCTTTTGGTTTCTGATATTGAGAGGAAAAAAAATTTTCGATTATTTGCAAAAAAAGGATGATGTATACACTGCATTTTTTGCCAAAAAATGAAAAAAAATTTTTTCACTCAATATTATACTCAAATGAAAGAACATACTAAGAGCATCCTACAAACCCACTTTTCACTTCGAAATTCCTTTTGGTTTCTGAGAAAATGATGATTATGGAGGATCGATTATGGCAATTTTAATGCATTTTAATGCAAAATCCATACTAAATCTCAGAATATTGCAGAGATTTATGTACTGATAAATAGCCCTTGAAATTCCCTTTCATTTGAGTATAATATTGAGCGAAAAAAAAATTCTCGATTTTTTGCAAAAAAGGATGATGTATACACTGCATTTTTTGCCAAAAAATGAAAAAATTTTTTTTCACTCAATATTATACTCAAATGAAAGGGCATACTAATAGCATCCTAGAAAACCACTTTTCACTTCGAAATTCCTTTTGGTTTCTGAGAAAATGATGATTATGGAGGATCGATTATGGCAATTTTAATGCATTTTAATGCAAAATCCATACTAAATCTCAGAATTTCGCAGAGATTTATGTACTGCTAAATAGCCCTTGAAATTCCCTTTCATTTGAGTATAATATTGAGCGAAAAAAAAATTCTCGATTTTTTGCAAAAAAGGATGATGTATACACTGCATTTTTTGCCAAAAAATGAAAAAATTTTTTTTCACTCAATATTATACTCAAATGAAAGGGCATACTAATAGCATCCTAGAAAACCACTTTTCACTTCGAAATTCCTTTTGGTTTCTGAGAAAATGATGATTATGGAGGATCGATTATGGCAATTTTAATGCATTTTAATGCAAAATCCATACTAAATCTCAGAATTTCGCAGAGATTTATGTACTGCTAAATAGCCCTTGAAATTCCCTTTCATTTGAGTATAATATTGAGCGAAAAAAAATTTTCGATTTTTTGCAAAAAAGGATGATGTATAGACTGCATTTTTTGCAAAAAAGGATGATGTATACACTGCATTTTTTGCCAAAAAATGAAAAAAATTTTTTTCACTCAATATTATACTCAAATGAAAGGGCATACTAAGAGCATCCTACAAACCCACTTTTCACTTCGAAATTCCTTTTGGTTTCTGAGAAAATGATGATTATGTTGGATCGATTATGGCAATCTTAATGCATTTTAATGCAAAATCCATACTAAATCTCAGAATTTCGCAGAGATTTATGTACTGCTAAATAGCCCTTGAAATTCCCTTTCATTTGAGTATAATATTGAGCGAAAAAAAATTTTCGATTTTTTTGCAAAAAAGGATGATGTATACACTGCATTTTTTGCCAAAAAATGAAAAAAATTTTTTTCACTCAATATTATACTCAAATGAAAGGGCATACTAAGAGCATCCTACAAAACCACTTTTCACTTCGAAATTCCTTTTGGTTTCTGAGAAAATGATGATTATGGAGGATCGATTATGGCAATTTTAATGCATTTCAATGCAAAATCCATACTAAATCTCAGAATTTCGCAGAGATTTATGTACTGCTAAATAGCCCTTGAAATTCCCTTTCATTTGAGTATAATATTGAGCGAAAAAAAAATTCTCGATTTTTTGCAAAAAAGGATGATGTATACACTGCATTTTTTGCCAAAAAATGAAAAAATTTTTTTTCACTCAATATTATACTCAAATGAAAGGGCATACTAATAGCATCCTAGAAAACCACTTTTCACTTCGAAATTCCTTTTGGTTTCTGAGAAAATGATGATTATGGAGGATCGATTATGGCAATTTTAATGCAAAATCCATACTAAATCTCAGAATATTGCAGAGATTTATGTACTGCTAAATAGCCCTTGAAATTCCCTTTCATTTGAGTAATATATTGAGAGGAAAAAAAATTTTCGATTTTTTGCAAAAAAGGATGATGTATACACTGCATTTTTTGCCAAAAAATGAAAAAAATTTTTTTCACTCAATATTATACTCAAATGAAAGAGCATACTAAGAGCATCCTACAAAACCACTTTTCACTTCGAAATTCCTTTTGGTTTCTGAGAAAATGATGATTATGGAGGATCGATTATGGCAATTTTAATGCATTTTAATGCAAAATCCATACTAAATCTCAGAATTTAGCAGAGATTTATGTACTCACTCAATATTATACTCAAATGAAAGGGCATACTAAGAGCATCCTACAAAACCACTTTTCACTTCGAAATTCCTTTTGGTTTCTGAGAAAATGATGATTATGGAGGATCGATTATGGCAATTTTAATGCATTTTAATGCAAAATCCATACTAAATCTCAGAATATTGCAGAGATTTATGTACTGCTAAATAGCCCTTGAAATTCCCTTTCATTTGAGTATAATATTGAGCGAAAAAAAAATTTTCGATTTTTTGCAAAAAAAGGATGATGTATACACTGCATTTTTTGCCAAATAATGAAAAAATTTTTTTTCACTCAATATTATACTCAAATGAAAGGGCATACTAAGAGCATCCTACAAACCCACTTTTCACTTCGAAATTCCTTTTGGTTTCTGAGAAAATGATGATTATGGAGGATCGATTATGGCAATTTTAATGCAAAATCCATACTAAATCTCAGAATATTGCAGAGATTTATGTACTGCTAAATAGCCCTTGAAATTCCCTTTCATTTGAGTAATATATTGAGAGGAAAAAAAATTTTAGATTTTTTGCAAAAAAGGATGATGTATACACTGCATTTTTTGCCAAAAAATGAAAAAATTTTTTTTCACTCAATATTATACTCAAATGAAAGGGCATACTAAGAGCATCCTACAAACCCACTTTTCACTTCGAAATTCCTTTTGGTTTCTGAGGAAATGATGATTATGGTGGATCGATTATGGCAATTTTAATGCATTTTAATGCAAAATCCATACTAAATCTCAGAATTTCGCAGAGATTAATGTACTGCTAAATAGCCCTTGAAATTCCCTTTCATTTGAGTATAATACTGAGCGAAAAAAAAATTTTCGCTTTTTTGCAAAAAAGGATGATGTATACACTGCATTTTTTGCCAAAAAATGAAAAAAATTTTTTTCACTCAATATTATACTCAAATGAAAGGGCATACTAAGAGCATCCTACAAACCCACTTTTCACTTCGAAATTCCTTTTGGTTTCTGAGAAAATGATGATTATGGAGGATCGATTATGGCAATTTTAATGCATTTTAATGCAAAATCCATACTAAATCTCAGAATATTGCAGAGATTTATGCACTGCTAAATAGCCCTTGAAATTCCCTTTCATTTGAGTATAATATTGAGCGAAAAAAAATTTTCGATTTTTTGCAAAAAAGGATGATGTATACACTGCATTTTTTGCCAAAAAATGAAAAAAATTTTTTTCACTCAATATTATACTCAAATGAAAGGGCATACTAAGAGCATCCTACAAAACCACTTTTCACATCGACATTCCTTTTGGTTTCTGAGAAAATGATGATTATGGAGGATCGATTATGGCAATTTTAATGCATTTTAATGCAAAATCCATACTAAATCTCAGAATTTAGCAGAGATTTATGTACTGCTAAATAGCCCTTGAAATTCCCTTTCATTTGAGTATAATATTGAGCGAAAAAAAATTTTCGATTTTTTGCAAAAAAGGATGATGTATACACTGCATTTTTTGCCAAAAAATGAAAAAATTTTTTTTCACTCAATATTATACTCAAATGAAAGGGCATACTAAGAGCATCCTAGAAAACCACTTTTCACTTCGAAATTCCTTTTGGTTTCTGAGAAAATGATGATTATGGAGGATCGATTATGGCAATTTTAATGCATTTTAATGCAAAATCCATACTAAATCTCAGAATTTAGCAGAGATTTATGTACTGCTAAATAGCCCTTGAAATTCCCTTTCATTTGAGTAATATATTGAGAGGAAAAAAAATTTTCGATTTTTTGCAAAAAAAGGATGATGTATACACTGCATTTTTTGCCAAATAATGAAAAAATTTTTTTTCACTCAATATTATACTCAAATGAAAGGGCATACTAAGAGCATCCTACAAACCCACTTTTCACTTCGAAATTCCTTTTGGTTTCTGAGAAAATGATGATTATGGAGGATCGATTATGGCAATTTTAATGCAAAATCCATACTAAATCTCAGAATTTAGCAGAGATTTATGTACTGCTAAATAGCCCTTGAAATTCCCTTTCATTTGAGTAATATATTGAGAGGAAAAAAAATTTTCGATTTTTTGCAAAAAAAGGATGATGTATACACTGCATTTTTTGCCAAAAAATGAAAAAATTTTTTTTCACTCAATATTATACTCAAATGAAAGGGCAAACTAAGAGCATCCTACAAACCCACTTTTCACTTCGAAATTCCTTTTGGTTTTTGAGAAAATTATGATTATGGAGGATCGATTATGGCAATTTTAATGCATTTTAATGCAAAATCCATACTAAATCTCAGAATATTGCAGAGATTTATGTACTGCTAAATAGCCCTTGAAATTCCCTTTCATTTGAGTATAATATTGAGCGAAAAAAAATTTTCGATTTTTTGCAAAAAAGGATGATGTATACACTGCATTTTTTGCCAAAAAATGAAAAAATTTTTTTTCACTCAATATTATACTCAAATGAAAGGGCAAACTAAGAGCATCCTACAAAACCACTTTTCACTTCGAAATTCCTTTTGGTTTCTGAGAAAATTATGATTATGGAGGATCGATTATGACAATTTTAATGCATTTTAATGCAAAATCCATACTAAATCTCAGAATTTAGCAGAGATTTATGTACTGCTAAATAGCCCTTGAAATTCCCTTTCATTTGAGTAATATATTGAGAGGAAAAAAAATTTTCGATTTTTTGCAAAAAAAGGATGATGTATACACTGCATTTTTTGCCAAAAAATTAAAAAAATTTTTTTCACTCAATATTATACTCAAATGAAAGGGCATACTAAGAGCATCCTACAAACCCACTTTTCACTTCGAAATTCCTTTTGGTTTCTGAGAAAATGATGATTATGGAGGATCGATTATGGCAATTTTAATGCATTTTAATGCAAAATCCATACTAAATCTCAGAATATTGCAGAGATTTATGTACTGATAAATAGCCCTTGAAATTCCCTTTCATTTGAGTATAATATTGAGCGAAAAAAAAAATTTTCGATTTTTTGCAAAAAAGGATGATGTATACACTGCATTTTTTGCCAAAAAATGAAAAATTTTTTTTTCACTCAATATTATACTCAAATGAAAGGGCAAACTAAGAGCATCCTACAAAACCACTTTTCACTTCGAAATTCCTTTTGGTTTCTGAGAAAATGATGATTATGGAGGATCGATTATGACAATTTTAATGCATTTTAATGCAAAATCCATACTAAATCTCAGAATTTCGCAGAGATTTATGTACTGCTAAATAGCCCTTGAAATTCCCTTTCATTTGAGTAATATATTGAGAGGAAAAAAAATTTTCGATTATTTGCAAAAAAAGGATGATGTATACACTGCATTTTTTGCCAAAAAATGAAAAAATTTTTTTTCACTCAATATTATACTCAAATGAAAGAACATACTAAGAGCATCCTACAAACCCACTTTTCACTTCGAAATTCCTTTTGGTTTCTGAGAAAATGATGATTATGGAGGATCGATTATGGCAATTTTAATGCATTTTAATGCAAAATCCATACTAAATCTCAGAATATTGCAGAGATTTATGTACTGATAAATAGCCCTTGAAATTCCCTTTCATTTGAGTATAATATTGAGCGAAAAAAAAATTTCGATTTTTTGCAAAAAAGGATGATGTATACACTGCATTTTTTGCCAAAAAATGAAAAAATTTTTTTTCACTCAATATTATACTCAAATGAAAGGGCATACTAATAGCATCCTAGAAAACCACTTTTCACTTCGAAATTCCTTTTGGTTTCTGAGAAAATGATGATTATGGAGGATCGATTATGGCAATTTTAATGCATTTTAATGCAAAATCCATACTAAATCTCAGAATTTCGCAGAGATTTATGTACTGCTAAATAGCCCTTGAAATTCCCTTTCATTTGAGTATAATATTGAGCGAAAAAAAAATTTTCGATTTTTTGCAAAAAAGGATGATGTATACACTGCATTTTTTGCCAAAAAATGAAAAAATTTTTTTTCACTCAATATTATACTCAAATGAAAGGGCATACTAAGAGCATCCTAGAAAACCACTTTTCACTTCGAAATTCCTTTTGGTTTCTGAGAAAATGATGATTATGGAGGGTCGATTATGGCAATTTTAATGCATTTTAATGCAAAATCCATACTAAATCTCAGAATATTGCAGAGATTTATGTACTGCTAAATAGCCCTTGAAATTCCCTTTCATTTGAGTATAATATTGAGCGAAAAAAAATTTTCGATTTTTTGCAAAAAAGGTGATGTATACACTGCATTTTTTGCCAAAAAATGAAAAAAATTTTTTTCACTCAATATTATACTCAAATGAAAGAGCATACTAAGAGCATCCTACAAAACCACTTTTCACTTCGAAATTCCTTTTGGTTTCTGAGAAAATGATGATTATGGAGGATCGATTATGACAATTTTAATGCATTTTAATGCAAAATCCATACTAAATCTCAGAATTTCGCAGAGATTTATGTACTGCTAAATAGCCCTTGAAATTCCCTTTCATTTGAGTATAATATTGAGCGAAAAAAATTTTCGACTTTTTGCAAAAAAAGGATGATGTATATATACACTGCATTTTTTGCCAAAAAATTAAAAAATTTTTTTTCACTCAATATTATACTCAAATGAAAGGGCATACTAAGAGCATCCTACAAACCCACTTTTCACTTCGAAATTCCTTTTGGTTTCTGAGAAAATGATGATTATGGAGGATCGATTATGGCAATTTTAATGCATTTTAATGCAAAATCCATACTAAATCTCAGAATATTGCAGAGATTTATGTACTGATAAATAGCCCTTGAAATTCCCTTTCATATGAGTATAATATTGAGCGAAAAAAAAATTTTCGATTTTTTGCAAAAAAGGAAAAAAATTTTTTCACTCAATATTATACTCAAATGAAAGGGCATACTAAGAGCATCCTAGAAAACCACTTTTCACTTCGAAATTCCTTTTGGTTTCTGATATTGAGAGGAAAAAAAATTTTCGATTATTTGCAAAAAAAGGATGATGTATACACTGCATTTTTTGCCAAAAAATGAAAAAAATTTTTTTCACTCAATATTATACTCAAATGAAAGAACATACTAAGAGCATCCTACAAACCCACTTTTCACTTCGAAATTCCTTTTGGTTTCTGAGAAAATTATGATTATGGAGGATCGATTATGACAATTTTAATGCATTTTAATGCAAAATCCATACTAAATCTCAGAATTTAGCAGAGATTTATGTACTGCTAAATAGCCCTTGAAATTCCCTTTCATTTGAGTATAATATTGAGCGAAAAAAAATTTTCGATTTTTTGCAAAAAAGGATGATGTATACACTGCATTTTTTGCCAAAAAATGAAAAAATTTTTTTTCACTCAATATTATACTCAAATGAAAGGGCAAACTAAGAGCATCCTACAAACCCACTTTTCACTTCGAAATTCCTTTTGGTTTTTGAGAAAATTATGATTATGGAGGATCGATTATGGCAATTTTAATGCATTTTAATGCAAAATCCATACTAAATCTCAGAATATTGCAGAGATTTATGTACTGCTAAATAGCCCTTGAAATTCCCTTTCATTTGAGTATAATATTGAGCGAAAAAAAATTTTCGATTTTTTGCAAAAAAGGATGATGTATACACTGCATTTTTTGCCAAAAAATGAAAAAATTTTTTTTCACTCAATATTATACTCAAATGAAAGGGCAAACTAAGAGCATCCTACAAAACCACTTTTCACTTCGAAATTCCTTTTGGTTTCTGAGAAAATTATGATTATGGAGGATCGATTATGACAATTTTAATGCATTTTAATGCAAAATCCATACTAAATCTCAGAATTTAGCAGAGATTTATGTACTGCTAAATAGCCCTTGAAATTCCCTTTCATTTGAGTAATATATTGAGAGGAAAAAAAATTTTCGATTTTTTGCAAAAAAAGGATGATGTATACACTGCATTTTTTGCCAAAAAATTAAAAAAATTTTTTTCACTCAATATTATACTCAAATGAAAGGGCATACTAAGAGCATCCTACAAACCCACTTTTCACTTCGAAATTCCTTTTGGTTTCTGAGAAAATGATGATTATGGAGGATCGATTATGGCAATTTTAATGCATTTTAATGCAAAATCCATACTAAATCTCAGAATATTGCAGAGATTTATGTACTGATAAATAGCCCTTGAAATTCCCTTTCATTTGAGTATAATATTGAGCGAAAAAAAAAATTTTCGATTTTTTGCAAAAAAGGATGATGTATACACTGCATTTTTTGCCAAAAAATGAAAAATTTTTTTTTCACTCAATATTATACTCAAATGAAAGGGCAAACTAAGAGCATCCTACAAAACCACTTTTCACTTCGAAATTCCTTTTGGTTTCTGAGAAAATGATGATTATGGAGGATCGATTATGACAATTTTAATGCATTTTAATGCAAAATCCATACTAAATCTCAGAATTTCGCAGAGATTTATGTACTGCTAAATAGCCCTTGAAATTCCCTTTCATTTGAGTAATATATTGAGAGGAAAAAAAATTTTCGATTATTTGCAAAAAAAGGATGATGTATACACTGCATTTTTTGCCAAAAAATGAAAAAATTTTTTTTCACTCAATATTATACTCAAATGAAAGAACATACTAAGAGCATCCTACAAACCCACTTTTCACTTCGAAATTCCTTTTGGTTTCTGAGAAAATGATGATTATGGAGGATCGATTATGGCAATTTTAATGCATTTTAATGCAAAATCCATACTAAATCTCAGAATATTGCAGAGATTTATGTACTGATAAATAGCCCTTGAAATTCCCTTTCATTTGAGTATAATATTGAGCGAAAAAAAAATTTCGATTTTTTGCAAAAAAGGATGATGTATACACTGCATTTTTTGCCAAAAAATGAAAAAATTTTTTTTCACTCAATATTATACTCAAATGAAAGGGCATACTAATAGCATCCTAGAAAACCACTTTTCACTTCGAAATTCCTTTTGGTTTCTGAGAAAATGATGATTATGGAGGATCGATTATGGCAATTTTAATGCATTTTAATGCAAAATCCATACTAAATCTCAGAATTTCGCAGAGATTTATGTACTGCTAAATAGCCCTTGAAATTCCCTTTCATTTGAGTATAATATTGAGCGAAAAAAAAATTTTCGATTTTTTGCAAAAAAAGGATGATGTATATATACACTGCATTTTTTGCCAAAAAATTAAAAAATTTTTTTTCACTCAATATTATACTCAAATGAAAGGGCATACTAAGAGCATCCTACAAACCCACTTTTCACTTCGAAATTCCTTTTGGTTTCTGAGAAAATGATGATTATGGAGGATCGATTATGGCAATTTTAATGCATTTTAATGCAAAATCCATACTAAATCTCAGAATATTGCAGAGATTTATGTACTGATAAATAGCCCTTGAAATTCCCTTTCATATGAGTATAATATTGAGCGAAAAAAAAATTTTCGATTTTTTGCAAAAAAGGAAAAAAATTTTTTCACTCAATATTATACTCAAATGAAAGGGCATACTAAGAGCATCCTAGAAAACCACTTTTCACTTCGAAATTCCTTTTGGTTTCTGATATTGAGAGGAAAAAAAATTTTCGATTATTTGCAAAAAAAGGATGATGTATACACTGCATTTTTTGCCAAAAAATGAAAAAAATTTTTTTCACTCAATATTATACTCAAATGAAAGAACATACTAAGAGCATCCTACAAACCCACTTTTCACTTCGAAATTCCTTTTGGTTTCTGAGAAAATGATGATTATGGAGGATCGATTATGGCAATTTTAATGCATTTTAATGCAAAATCCATACTAAATCTCAGAATATTGCAGAGATTTATGTACTGATAAATAGCCCTTGAAATTCTCTTTCATTTGAGTATAATATTGAGCGAAAAAAAAATTCTCGATTTTTTGCAAAAAAGGATGATGTATACACTGCATTTTTTGCCAAAAAATGAAAAAATTTTTTTTCACTCAATATTATACTCAAATGAAAGGGCATACTAATAGCATCCTAGAAAACCACTTTTCACTTCGAAATTCCTTTTGGTTTCTGAGAAAATGATGATTATGGAGGATCGATTATGGCAATTTTAATGCATTTTAATGCAAAATCCATACTAAATCTCAGAATTTCGCAGAGATTTATGTACTGCTAAATAGCCCTTGAAATTCCCTTTCATTTGAGTATAATATTGAGCGAAAAAAAATTTTCGATTTTTTGCAAAAAAGGATGATGTATAGACTGCATTTTTTGCAAAAAAGGATGATGTATACACTGCATTTTTTGCCAAAAAATGAAAAAAATTTTTTTCACTCAATATTATACTCAAATGAAAGGGCATACTAAGAGCATCCTACAAACCCACTTTTCACTTCGAAATTCCTTTTGGTTTCTGAGAAAATGATGATTATGTTGGATCGATTATGGCAATCTTAATGCATTTTAATGCAAAATCCATACTAAATCTCAGAATTTCGCAGAGATTAATGTACTGCTAAATAGCCCTTGAAATTCCCTTTCATTTGAGTATAATATTGAGCGAAAAAAAAATTTTCGATTTTTTGCAAAAAAGGATGATGTATATATACACTGCATTTTTTGCCAAAAAATGAAAAAAATTTTTTTCACTCAATATTATACTCAAATGAAAGGGCATACTAAGAGCATCCTACAAAACCACTTTTCACTTCGACATTCCTTTTGGTTTCTGAGAAAATGATGATTATGGAGGGTCGATTATGGCAATTTTAATGCATTTTAATGCAAAATCCATACTAAATCTCAGAATTTAGCAGAGATTTATGTACTGCTAAATAGCCCTTGAAATTCTCTTTCATTTGAGTATAATATTGAGCGAAAAAAAAATTTTCGATTTTTTGCAAAAAAGGATGATGTATACACTGCATTTTTTGCCAAAAAATGAAAAAATTTTTTTCACTCAATATTATACTCAAATGAAAGGGCATACTAAGAGCATCCTAGAAAACCACTTTTCACTTCGAAATTCCTTTTGGTTTCTGAGAAAATGATGATTATGGAGGATCGATTATGGCAATTTTAATGCATTTTAATGCAAAATCCATACTAAATCTCAGAATATTGCAGAGATTTATGTACTGCTAAATAGCCCTTGAAATTCCCTTTCATTTGAGTATAATATTGAGCGAAAAAAAATTTTCGATTTTTTGCAAAAAAGGATGATGTATACACTGCATTTTTTGCCAAAAAATGAAAAAAATTTTTTTCACTCAATATTATACTCAAATGAAAGGGCATACTAATAGCATCCTAGAAAACCACTTTTCACTTCGAAATTCCTTTTGGTTTCTGAGAAAATGATGATTATGGAGGATCGATTATGGCAATTTTAATGCATTTTAATGCAAAATCCATACTAAATCTCAGAATTTAGCAGAGATTTATGTACTGCTAAATAGCCCTTGAAATTCCCTTTCATTTGAGTAATATATTGAGAGGAAAAAAAATTTTCGATTTTTTGCAAAAAAAGGATGATGTATACACTGCATTTTTTGCCAAATAATGAAAAAATTTTTTTTCACTCAATATTATACTCAAATGAAAGGGCATACTAAGAGCATCCTACAAACCAACTTTTCACTTCGAAATTCCTTTTGGTTTCTGAGAAAATGATGATTATGGAGGATCGATTATGGCAATTTTAATGCTAAATCCATACTAAATCTCAGAATGAAAGAGCATACTAAGAGCATCCTACAAAACCACTTTTCACTTCGAAATTCCTTTTGGTTTCTGAGAAAATGATGATTATGGAGGATCGATTATGACAATTTTAATGCATTTTAATGCAAAATCCATACTAAATCTCAGAATTTCGCAGAGATTTATGTACTGCTAAATAGCCCTTGAAATTCCCTTTCATTTGAGTATAATATTGAGCGAAAAAAAATTTTCGATTTTTTGCAAAAAAAGGATGCATTTTTTGCCAAAAAATGAAAAAATTTTTTTCACTCAATATTATACTCAAATGAAAGGGCATACTAAGAGCATCCTACAAACCCACTTTTCACTTCGAAATTCCTTTTGGTTTCTGAGAAAATGATGATTATGGAGGATCGATTATGGCAATTTTAATGCATTTTAATGCAAAATCCATACTAAATCTCAGAATATTGCAGAGATTTATGTACTGATAAATAGCCCTTGAAATTCCCTTTCATATGAGTATAATATTGAGCGAAAAAAAAATTTTCGATTTTTTGCAAAAAAGGAAAAAAATTTTTTTCACTCAATATTATACTCAAATGAAAGGGCATACTAAGAGCATCCTAGAAAACCACTTTTCACTTCGAAATTCCTTTTGGTTTCTGAGAAAATGATGATTATGGAGGATCGATTATGGCAATTTTAATGCATTTTAATGCAAAATCCATACTAAATCTCAGAATATTGCAGAGATTTATGTACTGATAAATAGCCCTTGAAATTCCCTTTCATATGAGTATAATATTAAGCGAAAAAAAAATTTCGATTTTTTGCAAAAAAGGATGATGTATACACTGCATTTTTTGCCAAAAAATGAAAAAAATTTTTTTCACTCAATATTATACTCAAATGAAAGGGCATACTAAGAGCATCCTAGAAAACCACTTTTCACTTCGAAATTCCTTTTGGTTTCTGAGAAAATGATGATTATGGAGCATCGATTATGGCAATTTTAATGCAAAATCCATACTAAATCTCAGAATTTCGCAGAGATTTATGTACTGCTAAATAGCCCTTGAAATTCCCTTTCATTTGAGTATAATATTGAGCGAAAAAAAATTTTCGATTTTTTGCAAAAAAGGATGATGTATACACTGCATTTTTTGCCAAAAAATGAAAAAAAATTTTTTCACTCAATATTATACTCAAATGAAAGGGCATAGTAAGAGCATCCTACGAAACCACTTTTCACTTCGAAATTCCTTTTTGTTTCCGAGAAAATGATTATGGAGGATCGATTATGGCAATTTTATTGCATTTTAATGCAAAATCCATACTAAATCTCAGAATTTCGCAGAGATTTATGTACTGCTAAATAGCCCTTGAAATTCCCTTTCATTTGAGTATAATATTGAGCGAAAAAAAAATTTTCGATTTTTTGCAAAAAAGATGATGTATACACTGCATTTTTTGCCAAAAAATGAAAAATTTTTTTTCACACAATATTATACTCAAATGAAAGGGCATACTAAGAGCATCCTATAAAACTACTCTTCACTGCGAAATTCCTTTTTGTTTCAGAGAAAATGATGATTGTGGAGGGTCAATTATTTTTTGACAAAGAGACAAATGCCTTTCATGCAATCGCCATTTTGAAATTTTTATATCGGTCTTAAAGTAGCTGTGGTAGCTAACTACCGTTATTATGAAAAGCTATTGAATGCCAACCATGGTTTATATACATTCTACGTCATTGCACAGGAATTATATTCCACCAAATTTTTCCATATTTTTGCAA
Source organism: Eustalomyia histrio (assembly GCA_949748255.1). Taxonomy (NCBI): domain Eukaryota; kingdom Metazoa; phylum Arthropoda; class Insecta; order Diptera; family Anthomyiidae; genus Eustalomyia; species Eustalomyia histrio. The sequence continues at coordinate 143,161,212 of OX456525.1, forward strand.
ATTTTGTACTCCACATTCGAATTTAACACATTTTTTTTTAATTTCCAGCTGAATGAAAGCTCAGTATGTCATCAGTGTGGGGAATCTTTTAAAAATCTTGGTCTCCTAAAAATACACACAAATCGTATACATGATGATAAGTCTTCCGAAAACTCAACGAAAAAGGAAAGAGCTAGCAAAGATATATCCTGCAATGAATGTGATCAAATATTCCCAAATAAAAAATCGCTTTATAGTCATATAGTCGATATCCATATGGGTTTTAAATGTTCCATGTGCGATAAACGTTTCAAACAGCGACAACAACTTGATAGACATGAATTTTGTCATACAGCCGAAAGAGTATTTACTTGTGACATAGAAGGATGCAGCAAAAGTTTTACTCACAAATACTATCTACAACGTCATATAGACAGCCATAATAAAGAACGTAAATTTATATGTGATTTTGAAAATTGTGGTAAAGGATTCCATACATTACGTTGCTTAAAAGCTCACAAAGATAGACATACAAAACCGAAAAATCTTATATGTGATACCTGTGGTTATACTTGCCGAGAGTACGATAGATTGCGTATACACCAACGTGTCCATACGGGTGAAAAACCATACGGTTGTGAAGAATGTGGTAAACGTTTTACAAGTAATGCCGCCTTGCTGGAGCATACGGTATCACATACGGGTATACGTTCTCATGTCTGCAGTAATTGTAATGCTTCATTTACAAGACAAAAATCATTATATCAACATAGATTGAAATGTGCCGCTACTTATACAACATAAATTACTATTTTATAAGAATATAATAAAGTACTACTACTTTTTTTCAAAATGATTTTAAAAATGTATGTTAAATTTATTTTTTGATTTAAGTATTTCTATTCTCACAATTTTATAAGTACATGTTATATACATATATTGGTCAATTAGACTACTTATATTACAAATGAATTAATTAATGAAATGAAAATAAATTTAACATTTTTTTAAGCAAAGTATTTCTTTTTAAACAAAAATAATAACAAACAAACTTTAAATAACATGTGTTAGTTAAAACCAACATTAAATTAATAAAACCTTCGCGCTGCATTTAATAGAAAATGGTAAACCACCCAGCAAAACTTTGGTAATGGGTGCGATATTCTCATGCGTTACCTTGTAATGATAGCTCGTTACCTTTTTCATTATTTGAAAGCATAAAGTAATAAGTTACTCATTGTTGATTACGTAATATATGATTTATAAATGTAAAGTAATAATTGAAATATTTTTAAAAATCTACTTTTAGATACATTACTTTGTGTTTTTTTTGTAAGCAAAGGGGTAATGTATGTCTGTTTTGATAACACTAGCGAAAAAACGAAGCGCAACAATTCATTTAAGTTTAAAGCAATCAAATACCAAAAGCGTTCATAGCTCAGTGGGTAGAGTTCTTGGCTGGCAACAAGATTTCCCTGTTTCGATTCCCATCTTGACCACATTATTTTTAATTACAAATAATTTAAATAAAATATTGGTAATATTTTTTTTTAATAAAAATTACTCTTTTTTTAAAAATCTATTTTTAGATTACTTTTTCCATTCTCGTAACCATATAAGTAACCCCTTACATTATCACCTCTAAAGTAATGGGTATATATGTACATTACTTTAGGCTCATCGCCTGTAAAATTCATTAGTGAAGTAAGGTGTAAAGTAATCCATCGGCCCCTACGGCTATACATTACTTTACCCATTATTTGGTAATGTGTGGTTTTGCTGGGTATGAAATACAATAAATCTTTATAAAACTATTGGCATTCTAGTAAACAGCTGATACATTTTAACGTTACCGTTTCTCTATGCCGAGATATTACTGGAGAAGATAGTATTTTTTCGGCTGAAATATTTATAATTTTAACATTATACCTATACTTAAACTAAAAGTGCCAAGTTTATTATCTCCGGTTAAATGCCTCGTAAAAATTTACAAGATTTTTGGCTAACTATAACAATAAGACGAAAACATTTAAATATCTCATACGTGGCAATTAGATGAAAACATTTAAATACTCAGCAAAAAAAATGGTAGTCATTCTGTGACTATAACTTCTTTCATTGCTTCCTAAACGGCAGTTGACATTCTTTTATGATTTTTTGGTGTTATTAACCCGATGCATATCTTAAAAAATCACCCTTTATTACTTCTAAAGCATAATTTATAGTATATCGTATATATTTTTTGAATCTAAAGCATTTATTCAAATTGAGAAAATAGTTCTGATGAACTTTTTTTAATTTTTTTATTTAATCATATTTTATATTTTGTTTTAAAATTTCATGAGGGTTAGAATTTATGAAATTTTTTTTTTTAGGTTCTGGAAAAACAGATTTTTTTTACCTTTAATTTGCATTTTTTCAGCCTTAAATATTTATGAAGACGCAATCTGTGCATTTTTGCATTATGTATATTATTTAACACTACATCATTTCCAGTTTTAATTCAGAGTTTACCAAAATAATTTTAAAATTACCCAAAAATGTTTTAAAATTGTGCAAAAATTATTTAAAATTGTTCAAAAATATTTTAAAATTGTCTAAAAATGTTTCCAAATTGTACAACCAGTTTTTAAATTATCCAAAAATATTTTAATAATATTTGTCTAAAAATTCATTAAAATTTTTGAAAAATATTTCAAAAATGCTTTTTAACTAATGCAGCATTATTTACTTGTTCTAATAAAAGTATTTATATGTATATCAATGCATAAATTTCGCTTCTTTAAACTTATTTTTCTGCATCATTATGAATTAAATTTTCATCAAAGCTTAAATACTACAAAGTATATGAACATTTTCCACTCATGCATCAGAATACCTAATCATTGTATTATTATTGCTTCCTTAGAGTAAAGTATGAGTAATTCTAGTAGCTACATTTGAATACTTCCATCTTATGACAGGCTAATGTTAAACTCATCAATGAAACCATCAGAAAAGAAGTGATGCCTTTGCCATAGTAGTGATGCTTTTATTGCTTATTTGGCAGCTTCATTTTTGCTGGGTACGTTATAAAAGGCAAGTAGGTGGATTTGCCAACTTCACAACCAATCACTGTTTGGTTTAAAATCCGAATTAAATTTTATAGCAAACTCCTTCATTACCATTTGACTAGAAGTGACAGCATTACTGAGGCGTAGCTGGTTAAACCACATTTCGGTATGGCTAGATTTTCGGTAGCGCTTTAACTCCCAGTTCTTGTTTGACTCTGTTATCTCACGAATGTTTGCCTCATTACTCATGATTCTGTTAATTGTTCAAATGTCACATTTCATATCTGAGGCCAATTGATGTTTTGTTTTTTTTCTTTTTTTGCTAAGGAAATCGGCAAAAGTTTCTGCTTTCTTGTCACGAGCTGTAGTCAGTGTAGACATTTCTTTAAGGCATTAAGGGTGGGTGTGAACTGGCTAAATAAAATTTCAAGATTCTAAATTTCTTTGAAATTAAAAATATTTTCAAAACCATTTTAAAACCTTTTGTCAATTTGTGTTTAGTTTAAAATTTATTTAGTCACCTCGCACAGTGCCTAAATACTAGAGTTGTCAATTATTCGCATTTCGACTTTGTTCGAATAAATCAAATAATTATTTTTATTCGCTAGATCAAACGATTACATCAAAAAAATTATTCGATTAATCGATCGAATAACGAAAAAATAATTTATTATTTTTATTAACAAAAAAAAAAAAATAAACAATTCATAAAAAACCAAAAAAAAACAATCGTTTACTTTTGTAGCTTTTTGTGTATTTTTAACTTACACACCAAAAATATTATAGGGCATATTGCCTTGGCTGACATAGGTAGACCTTTTTGTGTGATACTAAGGATAATTGTTTAATTACCCTACAAGAAATTGATGACTGAAACTAACACATAAACAAAATAAAATATCTGTAATTTCACATTTGTTATTTATTTGAAACAACTAATGTAAATTGCATTTTTTGTTGTTAAAAAAAAAGAAAGTTTCGGTCAAGTTTTTCATATTGTATTTAATAACTTGATAGAAACTTTGTTCTACGCATTGACGGGCATTTCCGTATGGCTTTATCTGTATAGAAAATAATCCGATTCTGTGGACTTTTTCCTAAAAAGCCTGAGGACTTTCTGCTAGATTCGAAAGAATTTTTTCTAAAGAAAAACATTCAGATTCTGAGGATTCAGAATCTTATTAAAATTATAGGGATTTTATGTAGTAAAACCTCCTTCCCCTCAGGGTTTTTCCATAGAAAAAAAATCTCAAGAATCTGAGCGTTTTTCTATACAAAAATTTTTTCTACACGAAAATCTTTTGAATCTAATTGCGTTTTTCTATAGGGACAAATCCTTTAGAATCTAAGGGTTTAAAAAAATGCTCAGAATCTGAGGGTTTTTTTAAGGAAAAAAGTTCGGAGGGTTCTTCTATATTAAAAAGTCCCTAATGTCGAAGGGATTTTTTAAACGAAAAAAAAAAAACTGGATGTTTTTCCATAAGCAAAAGTCCTCTGAATCTAAGTCATTTTTAATATTGTATTTAGAAAAAGTCATCAGATTCTGAAGTTTTTTTTTTTAAATAGAAATACTCTTAGGATCTTTAGATTTTTTATAATAAAAAAATCTGTTTCTGATTATTCGACAAGTCTTTTGCTATCTAAATATTGAGATTAATTACAATCAGGGCTATGGCAACAATATTTTTCAACTTTCCTACATTTTGTATAAAATCATTAAAAATGTATGAGAAGAAATCAAATTTTAAGTTTTTATTTAATTTTTTTTGAATTAAAATAATATAAATTTTCGATTAATTGACATTAATTAATCGATTTATTCGTTATTCGAAAATCGTCATTTTAAAATTATTTGAGTAAGAGTTTGGTTTTGTTTGATCAGTTAATCGAATAATTAGTAATCGGTTGACAACTCTACTAAATACTCAACTGGCTTAAAATTTTCCAAAAAAAAGTGATTTTTTTTAGCATAAAGTAATCTTACGGCCTTTACATACTTGACGATTATTTTGAATATGAATTTTCATCTGTATGGCCTCATTGATAATTCTTAGGGTTTGACAATTACCTTCAAATATCGCATCCGGGTTAAAAATATTTTTTTAATTCAGATTTTATTAGATAATTTGTACCGTATAATTCGATAAAATAAAAATGTGTATTTTTATTCGATTAAATTAGATTTTTGGTTTCCAAAATAAATTTTGCCAAACATATTTCGATATATGGCATATAAGCAATATTAAATAATATTATCTACACATGGTACATACATATATATATTAAATTGTATCAGTCGATATCTTACTATATAAATTTGTTTTTAATCGGTTTTATACATTATTAGGTTATATACTTATGTCAATGTTGTTACAAATGTCGCGTAGTATTAAATATTTTACCGGAATTTTTAAATTCACATATAAAATTACGTTCCGTTAGTAACAAGTCGTATACTACTACATTCATACGGAATCACAAAATCCATATTTTCGTCTTTCAAATTCCATACAAATTTTAAATCGAAATCTTTAAAAAGAAAACGAAAATATGTAATTTTTGGGGTTCAGTGTGAACATAGTATAAGATCATATTTTACAATATATTTGCCACATTCTTTAACATGACATTAAAAGAAAATTATTGAAAATAAGAAGGTGAGTAAACTATGAATATTGAGAACGATTGGGTTTTCAATGCTTAATCTTTTGCAATCTATGTACAACAAACCGATTTTATGTTAACAAATCTAAATATTTAAGACTGGAAAAAATCATCGTTAAGAATTTTCGTCACATTCCTAAATATTTTGTAAATTATAAAAATAAGCACACTAAGCATTTTAGACATATTAAAAGAATTCAATTTATTTATTAGAATTAATAAAAATATACCTGAATAAAATATAAATATTTTATATAAATGTAATTATTACATAAAGACTTAAAATGAACTATTTATACATTAAAAAAATGTTAAATTAATGGAAACATTTTTCATTTTACTTAACAAGCTAAAAATTTTAAATTTTCTGAAAACAATTAGCATATGCAGCTCTAGTGTTAAAAATTTAATGATCCATCTAGGTTATAGTTTATTGTTAATTAAATAAGACAGTTGTATTAATTAGAATTATCAAAAGCTCATAATGATGGTGGTACTTAAAGTTGCGACAAAAAATGCATAGATGTGTTTAAATCAGAAGTTTGATCAGGTGACGTAGTTATCATACCCTCATCACGATGCTTACGCATATGACCGGCCAAACCGGCAGCCTGTTTGTAAGCAGTACCACATAGTTTACATTTAAATTTCTTAAAATCAGAATGTATAAAACTATGGTGGTACAATGACTTTTGTCTGCCAAAGGAAGCATTACAAACTTTACATACATGAGGGCGAATATTGGAATGTGAAGCCATATGTTCACCCAATGCCGAACTGGATATAAAACGTTTGTTGCAAATTTCACAGGCAAATGGTTTTTCGCCTGTATGAACTCTTTGATGAACTTTTAGCATTTGAATATTTCTACAGGTATAACCACAAGTATCACATACCAGATCTTTTGGTTTTATATGAAGTAAGCCATGCTGTTGCAAACGGCGCGCTGTATGAAATGCTTTACCACAATTTTCAAAATAACATATAAAATTACGTTCTGTTGTGTGGGTATCAATATGACGTTCAAGATCGCGTTTTACCACATAATTTTTGCTACATCCTTCAAAATGACATTCAAATGTTCTTCCTTTAGTATGATAAAGTTCATGTCTTTTAAGGTAACGTCGTTCTTTAAAACGTTTCTCACAGAGGGAACATTTGTAGCCCTCATGTATTTCAACAACGTGATGATCCAAATCTTTTTTATCGGTAAATATTTGATCACATTCTGGGCACAAGTTAACTTCTTTAACGTCTTTTTCTTTTTTAACAATTTTATCGAGTGGTTTTTCACCATGTACTCTAATTTTATGTATTTTAAGTAAACCAAGATTTTTAAATGCTTTATCACATTGTTCACATTGATAGGGTTTCTCTTTTGGACCAGCAGAGATCTTCTCCTTTAACTATGATTGAAATAAACAATAAATATATATTTTTTTAGAAGGTTGTTTTTTAACAATACAGTGATTAGTTTATGTTCAATAAAACATAAGAAATATGCTGTGGAAATATTACACAAAATATTTTTAAATTTCGGCGAATTAAATTAATTAAAGGTATAAAAGTGGACATAAATTGAATGTGTTTTCAAAATACCACAAGCTCACCATAGATTTAAAATCTTCATCTGATGTAAGATCATTATTACTTTCAATGTCACTATCATATTTGGGTTTTTTCTTCATTGTAACACGTCTATTATTTTTACATTCCTTTAACAACGATGTAAACTCTTCTTTACTATCACCAATATCACTTGCATCATCATCATCAGATGACTGTTCCAAATTATCCCACAGTACATATTCTTTTTGTACGTTAGCTGTGACTTCATTTTTAATATTCACTTCTAAATACTGATTACAATCGCTATTAAAAGTATCAGCTTTAAGTAAATTATTATCAAAATGTACATTTTGTACGTGCAGCTGGAAATCTTCAAATGTAAAGGATTTCATATTACAAAAGGTACAAAAGATCGTAAAGTCAGTAGAGCTGTGACAAAAGATTTCTCCACATTTTTCTTTAGCTTTATTGCTAAGATTATATGGTGGAAGATTTTTTAACATAATTTTTAGGTTTGAATTAATAATTAAACTTTGAATATGTACGCGTACTAATTTCAATTTAATGTTTATTTAGATTTTTTTTTTGTTTGCTTATTTTTATTAACCCCTTATGGGTGTGTAATACGTCAACAGATGTTTTACATTCCTTTTTGTGAATCATTCACAATAAGTACTTATTCCATAGTTGCCAATTAAATTGAATTTGTATAAGCACACAACAGCTGTGTTTATGCGGAAAGCTATCGGTTGGCTTTTTTCCATTTCCATTACAAATTTGAAATAAGTAACGTTAAGCGTTAACACTAAAAGTTGGCTTATGCCAAATTAATATAAGAATGACATAAACCAAGTTTGATAGCTTGCCACATAAGCACAGCTTACGAAGGTAGCTGTATGTGTCGAAAATCCCATATAGAGTTGACGTTAGAAGTTAGTGAGGCCCATAATAACAACGCAACGTAAACGATTGTTGCTGTGAGAGAAAACGCCCCAAAATATCGACGTACCACGGTGACTACAAAAATTGCTATATTTATTTGAGTGTAAAAAGTTCCGAAGAGATTCTTTCCTCCCCAGTGTCTTCTTCCTTATTTTAAATATTTTTAAAATGAACAAAAACATATATCGGCAAAATATTTATAGAAAGAAGAACGAAAAATAGTTCAAAAGAATTTTAATCAAGTGTTTACTTGAATTATCTCTTTACATGACTGCTATCATTTTCTAGTGAATGTATCTGTTAAAACAACCTGATTTAAACTACATTTACATAAAATCTAGTTTAAACTAGATTTCGTGCGCAGGTAAATGCAGAAAGCGGCCCAATCTTGTGTTTAATTGTTAAAAATTATCACACTGCGTTTTTTTCGGAAATTTCTCATTTTTGAAAGAAACACAAAAAATATAGGAATTGGCTGAAATAAACTTTCTCCAGACGAAATAAAAAAGAAATTTTGATTTAATTGAATAAATAAATAAAATAAAGCTGCGGGTTTTATGCCTATATGACACTTGGTATTTTCCAAATTCTAATATTTTTGGTCATCAATGCAAATCATATCAAGGAAAACTCTTCATACTTATTACTTTTCATATCATTTTGTTGAAACTCTCTTTTACAGGTTGCTTTAAAAGTTCCTACGCTCGAAATGAAAGAATACTCTTTTTTGTTACGAAATATATTTTTTTATTCAATATAATCTCCCAGAAGCTCAATACACTTGTTCCAATAATTTTATCCCATCCTTATAATGGTTTTCCGGAAGCTCTGCAAAATAACCGTCTACGGCTGCTATGGCCTCTTCATTCGACGAAAAATGCTTTCCACGAAGAAATTGTTTGAGATTTCTGAAGAGATAGTAGTCACTGGGAGCCAAATCTGGTGAATACGGTGGATGTTCAAGCAATTCGTACTTTAATTCTTTGAATTTAGACATCGTCAAAACACTTTTGTGAGCAGGTGCATTGTCTTGATGAAAAATGATTTTTTTCTTCTTTAAACCAGGTCTTTTCTCACGAATTTTTTCACCCAGCTGATTCAAAAGGCTGCAATAATATTCAGAGTTGATTGTTTTACCTTTCTGAAGATAATCAATCAACAAAATTCTTTTTGCATCCCAAACAACTGTACCATAACCTTCGTTGCTGAACAACGTAAACGTTCTTGTTTCAATTTAGGATCATGGTGGTAGACCCAAGTCTCATCCATAGTTATAAAACGACGCAAGAAGTCGGTTTTATTCGGCTTAAAACGCTCCAAATTACGCTGAGAAATTTGTTTTCGTTCCAGTTTTTGTTGAATTGTTAATGTGTGCGGCACTAACTTTCCAATGAGTTTTTTCATACGTAATTCTTCATGTAAAATATGGAGTACTCGTTCGTCTGAGATGCCTATGGCATTAGCAATTTCACGCTTAGTCAAACTTGGATCTTCACTAACCATATTATGTACCTGCTCAATGATTTCTGCTGTGGTTGCAGTTTTTGGTCGTCCTTCGCGTGGATCGTCTTCAAGGCTAGTACGACCACGTTTAAATTCACCAGCCCAAAATTCAACGGTGCGTTTTGAAGGTGAGGACTCCTTATACACTTCTATCAATTGTTCATAAATTTCCTTTGCTTTTAAACCTTTCAAAACGAAGAATCTAATGACTGCACGTTATTAAATTTTTTCCATATTAAAAAAAATCATTGACACGTCAACTTCGATTGGCTTGTAAACAAAGAAAGAATTGACAGAATGACTTGCAACTTTGCATGTGTTCTCAGGGCAGTTATACCAACTTGAGAAACGAAAGTTTGGAGCTAGCAGTGTCATCTCTTGGTAAGCGCAGGAACTTTTCAACCAACCTGTACTTTGGATTTATAATACCAAACTTTATTGAAATTCTTTTTATAATTTTATAAAAAATATTTTTTAAAATATATTTTAGGGCCACTATTTTATTTTTATTGCAATAAGTTTATAACCGAGGCCATGAGGCCTCTTAGTATGAATTTTTACTAAAATATTCAATGGAAAATTTTGTTTCCTACTTAAGTAAATGCCGACTATAATTATTTTTTTCTTTAAATCTTTGTCAAAAAGCTCATTTTTACATTGGTTTTATAACATTAATAAATAAATAAAATTGGACCTGTTTTTTTAACAACGTATTTATTTCAGAATTTAATTTATTTCGTTTAAAATTCTATAATCAGCTTTTTTATTTGAAATAAATTATGCTTTAGATTTAGATATCTAAGACTTACTGGCTAATATAATATGAATGAAAAAAATTTAAATTTTGCAAATTTGCACTAGAATTAAACTAAATCTAAAACGGATTTACAAATTTCTTAAATTAAACTAAATCTTAAACGGATTTACATATTTCTTAAATCCTTTTTGGATTTAGCTAAGTTTAATTCCTGTGATGGCATTTTAAAAAAAAATTTTATTTTTTTCTTTACATTATACTAGCGAGTAAGTGTTTAGGTTTAGATAAAAATACAATTTATTTGAAATTAAAAAAAAAATCATATATGAAATTTTATCAAATAAAACAAATATAAAAATTAATCCAATGATTAAAAAACAAGTCTATTGTCTGTCAAAAATGCTTATTCTACGTTAAAGTTACAAAAGAAATAGTTGTTTTTAAAGATACATTTCCAGGCGAAATAAAATTGATGTGGATGGAGCAAAAACACACATCCAAATCACATTTTTGCTCTAACTCGTAGGAGTTTTCTCTTCTAAAATTATTTATAGATAAATATATCTTAAATAGTTAAGGTTTTGATTTACACGCCCAAATGAGATTATATAAGAACAATTCCAAATCTTACAGTGGTAGTTTTTCAGAAACAGTTATCATGTCCTCATCTCGATGTTTGCGCATATGACCGGCCAATCCGGCAGCCTGTTTGAAAGCCGAATCACAAAATTTGCATTTGAATTTCTTAAAATTAGAATGCAGAAAACTATGATGATACAAAGATTTTCTTCCACGAAACGAAGCATTACAAACTTTACATACATGAAGACGTTTATTAGAATGTGAATTCATATGATCAATCCTTGCTGAAATGGATATAAAACGTTTGTCACAAACTTCACAGGCATATGGTTTTTCGCCTGTATGACGCCTTAGATGAATTCGCAATATCTGATTACTTTTACAGGTATAACCACAAACATCACATACTGAAATTTTAGGTATTGTATGAAGTTTTTCATGTCTTTGCAAATAGCGTTCCGTTTGGAACGCTTTACCACAATTTTCAAAATAACATATAAAATTTCGTTCTGTTGTGTGTGTATCAATATGACGTTTAAGATCGCCTTTTACTATAAAGTTTTTACTACATCCTTCAAAATGACATTCATAACTTCTACTTGCAGTATGATATTTTTCATGTCTGTTGAGATAACGACGTTCTTTAAAACGTTTCTCACATTTTGTACATTTGTAGCCCTCGTGCATTTCAACAACGTGATGATCCAAATCTTTTTTATCGGAAAATATTTGATCACATTCTGGACAACAGTTGTCTTTTTTAATGTTCACAACTTTATCAAGGGATCTTTCTTCGTGTGCTCGAGTTATATGTATTTTAAGTATACCCAAATTTTTATATGCTTTATCACACTGTTCACACTTATAGGGTTTCTCTTCATTTTGCTGTGATTGAAATAAACAAATATAGCTGTGTGAAAGGATATTTAAATCGTATTGTGCTCAGTTTAAGTCCAACTTAAGTATGTAGGTATATGATATAAAATTGTAATATTAAGTGGGTTCCGCTACTGTTTGGGTTGTTGGAAGAGGCAAATGTAAATTACCAAAGTTTCACACTAATTCCATACAATTTTGAACATCATAACTATGGTAAAACAAATAACCTGTCAAACTCCAGATTAAAAAAATTCACTTTTGTCAAATTGAAAACAAGTTTTTAAATTTTTTTAATCCTTAAAAAACTTTTACATTCACAATTACAGAAATAATGGTATTACAGGTAATGGTGGTAATGAGATAATCAAATGTATTATTTAGGGGTCGATTAAACTAAACAAATACAAGAGGTGGACATAAACTGAATTTGTTCCAAAAATGTTACAAACTCACCAATGATTTGTAATCTTCATCCAATCCAAAATCATCATTATCACTTTCGCTATTGCATTTGGGAGTTTTATACATTTTGCATTGCGTAGATTTTTGCGACAGCGATATAAATTCCTTTTCTTCATTTTCATCGATCTGACTTGCTTCATCAGAGTGTTCTAGATTATTAGAAAGTACTTCTTGTTCACTTAACTGATCTGCAATATCTTCAATTGCTTCATTTTTAACAGTTATTTCATCATATTCATCTGTTTGGAGTAAATTATTAACAAAATGTGCTTTTTGTATGTGCAAAAGGAAATCTTCATATGAAAAGGCTTTCATGTTACAAAAGGTACAGTATATGGTGAAGTCGGTAGAACTGTGGCAAAAGATTTCTCCACATTTTTCTTTAGCTTCATTGTCAAGATTGTCTAGTGGAAGAATTTTTATCATAATTCTTGATTAATGTCTTGGTTTTAATTTGTATACTATTTTATTTTAATTAGCTCTTCTTTTGTTTTTTTTTTTGGTATGAGCTACGTGAAAAACTTTTTGCTTGATCTAAAATCATTCACAATAGTTATTTCCACATTAGGTTCGTTTGGATACTTTCTAATAAAAAAACTATGTAACCAATTTACAGAGAGCAAGTCAAAATTTACTCTTGAAAATATAAATATCCAAAAAGGAAGCAATCGGAAAATTTGTAATTAAAAAACTCGTTACAACTGCTGAATGAATTTTTTCAATAATGTTTTTTTTTGCTTACAAATTCTTACTAGTAAAAATTTATCCAGTAAAAACTTGGAGCTCTCTGGCAAATAATTGTCACTTTAGTTTATTTTCTCTCTCTTCTTACAGAGTATTTGTGTAAGCAAACACCATCCAGTAAAAACGCAGACTTAATTTGATGAAAACAGAATTTCTTTGTATGCAGTTATGAACTAGAATTTCTCCGATTTAAACTAGACTACGGACATAGTATAAATTCACTATTAGCAAAATTGTGTCAATAATGAGGTACAAATTTTATAAAAGAAAAAGATATTGGTAGGTAATCAAGTTTCTCTATTATGAGAATGAAATTGCTCTATAAAGCAATTTCAAAGGTATTACTACAATTTTATTTTTATCTGGTCATCTAATTATGCACGTCTGCTTTAATTTCTTTGAGAAAATTATAAAATTTCAAAAAACTTGTTTTTGCCTAAAGGCAAATTTATATTTAATAATTTGCAATAGAGTTATATAGAGGTGTTATTTGCTCTATCTCTATCAAAATTCACTCTCGGGTAAATGTGCCTTAAAACTTGTACAGAGAACAGTTCTTTTTATTGCAAATTATTACGCAAGCATTATTTTTCCGTTATTACGTCGGCTCTTTCGCCCATTATGCAAATTATGTTTACTTGGTAACCACTATTTAGAAACTTATTGTGAATGACTGAAAATAACTCACAAAAAATATTTTTCACATAGTACACACACATAAAGGGTTAATTAAAATAAAAATAAAGAAGAAAAAAACATTAAATAAAAATTAAGATTTTTTAAAACTAGAATAATTTAGTTAAACCCAAGAATTATGTTAAAAATTTTACCACCAGTCAATCTGAGCAATCAAGCTAAAGCAAAATGTGGAGAAATATTTTGCCACAGCTCCACCGACTTCACCATCTATTGCACCTTTTGTGACATGAAAGCCTTTACATTTGAAGATTTCCTGTTGCACGTACAAAATGTACATTTTGAAAATAATTTACTTAAAACTGAAACGTTTCACACCGAATGTAATCAATACTTAGATGTTAATGTTAAAAATGAAGTCATACCTGATGTGACGGATCAGTTACATGAAGAGGAAATGCCTTGGGATAAATTGGAACAAACATTTGATGATGATGTAAATGATATGGGTTTGGATAATGATGATGATGATGATGACGACAATTCCAGTTGTAATGAGAAAATGATATCGGTTTTAAGGAAACCAAATAAAAAAGTAAGGGTCAAAAAGGAAAAAAAGCTAAAACTTAAAAGTGATAATGAAAGTGATGATGAAGATAATGATCATAGTTCAGATGAAGATTTTAAACCCATGGTAAGTTGGTATAACTTTTAAAATACCAAAATTATTTTAAAGCGAATTTGTTTAATCCCTAGTCAGGATTTTTTTCAAAACCTTAATAAAAGCAAACTTTTAATTAATTTATTAACAAACACTCTGCTTATATATTTCTATTTAGTTAAATGAAAAAATCTCTGCTGGTCCAGAACAGAAACCCTGTCAATGTGAGCAATGTGGTAGATCATATAAAAATCCTGGACTACTAAGAATACATATCACTCGAGTACATGAAGAAAAATCACTTGATCAAATAGTAAAAAAAGAAAAAGAGGATAAAGAACAAACTTGTCCAGAATGTGATCAAATATTTACAAATAAAAAATATTTGGATCGTCATGTATTTGAAATACATGAGGGCTACAAATGCTCTCTCTGTGATAAACGTTTCAAACAACGTCATCAACGCAAAAGACATGAGCAATGTCACACTGCTGAGAGAATTTTTGTATGCAATGTTGAAGGCTGTGGCAAAAGTTTTACTGAAAAATATTATCTTAAACGTCATATTGATATTCACACAACGGATCGTAATTGTGTATGTGATTTTGAAAATTGCGGCAAGGCATTCCATACAAATCGCCGTTTGCAAGCCCATAAGAAAATTCATACAAAACCGAAAAATCTGATATGTGATGCTTGCGGTTATACGTGCCGGGAAAATGAAACGTTAAGGGTACATCAACGAGTACACACTGGAGAAAAACCATATGCTTGTGAAGTATGCGAGAAACGTTTTATATCTAGTTCTGCATTGGGCGAACATATGGCATCACATTCCAATACTCGTCCTCATGTATGTAAAGTTTGTAATGCTTCATTTGCCAGGCAAAAGGCATTGTATCATCATAGTTTCCTACATTCAGATGTTAAGAAGTTTAGGTGTAAAGTATGCGGTAGTGCTTATAAACAGGCTTCTGGATTGGCCGGTCATATGCGCAAACATCGCGAAGAAGGTATGATGTCTATGTTACCCGATCGACCTCCAGTTTTGGATGAACCATTACCTTTGCCATTACCAGCGCCAGTTGCAATGCCACCATCATCATATCATCCCTTTATATCATTTTAATTTAGTTTAAGGTATCCTGGTTTAATGATAAGTTAGTTATTTAATTCTTATGGTTTATGTATGGGTTTTTACATATTTTCCATATAAAAAAAATTGTAAATTAATAATGTATATATTATTAAAATATTAATATTATTTTTGACAATAATTTATAATTTACTGGAAATTAAAAACATGTTTTTCCTTTATAAATCTTTGGCCATTTTTTTGTTTAATATTTCAAATCGAATAAAAGATTTTCATATAATAGTCGATAAAATAAAAAACTTTAAAACAGAAAACAAATCGATTTAGTTAAAAAAAAATCAGTGTTTAATAGGTAAATTGTTATTAGCAGTGCAAGTTTCTTGGCCTTTGACATTATTATTAAAATTAGCAAAAGTGCACTTTATCAGGCGTATCTAAAAAATATCAATATCCACCCCCCTGGAATGAAAATAAATTTGTTTTGTATCTTAGGCTCTAAAAACTTCAAATGAAAGGATTTTTAAAAAGCATTTTATTTCATGATCCAGATTCCATGGGGGTCTAACATGCGATTCTAATAATAAAAACAGCAATATTGAACATTAAACCGGTTATCGTTGTTTCCCAGGGATTACCACGTGGGGGTGATAGTGCAAAATTGAATTCCCTCAGGGAACTTTTTTCTTAAAAAATGAATTCCTGAACTTTTAACTTTTACAGAGGCTCTGGTCTGTTTTCGCTACAACGAGCCGAAGGCCTTTGTTGCTAGTGCTCGGTTAGGGTATTAACATATAATTTGTAATTATATGATTAATAAATAAAATAAATAAATATATACAACCATAAATATATACAAATAAAATAAATAAATATATACAACCAATTTAAATAAAAAAAATGTTTTTATTGGAAAATTTTTCGATTTTTAGTATCAAGATAATTAAGAAAATAATATACAATATTTGGCGCAAAACCAATTTTGAAGTAGGTTTACATTTAAAATCAAAGCGGACTTATATGATCTCTACTCTTACTGGTACATCGACTTTTTCATGTCCAAGAAAACACAAAATCGAGGATTATACATTAAAATTTGTATTATTTCATTTTCATTTAACAATTTTAATAATTTCAGTACTACGATTTTGTTGTTTCTTATGCCAACGCATATGTTGTGACAAACCAGCAGATTGTTTATATGATTTATCACAAACATTGCAGCAAAATGTATTCTCTTTTGTATGCAATGTCATATGATGATATAATGCTTTTGTATCTTGAAAATTTTCTGCGCATATAATACAACAATATTTACGCTGATCGTTGTGTATCGTTCGATGAATATTCAATTGATAGGACGAAGCAAAACCATTGCCACAGTATTCACAACAATACGGTCTCTCGCCGGTATGTTTACGTCTGTGTACGGTTAAATTACATTTGATACGTGTATTATAACCACAATATTCACAAATATAATCTTCTGTATTTAAATGATAACGTCTTTTATGATCACTTAAACGTTTGGGATTTTTAAAAGTACGTTGACAGTTTTCTATGTTGCAGGAAAATGTACCACGGTCTGGACTGTGTGAATATAGATGATAACGTAATGTACATTTTGTTTTATACACCTTATTACATTGATTACAGGTATATACTTTAGTGTAGTCATTTGATAACTAAAATCAAATTAAAACACTATATTAAAGATTTTATTGATTAAAAAAAAATAAATTTTGCTTTATTAACCTTGTTAGCCATTTTAGTTGCACACTTTATATTTGTTTTAAGTTAATACTAAACTAAATTGATTTTATTTCTCATGATATTTAAAGAGACCAACATTTTGATAATTGTTTTTTTTTTTACACAGACATTTAATTAATTGTATAAATCTAAATATACAACAATAAATTGTTTCGTTTTTTTCGGTTTCACCTATTGAAGAACTTATCAAGTACAATGATATTTATCAATACATGTTCTAGCATGTAAATTTTGTTTAGTTAATGTTGACATTTAGTATTTGATCATCAAGATAATTTTATGGTAAATCAGGCAAAAAGTTCTAAATCTTTAAGCTATTTTGAGGTATTTGTATTTTATTCAATTTTAATTTATAAAAATTAAAATTGCTTTTTTGACCTTTAAATATTGCAATTAACATTATTCTATTCATGTTTTTGGTCATTAAAACACTATTTTTCTTTATCGGGATATTCTCCAAATAAATACTTCATAGAGTTTTATTAGCCAAAACATTGATCTATTACTTTCAAGAATGAGATGACGCGTTTCGGGGATTTTCTAGGTCCCCATCTTCAGATCTCTTTAGAAAGTAAAAAGATAACTTTAAGGTTCCAAAGCAAACACTATATTGGTTGTATAATTTCAACTAATTGAGAATTATACAAAGAACAATATTGTCTTTGTTTAAACCAGCTATCTTTATAGAACAATGTTATGGCAATCTTGGTAATTTACATAGGACAACCTTTGGTTGCCATAGCTATGTATATTTTACTTTCCAAAATAGGAAAGTTTTTTACTCCGTACAATGAGTAAATTCATTTGTATTTTATTCAATTTTAATTTATAAAAATTAAAATTGCTTTTTTTGACCTTTAAATATTGCAATTAACATTATTCTATTCATGTTTTTGGTCATTAAAACACTATTTTTCTTTATCGGGATATTCTCCAAATAAATACTTCATAGAGTTTTATTATATATTTTATATTTTTGAAAGAATTTATTCTAAGGAAATTAATGTGAAAATTTAAACATTTCTATGTTTTTTAGAAAAAAATTGGGCATTTCTAAAAATATACTATACATTTAGAATTATTAAAGCAAGAAACTATCTTGAGTTAAGATTGCCGAGGTCTCAGGGGCACGCAGGCCCTAAAAGCCGGTATATCTAGTAACATATAAGTTTGGGTACTCAAATTAAAATAAATTTCCTAAGGGTTTCAAAACTGTTTTTTTTTTATTTTTTCCATGATCCATAAAACGTTATTTCGTCTAGACCTATTTTAGATAACAAAATAGGGAAAGAATCAGAAAATGGCACCATGGTAATTTTATTAGGCCACCCACAAAACACAACTTTTAATTAAGTTTATTCATCTAGACGAAGGAATTTGAGCAGCTTTTCACAATTCAGATTGACTTTTTAGTTGTTTGTTTGAAAATCTGCTTATACTGATGCTGTTCCATTTACACAATTTTTACGATTGGCCCTACTCCCGGATTGGCCTCTACCACACCGATTATCTTACGTTGCAAATTCGATTTTATTATCAATATTCTGATTCATTCTATGACAATTTTTGAAAGTTTGTTTCTAATGAGTTGTCCTAATGTCTTTAGGTAGGTGCTCGTAATGTCTTAGATGAGGTGTTCGTAATGTTTTAGGTAGCATTAATATTTTTATTTTTGGAAAATCGTTATATTTTAAAACATAGCGCATATGTGTCGTCGTGAGAAAATTTTAGTTGCTTTGAGTACCTGCACCTTATAGTCATCGTACCACCTAGTGGAAAATACAGGAGACTTCTTTCTCTGAACAGGAAGCACTTAAGGAACTTAATAGAATTTTTCACTGGAATCTCAGATACCATTTGAGGATTAGAGGTCTATCTAATTCGGATTCTTGTAGGTTCTATCAATTGGACGCTGAGACAGCGGAGCATATACTGTGTCTTCTAGGCTTCGCGGCAGGAGACTACAAATAGAACAACTTCTTTTGTTCGCGGCGCATTCGGCGTTTCTAATCTAATATATAGTTGATAAACAAGTTGTTATAGACCCTCAGGGATTTTTAAATGAATATAGAGGAAGAGCCACTATCTATTCGTTTTAATTTGAATTTTAGAGGGGTCAAATAATTTTTTTGAAACGTTGGCTAAAGAGCACCTTAGCCAAAATTTGGCGTTGTAAAATTTACCATTAGATGAAATTATGTAAAAAATACTTAAAGAGTATAAGGCTTGATATAGCAATATATATTATTCAATTGAAATAGTTGCATTCTTACCTGTTTAAAATTGGAAATTATACTTTTATCTTCATTTTGTTGAATTTTTGTTATAAATCACTTTTTACACTAAGCATTATTATTATACATATGCATAAAATTTAAATTTATTGAAATATTTTTTCGTTTTAATATCAATTAAAAGAAAAAAACTGAACACTTTTGCTGCAATTTTCTTTTTCTGCATGTTTACAAATAAATGGAAAACTAACGGTAGTCATTTGTCAAATTGTACTAAATAGAGTTGCCACATGAGTTTTTATAATGTTAAATACAACCGGAGAAAATTTTTTTAACCCTTTGACTGTCCAATGTATCACATATGATGCACAGGCGTTTGTTTGGTTATGAAGATTTAGATGTAAGTCTAATAGATTCCGATGAAGACTTAACTTTGGATATTCCAAATTCAAATAGTTTAATTTCTAATCTAAATAACACAATTAACAGTATTCAAAATCCTAAAAAAGAGACTGTACAAAATCATTCATCATTATATGTGACCTTCTCCGAGAAAAGGGACCTAGTGTTTGAAAATGAAGTTTTGAGAAAAACGCATTTAATGTTTCATAACGCATTGTCACTGTGAACACACCTTCAGCTGGGAGATGCGATTTGGTATGGATAGTTATGATTGGGTGCCGACTTTGGTGACGGCTTGTCTATGTGGTGACTTATTTTTTTTGGCTTTTAAAGTGACAATTTAAAAACAAAAAAAAATCAAATAAAGTAAAATTTTATTGATTTTCCCAAGTTCGTTTTGTACGTTTTCATGGGGTAAATAAATTTTTATCAGAAATCTAACTCATTTCATCTTATTCTACACCTTTTAGGTACCAGAATCCACTCTTAAGTCCAAACCCGTTTTTTGACACACTAGGTTCCTTTTCTCGGAGAAGGTCACATATGATTTCATATATCTTGAAAATTTGGACAATTCATATAATTGTCTTTTGTCCAACATCTACTATTGGTGAAAGAGTATTTTCCACTTCTAGCTTTATCAAAAGCAAACAAAAAAATCGTCTTTTAACGAAACATGTATTTTTTATTTTTATTAGAATTAACAAAAATTATTAGAATTATAAAAATTTAAAAAAACCCGCAAAAACCGGTTGACCGGTTTTTTAAAATTCGATTTTTCGAAGAAAACCAAAACCAGTTTTTTCAAAAGGCCGGTTTTTTGAATACTCTAGGACGTACGCTATGAAAATTTTTTTGTTTGGGGACAGTCAAAGGGTTAATGCATCTAGAAGGTAACGATATATACCATGGACGAATTAAGAACATATTTTTAAGGCTGAAAACACACCGGATCAAACAAAACGTTTTTGATTCGATAGTCAAAAAAACGTTTTTTATTTGAACGCACACCAAGCGAAACAGAATGTAACAAAACATAACGTTTTGTTTTCTTGCTTCGTTTGGTGTGCGTTAAAATAAAACAAAATGGAATTTACGACTTGCTTTTAGTGTTGTTCAACATGTGGTCGGACTCAGACGATGAAATTGTACCAATCTTACTTACATTGTTTGAAGTAATTGAGGAAAAGGATACAAATAGCAGAGAGTTTTGGGTGCATCCATATAATCTTAAACGAAATGTTTTGTAAAAAACAACAGGTCAGCTATCGGCAACGAAACATGTTTTCCTGTTTTGCTTTTGTTTTTATGTTTCGTTTCGTTTGGTGTGCGTTGCGCCATTAGAATGTAAGCAATTATCGTCAACGACGCTGACTCGAAACAGTTTTGTTTCATTCAGTGTGTGTTGCTTGTATACAAAAGCATGTATTTTCGACAACCATCACCGAAACACTTCAAAACAAAAACGTGTGTTTTGTTTCGTTTTCTTTGGTGTGTGTTGTCTCATAGGAAGCAGTGTTCTCTTGTTTCATGAAACAAAAAAACGCGTTTTGCTTTATCCGGTGTGTTTTCAGCCTAAGATGAAAACCAGAACAGTAACAAACAACAACTAAAAATATTCTGTACATGTATTGAATCATTTGACGTCCTTTTAATCATTCAAAAACATTATGAATAAAGAGATTTTACTAGTTTGAACAATTTGTTAAATTTGAACAATTTATTATATTTATGTATTATTAGAATATAATTATAATGTAATTAAATATTTATTTTGGTACAATTTGCAATATCTGTTTTTCACAAACTCCTTCTCTGTACTCTATCTACAACCCCCATCTTAAAAGCAGATAAAAAATTGTTGCTTTTTCCACATGTTTTTTTGTCAAATTTTACACACGCCTAATGCCAAAGAAATGAATTTGGTTGCATGCTAATTTTGATTATTTTGTGTGAAATGAATTATTAACCCAATTTTTGATAAATGTCCCCTTACTTTGTTATTTTTTGTTGGTAAGCACGCTAAAAGTGCATCTTGCTAATAGTTAAAGTCATGGCAACTCTATTTAGTACAATGTGACAGCAGAGTCCCGTTACTTTTTGACATTTGTAAACAATATACAAATTTCGATAGAAATTAATTCCGGTAAATTTTTCTCTAATTTTAAACTAAAATAAAGATAAAATGAGCTTTCGAAAGGATTTAAGTGAAATGCTACAAGCTAAAAATATATGTTTAAATAATGATTTAATTGTTAAGTTCGAGAATTTATCTTTGGAATCAAAAAGCGAAATTCAAGAATTTCCGAAATTGAGAAAACCAAAGGCAGATACAATGCTTAAGGTACAACAAGGAAATTTAACAGACCAGAAAAATGTACAAGTATGTAATAAAACAGAAGTTGGTAACAAATATATATATATATCTTTTTTTTATAGACTGCAGTTTGGAAAGAATGTGGTGCTGCGAAAAATGTTGAAAACTTTGCTGAAATAAACATTTCCAACGTTCCTCTTGGCCAAGAATTTTTAAATAAAAAAGAAGTAATGAAAAAGACTACTTCAAATATTATGAAAAAGTATGATTTAGGTAAAACAAAAGAACAATTTTTGGATGAAGAACCTCAACCAATAACCATAAAAGATATTGACATAACATCATCGCAAACAGAAACTACAAAACCTATTAATATTTTGAATACTTCCAAATTGCTAAAAAACAATTCAGAGTCAATGAACTATAATGAATGTCATTTAATAAATATTTTACATATAAAAATTAAAGCTCATCCCAATGGATTTTTCGCTAACAATATACCCAGTTGGTATAAAACAACTTTTGATAAGATTTTACCTACTAATTGGTTGGATATTGTAAAAAAATCGAATAAATTTAGTTTGGAAAATATAAATACTAAAATTGTACTCTATGCTGTGGAAGATGGTTGTGATAATAATGATGATGATTCATATGCATCTGGAGATATGGTTTATAATAAAAAATATGATAGTACTGATAAAAAAGACACTGATAAAAAAGACACTGCTACAGGTTTTGTACGTTTTAAACATTTAGAAAAATCTCTACATAGATTTAATTACAACGCCGGTCGTGATGTTTCTTTTAAAACTTGTGAACAGCCAATGAAACTGAGTGATAAATTCTATAAACCAAATTTATCTAAATCCAATTTAACTAAATCAAATGTACGTTATAAGCATTTACAAGGACCATGGTCTAACAAATAATCTTACGTATTTTTGGAAAAACATATATTTTATTATATTAAAGATAAAATTTAATCTTCTGTTAACTTTCGAATTTACCCATTATTAATGATTTAATAAATATCTTGACAGATTACTAAAATTATGTTTTTAATATCTTTATATATATAATTCTCCTGTACGTGTGTTAGTGACTGCACTCCTCCTTAACGGCTGGGCCGATTTCGATGAAATTTGTTGTGTCTGTTTTATTTGATCCCTGAATGGTTTAGATTCACAATTGACCTATATGGGTACAATGGGCGTGGCACCTCCCATACGAAGTAAAAATGTATTTTTGTATATCTGGAGTACTGTTACAGTGGGAGTCTTCAAACTTTGTGTGAGCTTTTTTTATAATAATACTCATAATCTCCCAAAAAAATGAGTGCCATCCAAGCAATGGGCGTGGCACCTCCCATACGAAGAAAACATTCATTATTGCATATCTGGGGTACTATTAAAGTGGGAGTCTTCAAACTTTGTGTGAGCTTCTTTGATAATAATATTCATAATCTTCCAAAAAATATGGGGGATCCAAGCAATGGGCGTGGCACCTCCCATACGAAGTACAAATTTATTATTGCATATCTGGGGTACTATTATTGTGAGAATATTCAAACTTTGTGCGAGCTACCTAGATAATAATGTAATCCTATTCCTAGGCAGAACAACGTTTGCCGGGTCAGCTAGTTTAATATAAAATACTGATTTTTAACAGTATTTTGGTTTCTATTGATCTAATTTTTAATGTTTTATTTTATATGCCAAAAAAAGTTTTCACTGGTAAAATATTTTTAACCAATTTTTTCTTTTTGGTATTAATTATCGGAGCTGTTCTGATATCCCAATCAACATAAAAAATTATAAGTTGGGACATTTATTATTTTTTACTGTTCTGTAAGTCAAATCTTTTTTTTTTTTAAAACAATTAAGCTGAGTATATTTTGCTCCTCCAATTTAAAATATTTTCTGAACCAAATACTATATTTTTGTGTGTATTATTGGATAAAATCAAGTATTTGTTATAAAAATAATAGATATAATTTAATATTTTTAAATCCATATAAGGCATATAAGCAATAATAAGGGAACTCACAATGGTGTTTTGCACACAATACACAGAGCAAACATAATTGCTCTATTTCGCGTTTCCACGAAGTCCAAATGTTCAAATTGTATTTGTTTACAAAAAATAAGGTAAGTAGGAAATATATATGGTACTTTAAGTTTATTTTTCGAATTTTATATAAATATTCCATACAAATTTAAGTAGATATAGACTTGCTAAGTATTTATAAATATGGCTACTTAAAAATTAAGAATGTATAAAAATGCTGCCTAGTCTTGGAAATTTTTTGCTTTTCTCTTTTAATTGTAAACAAATATATTTGTCATAAAAATATTTGAAATTTTTGTGTTTTTAATTTGTTAAAATATCAAAAACTACAAAAGCTAACAAATGAATTATGTGTTTGTAAGTTAGGTAGAGCAGGGTAAATAATATAATTGCTCTATTTCGCGTTCCCGCGTAGTCCATATACGAAAACAGCTTTCGTACAAGGGCGACCCCAAATGTTCAAATTGTATTTGTTAACACAAAAAAAAAGAAAAGTCAGGTAAGTAGGGATAGTCGTTTTATTTACAAGTAGTTATAGAAATAAATATACAATTCGAAGACAACAAACCTTTTGGCCATGAAGGCTTTTTGAATTACCTGTTGAATTAAATAAAAATTCATTTTTATGTTTGTTTTTTTTTTTTCAAATATGAGCACATGACCAAAAAAATCTGTATGTCGACGTTGATTTTGGGTGGGGTTTGTTCATCATTTCCGATGAACTTCAAAATATACTAGTCAACTTGTAAAAAAATGAATTTGATTCAAATTTATTTTACCTCGGTTACAATTCCTGAAGATCCCGCATATTTATACTCTCGCATACTTCCCTGTATTAAATTAACTTGGTGCCATTTTTCATCAACTTGGCACTATTGTATTAAATTTGTAAACAATAAATTACAGGCTTGTTTTTTATATTGTGACCAATTTGTATATTTTTTAGTGGAGAACTAATAAAACTCTTAAAAATGTTAAAAAATTGTTTTTTGCCAGTAAATTATGACAAACCTACTTCACAAACATGCGGAGAAATAATTTTTGATAACTTACGTGATTTTATAATTAGTTGTAATGTGTGTAAAATTAAGATATTTGAGTTTGAAGATTTTGTGAAACACTTTAAAAAAGTACACTTTGAAGAGGCAGTAGCTTTGGCAAACGAAAATAAAATGGAAGCAACATTAAATGGTCTAGAGGAGAAAGAAATATATGATAATGTAGAATGCCTAGTAAAGGTGGAAATTGGCGAAGAACAAATTACTGACAACCACATTGAAGATCCTATTGAAGCTGATAAGGACTTTCAATCGGAAGCTGAAAATGATGGATGTTCTGACGAAGATAAAGATTACTTGGAAAATTCTGAAGATGATGAAGTGTTAGAGGAGGAAGCTGAACAAAGTGAAAGAATATTTAAAAAGGTTAAGTTTCAAAAGTAGTTATTGTGGGCAAAAGGTAGTAAAAGAAATAAAAAAGTTGACTTAACAGGGCTGCTAGGTTTCTTTTTTGGCATCACCCATATATTTGTAAAGTCAACAAATCTTTTGATCAAATTATACACATTTTTAACTCTATGCGATTTTACAATTAAAATGAGCTTAAAAGAACTCCATGGATATTAATGAAGTAGAAACATAGTTTTACATATAATTTCGCTTAAAATTAAATCATTATTTTAATGAAACAGTCATTAGTTGTCATTTTACTGTCGTGTTTTAAAAAAGATTTATAATTAACCCCCAACTTATTTTTTATTTTATTTAGCATTTGCAATTAGAAAGCCCATAACAAAACGAATTAAAAAAAAAATTACAATAAATTGCCAATAAAAAAAATTCGAGAATTCTTACGAATTATTTTCTGATTTTTTGAAGTGTTGACAAAATTTTGAGTAGACATGAACAAAAATTAAAATCTTTGATTGCTCTACAATGGGTTAGGTCTTATAGAAATTATATTTCAGAAACATATCTCATAGTGTTATTTTGTCACTATCTGCTAAAGTATTTGGACTTATTTGAAATCTCATTTTAAACTTTAAAGTAGTGGCGTCCAAACACTAATACTATGATATTTGCGTTTGTAGTAAAGAGCTTTTTTTTCAGGGACGGAAAATTCAGTACTTTAGTACTTTTCCCTCAACTTGAAAATAACTTTACAAAAACACAACGATCAGTCTATGTTCACTAAAAAAATACATTTAATAAAGCGTGGGAACAGTTGTTTTTGTTTGTTGAAAACAATGACGGCGATCCCATATGTTTGGTTTGTGGTTTAATGGTAAACGCAATCACAAACATACCATTGAAAGGCATTATAATACATGCCAAAAGAGATTTTTAAATACAAATTTAGATAGGTCCAAATTTTTAAAAGAAAATTTTGCCAATCGACCAATTTCAATATGAAAAAAATATCAAAGAAAAGATCCTTTTTGTTGTTGCTCTATCCTTAGCAAAGCTCAGCAAGCCTTTTGAAGATGGCGTTTTTTGTTTAAAGATCTTTCAAAAGAAGTATTAAAGTGTTTTGTTTTAAATAAATTATACAACTTATAACATTTCGAAATTCAAAATTTCCATCCTTGTATTGTGCTCTCATATATGTAAAAGCTCTCGTCGAAGCTTGCTGTAGGTGAAAAAGCCATGAGTTGGACGCAACTGCTTTAAAGCTAAATAGAGACGACTTGATGCAAAAAATTTGTAACCACAAACAAAAAGGGAACAAAACCCACTCTACAGAGCGGAATACTCCATAATTTTGAATGGCCCTTAAAGCCCCGACTACTCGTAAAGGGACAGGTCGAAAAGAAAAACTATTTTTTTTTAAATCAGTTCAAAAATAAATACTAAATTGATAAAAATGGAAAAATAATCTTGTTATTTGCTTAAAAAAGGTAAACTTTTTAAAACTTTAACCAAAACAAAAGTTTTTTAAATACGTGCTAAAACAAAATTTTTTTTTTTATAAAGAAAAATTGTTTTCTATCTAGCATAATATTCGTGCTAAAAATGATTTACAGACATTTTAAAATTTATTTATTTATTAATTTCAGTCAATAATTTGTTTTATATAAATATTTGTTCTTCTAAAAGTTGGTTATTTTTTTTTGCTATTAATCCAAAAAATTTAAAGTAATAATACACGTTTTTCTTTCAGCCTCGAAAACAAAAAATATCTGGAGACAAATTAAAAATCCCAAATGAATATGCTTGTGAAATGTGCAATAAAACATTTCAATTGCCCAGAGGTTTACAAAGTCATATAAAACTTGTACATGTACGTGATAAACCACACAAATGCTCTATGTGTGATCAATCATTTGCCCAAGAACGTTCTCTTAAAATTCATATGTGTGAAAAACACACCGGTTACGATTGTCCACAATGTAATCATCACTGTGCAAATAGGCGCATATTATTACGACATTTGGCCATGCATTCTGGTAAAAAAGATTTTGTTTGTAATGAAAAAAATTGTGGTAAAGCTTTTCCCGCCCAAACCTATTTGAGTGATCATCAACGACAAAG
The DNA here is from genome assembly GCA_949748255.1 of Eustalomyia histrio. Lineage (NCBI taxonomy): Eukaryota > Metazoa > Arthropoda > Insecta > Diptera > Anthomyiidae > Eustalomyia > Eustalomyia histrio. The sequence goes on from OX456525.1 coordinate 143,189,062, forward strand.
TCATTCCAAAAATTTGTATATGTGTGAAGAATGTGGTTTCAAATGTAAAGTACGTGAATCATTTTATATACATCAGCGCAAACATAAAGGAGAAAAACCATTTGGTTGCCAACAATGTGATCGTACCTTTATATCCAAATCATTGTTAGCTGAACATAAAGCATGCCATGAAACGGAACGTAAGCATGTGTGTGATGTGTGTGGCAAAGGTTTTAATCGTTACAAGGCATTGTTTAACCATAAACAATTGCATTCCGGTGTTAAGAGATATGTTTGTAAAATTTGCGGTTCAGCTTATGCCCAAGCGCCTGGTCTATCGGCCCATATGCGTAAACATAGACAACAACAACAGGAAGTTACTTATGCTCCAGATATCGCTCCGTTTTAATTTAATGTTGTAATTTAAATGAAAAATATTTAATAAATTCAAATTGAATTTTGTGTTTAATTATAAGCTACTATAAATCTTGAATGGATGAATCACTTTTATAGAAAAATTAAAATTTTTAATAATAATTTTTGAGTCCACTAACTTTGGAGAGCATAAAATAAACCAGCAAACGGGCTCATCAATGAATAAAAAAATTAATGAATAAAAAAATAAGCCCAAAAATATGACAAACTTTTCGTCTTATTTGTAAGTGTGAGCAACAAAACAGCAAAATCCTTAAGAAGTAAATTATTTCATATACATATTCTATTCATTGACACATTCATTCATTTTGTAATTTTAAAAGATGCTGCAACTTCTGGGGCTGAGTACATAAAAGTACAAAATCTCCTTTTTCAATTTGCAAAAAATGGGCAAGAATCCAAAGGAAATATATGGCAAAGCCAATATATTTTTTTTTTAAAGAAAAAAATTGTTATTGATAATTATTAATAAAATTATTAATAAATCAAAATAATTGAAAAAGACTTATTATTTAATTAAAAAAATCTTTCGAAAGTAAGCTTACTGCAAGCAGGATTAGAAAACTATTTTCCTGTAAGCTTATTATATAATTAGACTTCTAAGCTTGTTGACTTATAATTGAGACTATTAATATTATTGCAAGGGTTCAATTTTATTTGTTAACAAGCCTTTCACAATAGTATTCACAACACTTTACTAAGCATAAGATTTATGGAAATAAGTTTGTTACAAGCTATTTTTATATAGTTTTGTTTGTTGGGGGGGGGGGGGGGGGGTCAGCAAGTTTTGAACTTGATATCAATGTTTCACAATTTACTAGAATCGTCTCTTCTCAATATTTAACAGTTTTACAAGCAACATGTTTTAAGAAATAAAAATAATGAATTTGGTATTTTTTTCAGTTATCCATTACAACGGAAGGCAGTATCATAAATTTCGACAATATTTTCCAAAACTCACAAAATTTAACTACACTCCAAACAGTGTCTAACAGTTTCTTTTCTGAAGATCAAAATGTAAAGCTGGAACAGCCTGCGACGTTTGAAGGTAAATATTCTATTTGTTTTGTATTCTTAAAAATAATCGTTTTGGTATATTAAAAGCAAAAAATTATATGTGCTATATTATTGAACAGTTCTGTACATTTACTTACTACAGTTTTGGAAACTTTATAATGTTTTTTTTTTTCATTTATTTTTAGACATGCTGCCAAAATTTTCAAAAACAATTGAACCCATGTTCATAAGGCTTACAAATGAGGTGTCTTCATTGCGGCAAGAGGTAAATGTCATGCGCAATGAAGTTAAAGAACTGAAGAATGAAAAATCTGCATTAAAATTAGTGATGCCTGGAAATCCTTATAAAGTAATGGACGATTTTTTAAACTTAGAAAAAAAACTACAAGAAGACAACGACTTTATGAATTCGTTTGTAAGTTAAATAAAAAAACACTACCCCATAGTGGTTAAAAAACACCATAAGCAAATAAGCTCATATTTCATCATTCGTTTTTTATGTTTTTTTTTTTTAAAGGAAAAAGAGCTGCTAACGGTAGCAAAAAGTCCGAACTTTACCAAAAATTGTTGGCGAAAACTATTAGCGGACGAATTGGCGGAAAAGCTATGTTGGAAAGGCACTGAGGAGAAAAAGAGTGTGCGCTACCTGAGTGTAGCAAAATGCATTAGAAGTAAGTTCTTTTATACAATGTATTCATTGACACATTGATTCACTTTTTAAATTTAATAGATGCTGCAATTTCTATTGGAATAGCCGAGGAAGAATACATAAAATGTACAAAATCTTTTTTTCAATTTGCCAAAAATAGGCAAGAATTAAAAAAGAAATATAAGGCAAGACCAAAAATAATAAATGCATAATTTTAAATGAAATTTGTAAAATAATAAAAGTATTTAAAAAAACTTATTATTTAATTGTATTCATAAGCTTACAAAAATCTTACGGAAATAAGCCTGCTGCAAGCATGATTAAAAAATTATTTTCCTATAAGCATATTATATAATTAGACTAGTAACATAGGGTTCAATTTTCTTTGTTAAACTATTGTTAATATACCTTTCACAATAGTATATATAAGGTTTGTGGTAGTAAGTTTGTTACAAGCTATTTACATATTGTTTTGTTGGGTAACTATTGATTAAATAAAAGTAGAAAGTTATTTAATCAATAAAAAGAAAAGTCAATCAAGAAATAATGTTATTAAGGGTTTGGCTTATCGACGTTAAATATGTATAGGATTTCGTCAATGTACCCATAGACTACGCAATATTCTTATGGAATTTTTGATATTGTTAAAAAAAATCACCAGTGTGACTGTCGTATACGTATGATGTACAATAGGTGTGTTTATGCGGCAAGTTATCAAAGTTATGCAATTCCCATATAAAATTTGATATAATCCAACGTTTAGTGTTAACGTTATTTATGCCAAATTTGTCTGAATATATGGAATGACACAAGCCAACGTTGCTAGATTGCCGTATAAACACAGCAAACAATTGGAAAAAACCAATTGACGTGAAAACTGGAACAGTTTTTTTTTTGGCATATGGGTCAAACCAATAATAAGCAGACGATTTTAGAAATTTTATATCCTTCTGAAACAGAAGAAAACAGTTTCAACATATCTTGTGTAAAATATACTCTTTGAATATGTAGGGGAAAACTACGATAATTGCTGTGTTTGTGCGGCAAGGTGTTAACAGGTTAAGATGTCACTAAAAACTGACAGCACCCATGTAAAAGAGATGGAGAAGAATGTCAATAATCCTACGCGAACATAATTATGGCAAATTTACAATTAATATTGTAAATAATTTGCCTTAAATAGTGTACCTACGCAAGCACAAAATTTATTACCCTCCCAGACCCTGATTTTATCATCTTTCAATTGGTAACACTTTTTTGATGCATTGGCATCATTGTATTAAAATTGTAAACAATAAGATTTTTACATCAAAAATAAGGGCAAATCTTATAAAAATGTTAAAAAATTGTTTTTTACCAGTAAATTATAACAAACCAATTTCACAAACATGTGGAGAAATAATTTGTGAAAATCTAGATGCATTTACAATTAATTGTAAATTGTGTAAAATCAAAATATTTGAATTTGAAGAATTCATAAGACACTTTAAAAATGTACACTTGGATGCATCAGAAGCAGAAGCCCCCATTATAAAGGAAAGAAACCTGGAAAAAACTATAAATGGACAAGAGGAACAGGAAAATGTGGAAAATTTTGAACGTATAATAAAATTAGAAATTACCGAAGAAGAGGAACACAAAAGGACTAAAAATATAAAAGAAGAAACTAAGGCAAATAGTGATGGGGAAGAAGAAATTATATGGCCACAAGCAGACGTTGATGGAGGATATACAGATGATGATGATAAAGATTATTTAGCCAACTCGGATGATGATGAAGAACACGAGGATGGAGAAGAACAAAGTAAAAGTATAATGAGAAAGGTATTTTCAATATAAGATACAAATTTTAAATAAATAATTCATAAGGAATCTTATTTAAGGCTCGTAAACCTAAAGAATATGCTTGTGAAATTTGTAGCAAAAAATATGCTGACGCACGTCGTTTACAAATGCATGTTAAAATAGTGCATTTACGAGAAAAACCATTCAAATGCACCATGTGTGAGCAAGCATTTGCCGAAGAACGTTCTTTAAGAAATCACATAGGTCATAAACATACCGGTTATGATTGTTCTGAATGTGGTAAAAATTTCAGTACCAAACGTAATCTGAAACGTCATAAGTTGATACATCTGGAGAAAAAAGAATTTGTATGTGATGAATCCAATTGCGGAAAAGCATTTGCCACCAAGGGTCAATTGAAAGATCATCAACGTTATCATACTAGTGAAATATTCATATGTGAAGAATGTGGCTATAAATGTCGTCAACGTGAATCTTTGGTGGTACACCGACGTCATCATACCGGTGAGAAACCATTTGCCTGTAAACAATGTGATCGTCGTTTTGGTTCCAAACCACTATTAAATGAACATATGGCCACACATGAAGTCGAACGTAAACATGTTTGTGATGTTTGTGGCAAAAGTTTTAATCGTCCTAAAGCTTTGTATCATCATAAACATTTACATTTAGGTGTTAAGAAATTTGTATGTAAAATTTGTGGATCTGCTTATGCACAAGCAGCTGGTTTATCTGCTCATATGCGTAAGCATAGAGAAGATAGTGGTTCATTTGCTCCAGATATTTCATCGGCACCTAATCCTACAAATATTTTAAATGTATTTTATCCTTTTTAAGTTATAACAATAATGTAAAAATTAAAGACCATTATGTTTTAAATAAATTTAAATTATTCTTAAGGAAATTTGTTTATTCTTTTTAACCAGAAAATTATAAACAGTTTTAGGAGTTTACAATAGCTGCGAACTGGCTTAATTAAATCTAAACTAAATTCAGTTTAATTAAATTTGATTTAAAAATAATTCCATAGTTCAAATATGTCAGAGCCTTGTAGGACTATGTTTGACTCCCGCAACTTCTAGGAATTTCCATTAAGTTTAATACAAAATTTCTTTTTTATAAGAATTTTAATGGATAAAGTAAGCAAAATATATTAAATTTAACGGCTTATTTTACATTTTAACATTTTACTATTTCTTAAGCTTTTTTTTTTGGTTGGCCTACTTATAAATATTTAACAGAGATTGTAATGATTTCTACATAGCTCTTTTTAACTAATTTTTAGTAGCTGTTTAAATTTTAATTTAACTGTTAAGTTTTTACAAATAATTCAGTAATCGGGCCTTAAAGTTAGAGTTTTAATCAGGCCTTAAATTTAGAATTTTTTTTATAAAAGTGGTTCATTCAAAAGAGCTTTTTCTTTTTATTAAAAACTTACCCAAAGAATTAATGAAAAAAAATCTATAGGCTCGAAAACCAATCTTGTTGTGCCCTTTGTTTGAATTCACAATCACCAAATAATCGAATTTATTTTCATTTCTGAATCATTTATAAACCATATATTTGATTTTATACACTCAGAAAAAAAGTTAGTAGAAAAATTTGTAAACGGTTTTTAATCACACTACTATTTTTGTGCTGATTTTTAGTAAAAAAAATATTGTGTATTAAGTAAATTTTTTTGCTATTTACATTTTACAAATTACAGAATTTTTACAGAATATTTACAAATTTTTGTTGCTAACTCCGTAAATCATTTAACACATTTTTGAAAACCGATTTGCTAAAATTAGCAAAAAAATTTATTAATTGTAAAAAGTGGATATTGAAGGAAGTTTTATTTCTAATAACTAAAACTTATACTTACAAACTTAAATTGCATTAAAACGCTACATTATTTATTATTTCAAATGGCACTACGCACGGCGCTGCCCAGAACCACCCTAAAGGTTCAAGCTAATGATGAAGCCAAGAATCTTTCCGGGTGAAGTATTCAAAATATCGGAAGGCGACAAGAAACGGTCACCCTAAAACCTGATCCTCCTGACACAAAGACCATGTCAATCACATAGGACATGCTCACAGAGGACGTCTCCGATTTCAACCCGCAAAACCAGTACAAATCAGTGTCCGATTGACCCTTCTTGTGCCTATGGCACTTAAGGTCGCAATGCCCAGTAAAGTATCGAAGGTCCTTAGGTCCCTTCGACCAAGGGCCAATAATCATAAAATTTCGACTCTCACATCCTGAGCTTCTTCCTAATATAGCCATGGGTTGCAAAAAATAGGACAATCGCTTAAAATAGCACTTAAAATATTTTTAGTTCTTAAAATCAACCCTTAAATCAATTAAAATTTGACCTTAAAATCCAAAAAATTTACTAAAAATATTTTTCAAAACAAAAATTAGCAAATTAAAGCAAATAGTCTTTGATTTTTTTTTTAATTTTGTTTAAAATATTTTTTGAAAGAAAGTAAATAAAATAAATAAAATAATCGATAAAAAAAATATAATTTTGTTTACTCGAATTCGTAAGGAAATTTCAAAAGAATTTAGCAGCTTTTAAGCGCAACAAATGTATCTAAAAATAATTGAGTTAATTTGTGTATTTTAATAATATTTTTTTTTATAAATTAAAATTTTGCTTTATTTTACAATTCATTAAGTTTACAGCAATTTACTTAAATTAAGTAGCACGTACTAATTTTTTATACTAATTTGGTTTAACTAATATTAACAATATTTAATAATTTTTTTTGCTGATTTTAGCAAATCGGTTTTAAATTCCACTTTACAAAAGGTTTACTAAAATTTAGTAGCGGCTACTAATTTTTTAATTGTAGAGATACTTTTTTCAATAGCCTTTTTTTTGCAGATCACGTGTGAGTCGTGTCATGCTGTCATGTTATTTTTGTTTAGTGGAAAGACTTACGCCTGAACAACGTTTAAAAATCGTTCAACTTTATTATGAAAATCCACGTTCTGTGAGGAATGTGTTTTGTGCACTTCGCTCAACTTATGGTCAACATAATCGGCCTACCATCACCCATTTTAAGACCCAGCATTTATTATTGGATAATATTCGACCGAATAGACCACGTCCAGCACGCTGTGAAGAAAATATAGCGGCCGTAGCTGAGAGTGTACACGAAGACCGGTGCGAACGTAACCTTCAATGGCGACCGTTATCGTGCCATGATAACCGACTATTTGATGCCTGAAATTGAAGCTCGTGATCTCGGCGACATTTAGTTTCAACAAGACGGCGCCACTTCCCACACATCGCATCAATCAATGGATTTATTGAGAGAACACTTCGGTGAGCACATAATTTCACGTTTTGGGCCGGTCGATTGGCTACCAAGATCGTGTGATATCACACCGTTTGACTTTTTCCTGTGGGGATATGTAAAGTCTAAAGTTTATGCGGACAAGCCCGCTTCGATTCAGGCGTTGGAGGAAAGCATCACGCGTGTCATTCGCCAGTTACCAGTCGATATGCTCGAACGAGTCATCGAAAATTGGACTCAACGGATAGACCATCTGCGACGTAGCAACGGCCAATATTTGATAGACATCATCTTCAAAAAATAAATGCCAAAGAATGTTCTTTCAAATGATAATAAATATTACCCATTAAATTTGAATTTTCTGTGTTTTTTTTTCCTTAAAAAAGTAGGGAACCTCGGAATGGATCACGCTATACTACACGTCAGCAGACATGTGTTGTTAAGATTAGCAAAAAATAACGCTGGTCTTGAATTAGCAAAATTTCCTGTAATAACAGCAAAATTTTCAGCTGTCATTACAGACTATTTTTGGTGAGTGTAAAACATTGATGTAGTGGTAAATTTTACCCCTTTTAATTTTACTACACTCACAATATATTTTCCGTTAACGACTGTAGTTTATTTAAAAAAATAATACGAAGAGTTTGTTTTTAAATAAAGAATCAATTGAAATCCATTAAAAAAATATATTTTTTGGACTATTTGAATCAGTCATTCAAAAAAACAAACTATAAAAATTTACAGATATTAAATAGGAGTTGATATTTTCTGTTAAAAATAAAATTTTTTGTTTTCCCTTTCTAAAAATAGAAATTCATATAATTCCTTTTTGTTTTTTTTACAAAATTATTTCAATAAAATTATAAGAAATTATTCAAATATTGATACACACACAGAAAATAAAAATATATACATCTGTGTGTTGTGTTTTGTAAAATTACATACAAAAAAAAAAAAATCAATTTAGAAAACAAACCACAAAAATTGTTTTTTTATATATTTTGTCAGTTAAAAATTGATGGTTATTTTAAACGACTTTCGATTGCTTTTACCACTTTTGTCGATTATTGAACAATGATTGCAAATAAACAACAACATGGGTTGAATATAATGAAAAATCAGTAGTCCTCCTTTTGATTGTATTTTCGATTAATTTAATGTATATTTTAGATTATTTTTAACGAAATAATATTGTGTGTAAAAATTTTAATTAAAAAAATGTTCTTCATAATTATTTGTTTTTTTTTTAAGAAAAGCTATTACATTTTTAATTAAAAAAATAATTCACAAACCTATTTTTAAATACATCAACAACTTAAAAAAATGTAAAAAGAGGATAAAATTTACCAACACCTACATAGTTGAAGATTGTTAGTAAAATAATTTTTAAGGATTAGTTAAATTTTTTATTTTTTTTTTTTAACTATCACTTTCACTGATTTTACCAACAAATTACTACAGGTTGGGTTTAGTCATATGAAGTGGGGCATCAAATTTAATGCATTTAAAATATTAATTTTAAACAAATATTAGTTAAATTGAATTTATAATATGTACATGCAAAGAAAAAATTTCACCCGTCAAAGGGTGTGTATGAAAAAATATTTATGAAATGAAAAAATTCCCCCATATAAAATAATGTAACAAATTATTGAATTTGTATTAAATTGATAACTCTTGAAAATATTAAATTTTATTTTATTAATCTAAAAAACTTTAAGCATAATTTTTATTATTTTTTTTTACAAACCTGACCTTGTTTATGTTGGCCTACTGAACTCAATTGAAAATTAAACAAATTGTAATTACATCATTGTTAAAATTGAAGGCAGTTGAACATGGAACATCTCCGTAATTAAATATTCCAAACCATAACCATAAAATTCATCCATTATAATAATTTAGCCTAAGCCAGCAAACAACCAATCCATCCATCTCATTTTGCAGATAACACAACAATTTTGCAATAATTTGGTCTGTTACAATTGTTTCCATTTCAAAAAAAAAAAAAAAAACTAGTAGGAAACTAAAAAGCATGAGTATAAGATATTTTAACATTCTACAGACAAACACAATATTTTGGACGTTTCTTTGGTGAGTTTTTTCTTTTGTTAATAAAATTTCAGTTTTTTTACGCACACTTTACAAAACACTTGTTGTTGTTGCCAAAGTAAAACAAAATCTATTAAAAATTCTTAAAACGTCTGTTCACTACGCGCTTGTTTAGTGTTTATTTGACAACACACCCAGGCTGAAACATGTTTAATTATATTTAAAAATATAAACAATTGTTAAACAATTAAATAAGGGTTTATTGTGTTGTATCCATGTAATAAACTTACAAGGGGAGGCACTCCTAGCCAAACACTCCGCATTTGATGAAACTTGAATATGTATCTTTTCGATATAGAAAAAAATTATAAAATCTACCTGTCTCAGCTTTTGGCCTAATTTGGGAATTTAAATGATTAAAATGGGGTGTAAAGGCTCTTTTCTAGTATTTGTTTTTGTATTTCTTACGCCTGAATGAAAATCAGCCCATATTTGGACCTAGTTCCCATATAATCAACCTTCCCAGTATTTAAAAATGAACTTTAATTAAACTATAGGTTGAAAATATAAAGATATTTGGATGAAATTTGTTACATAAATTTGTTATTAGCTCCGGAAGAATCCTATTAATTTTAGATATAATCGGTGTAAATTCAGACCTAACTACCTCCCAGAGAAAGGTCTTAAATTGGGCTTGAATGATGTTTGGACACACACAAGGCAAAAGATAAAGTGTGGTTAAATTTTAAGGGCCGATGTTGATTTTGAATCAAACACAAATTATTTAGGAAATTATTGTCATTTATTTTTATTATATGGTATGGTTCAATTATGTATGGAATAAAATATCGGCCAAATGGCCGCCGCGACCTCGGCGGCACACATCCATCCGATGGTCCAAATTTCCGATGACGCTGAGGCATAATTGAGGTTCTATGCCGTTAATGTGCCGAATTATCTCATCCTTTAGCTCTTGAATTTTTGCTGGCTTATCGACGTACACCTTTTCTTTCAAATAACCCCAAAGAAAGAAGTCCAACGGTGACAAATCACATGATCTTGGCGGCCAATTGACATCGCCACCACGTAAGATAACACGGCCATTGAATTTGTCGCGCAAAAGAGCCATTGTTTCGTTAGCTGTGTGGCAAGTGGCAGCAGGACGAAACCACACATCGTGCACTTTCATATCTTCCAATTCGGGCCATAAAAAGTTCGTTATCATCTCATGATAGCGAACATAAAAAGTTCGTTATCATCTCACGATAGCGAACACTGACGACGAGACAAGGTGGACGGCTCTTCAGCCACACTATCGCGAACAGCAGCAATATTTTCTGCAGTACGAGCTGTACGAGCATGCACTGGTATTTTCACATCTCCTACAGACCCGGTTTGCTCAAATTTTTGAACGATTTTTTCGATTGTACGCTCATTTGGACAATTAAATTGTCCGAAAAAATCACAAAGTGCACGATATGCATTTTGATTTGAACGCCCATTTTCATAATAAGCCTGAATAACTTTAACGCGTTGCTCGATTGTGTATCTTTTCGTGGTTCAAATTGAGTTAGTCTGAAATTGAGAAATGTCAAATGAAATGTAGAAAAAAACTTGACGTTTAGGTGTGATTCATATTCAACATCGGCCCTTGAAATTTAACCACCCTTTATAAAGATATTTGGATGAAATTTTTTGCATTAATTTGTTATTAGCTCCGGAAGAACCCTATTAATTTCGAATATAATCGGTGTAAATTCAGACCTACTTACCTCCCAGAGAAAGCTATTAAATTGGGCTTAAATGGTGTTTAGACACACACAAGGCTGAAGATATTTGGTTGTGAATTATATATGGGGCCATAAACCATTTCTCCAAATTTAAATCAAATCGGACCATATTTGAAGCTAAATTTATATAAAACCATATTCCCGGTATTTGCTTAATTGAACCTTACGAGCAATTTCGTTATATAATTTCCGTCCCTGTTTATAAAAGAAGGATAAGGAATTTCAAAATTCACATATTAGTTCTTGTTGCCAATTTGGATTTAATTGCTTTTTTTCCTAAGACTTTTTTTTAATACTTTTTGAAACAATTTAGTAATCCTGTGCAAAACCAAGGGCATAATGTATATCAAAGTTCCTCTTTTAAAGAAGACTTTATGATAATTTTTGGCGCTATTTTATCGCTTTAATACCGTCTTCAATACCGATTACAGAAAAATGTCAAAACGATTCCCATAGTGGAGAAAATTTCCCCATTTAATTACTACTAAGACACAGTTTTTCTCTGAAAAACACAAAATTTCACTAGTGATTACATCGGTTTGACGATTGCTTGCTAACATTTTATTGCATGTGGAGACACCGGGTAAAAAAATTTAACCGATAGAAATAAAGTAAAAAACACCTCTAAATATTTCTATTTTAAATGATTAAGAGCCAAAATTTATACAATGCAATTGATTGCGTTAAATTTCTAAATTCTCTTTTCAAAAATGCTTCCAAAGTTATGTCTATTTATACGGTGACTTTAATTGCTCCAAAACTGAATGTGAATGAAGCAACAAAAAAAAAAAAAAAGAATACATATGAGTGTGAAAGAGAGATAACAGAAATATGAACGAAAAACGAAAAGCGTGCCTTTTTTGTTACCCCGCTTGCTTCTCTACCCCGTTCGCCAACAAACAAAAATTGCACGCAATAATTGCATGCAACAAAGTCACCGTCTAAATTGACTCTAAGCTATTTAGGGTTACTTTTTTGTTGTTGCTTAATTTGTTTCTCCTGGCGTGTAAATGTGCTTTATTATCCGAGGTGGCAAAACAAATGAAACAGATTGTATTTAAATTTATTATCTTTACCACATAACTATATTTCATAGCAATCGGAGATTTTAGCTTGGAATACTTTCTTTGTTAAACATAAATATTTGTTTAATTGAAACTCTTGTAATTTATTCAGAATATCAAAAGAATAAAATCGTTGATATGGCGCTAATGTCGGTCGGTATAGCGCTTAAAGTTAAATGAGAGGACATAATGATTCCAAATTTTGAAAAATTTAATATATGTAAAATTAGGATATTTAAAAATGTATGTTAAAGATCTGGTAAGCATTAAACCCGATCTACACGAGTGACAAAAGTTGCTAGAGATAGAGCTAAAACAATTCTAAATGATTCAAACCTTTGAGAGGTGTTGAACTATAAGTAAACATAAATTCTTAGGGTTTATTTTTTTGACTTACCAATGAATCAATAGAGCTGGAGCTCCAAAAGCTCCAAAAACGACTTTGGAGCTCCTGCCCATATGTGAGAGTTGTATTTTTTTCGGTCAAATACAGGTGGTAAGAAGATCGGATGTAGCGAAGGCTTCTTTTGACATAAAAATTTACCCTATGTGCAAGATCACAGATTGCCAAAGAGTCCCAATTCAATTGGTGATTCATAATCTCCCTCTTGTTCCGAACCTTTTAGCCTACACTAAAATGGCAAATGTTGCTGTGTTCTGTAAAAGAGTAAATGTGGATGGTGTTAGGTTAGAATGGTTGTAAGTCATCCTGAAGCTGCACTCAAATAGCGAAATTACACCGTTTTGAAATTCACGAAACCTGAAACGAAATAATATAAAAGAGGTTATTAGTTGTATGATTTTGATTACATCCAATCCGATATATAATAGAATGTAACATATCTAAGCTACCAATTTCTCTAAAGCGTATATGATACCTGCTTTTTCAAGTATACTTTAACAAAGTTTTTCTATTAAAAATATTAAATTTTTAAAATAATTTTAAACCATATATGAAAATTTTATTAGTCAATTATAGAGAATAAAATTAATAAAAAAAATTAATTAGAGCCAGCAGGATAGAACACAAGTATTTTCGGATATCGCTACACATCCATCCTCATTATCCATGCCCTTTTGGGTTAATTAATTAATTTTTCATATATTCCGTTAACATTTAAGGAAAAAACCTTGATAAAGCTGCTTAAAGGAGCACATGGCACTTGGGCTTAAGGTTATTGAAAATCAGGTTTTCCTAATGTTCTCATGCTGAGTTCTGAGAATGCTGGGCAGCTTCACAATACCAACTGGGACAATATCAAAGATATCCAATAAAGAAAGTAGATATGATATATGTATACGAAATCCAATAGAGGAAGTAGAAAAGTTTAATCAAGGATGTCAGTAAGAAAGATGAGTTAAAGAGAAGAAGAAAAACCAAATCCTTGCGTATATATGTAGTGATTTTTCAAATAGCTCAAAATAAGTCTAGATAAGTCATTTGCGACACTAAAAGAAAAGAAATCACTCAGCTCTCATCAAACCGATAAATGGACTTACTCAAAGGAACGCTAACAAGTACAGGTTGGTTGAAAAGTTCCTGCGCTCACCAAGAGATGGCACTGCTAGCTCCAAACTTTTTTTCTCAAGTCATTCTGTCAATTCTTTCTTTGTTTACAAGCCATTTGAAGTTGACGTGTCATTGATTTTGTTTGATATGGAAAAATTGAATATCGTGCAGTCATTAGATTCTTTGTTTTGAAGGGTTTAAAAGGAAAGGAAATTTATGAACATTTGTTAGAAGTGTATAAGGACTCCTCACCTTCAAAACGCACCTTTGAATTTTGGGCTGGTGAATTTAAGCGTGGTCGTACCAGCCTTGAAGACGATCCACGCGAAGGACGACCAAAAACTGCAACCACAGCAGAAATCATTGAGCTGGTACATAATATGGTTAGTGAAGATCCAAGTTTGACTAATCGTGAAATTGCTAATGCCATAGGCATCTCAGACGAATGAGTACTCCACATTTTACATGAAGAATTACGTATGAAAAAATTGTTTGGAAAGTTAGTGCCGCACACATTAACTATGGATGAGACTTGGATCTACCACCATGATCCTAAATTGAAACAAGAATGTTTACAGTGGACTGAAGCTGGTTGTTCAGCTCCAAAGCAGGTGATGTCACAACGATCAGCAAAGAAGGTAATGGTATCAGTTTTTTGGTTTTTTGACTATCTTCAGAAAGGTAAAACAATAACTCTGAATATTATTGCAGCCTTTTGGATCAGCTGGATGCAAAAATTCGTGAGAAAGACCTGGTTTAAAGAAGAAAAAAATCATTTTTCATCAAGACAATGCACCTGCTCACAAAAGTGTTTTGACGATGTCTAAATTCAAAGAATTAAAGTACGAATTGCTTCAACATCCACCGTATTCACCAGATTTGGCTCCCAGTGACTACTATCTCTTCAGAAATCTCAAACAATTCCTTCGTGGAAAGCATTTTTCGTCGAATGAAGAGGACATAGCAGTCGTAGACGGTTATGTTGCAGAGCTTCCGGAAAACCAATATAAGGATGGGATAAAATTATTGGACGATCATTGGAATAAGTGTATTGAGCTTCTAGGAGATTATATTGAATAAAAAAATATATTTTGTAAAAAACAGTATTCTTTCATTTCGAGCGCAGGAACTCGCTTAAAAGTGAATTAAACCTTAGATAACTCAAACTGACACAAAAATATTTCAATACTGACAGTAAAATTTTCTGGAAAAATTCAGGATTAAATTCTTTTGAAACTCTGTTTCAAAAACTTATTGAGGTACCTATACGAATAAAACTGTATTAAGAAATAGAAATGTATTTATTAGTAGTGAAAGTAATTTAAACAGTGTTATGCTACTCTAAAATAGGAAATCTTATTACTTTTTGCTAGTAAAATTGATTTGTTATGTAATTAAATTGTTGGAATTTATTTAATTGAACGTGATAAAATTAGATTGAATTTAAATGAATTATATTATGATTTTTAAAAGAAAACATAAAAAAACTAAAATAGAGAAAAAAAATTTGTTTATTAGTTTTCGAATATTTGAGAGTTATTCTTAAGTGTTTTTTGTCAATAGAACTTAGTTTTCTAGAGATCCCAACGATTGATGTGATGAATATATTGTTCTGACATTGCCAGATACTGTTATTACAGTGTCAGTGAATTTTGTAATTTACGAGTTTATTCTATTGTTTGTATAACATGAAATTTTTAGTCCAGCTTCTCCTAAGCTTGGCGTAGAATAGTATCAAAATTTTTGGCGCCCAATGTGGAGCATAACAGATTCGCTTAGTTGTCTAAATATACGTTTCAGGGGCTTATACAATTCAAAAACAGCCATTACAAGTGCCTGCTAATTATTGCTGCGACTGTGCTCTGAAAAATAGTGAGTTGTTTCTCTCTTGAGAAAAGCTCAAACCAACCGATACTTTAAATTTAAATTTTAGGCGAAAGATGAAGTGATTAGCGATTATTTCAATTATAAAAGATATATCTATGTAATTATTGGGACCTTGAATTAATAATGAGCGGTTCTTATAACAGGCCGCCACTAGTATATGAACCTATACTCCAGTTTCCAATGTCTTGTCACTAAAACCTAATGTGAATGAACGTCTTTGGCAGCTTGTGTCATTTGGTTGAAATGTAAACAACAATACTAAATATTGCCTTGAAATGTCGAATTTCGTACCAGATAAAGTCTTCTTGCGAGGAGTTCTTCTTCATTACTTCAATATGAAGAAAATTTCGGCCGAGGGTCATCGAAATAAGTGGAAGATTATGGCATGTTCTATCTGACCAATTGTGTTGGAGGTGGTTTGGGAGCTTTAAAAGTGGTGATTTCGAGCTCAAAGTCATGGAACGGCCGGGTCAACCCAACAAGTTTGGAGACGAAGAATTTGAAGACGAAGAATTTGAATCATTGCTCTATGTGGACGAACGAAGAAGTTTTTAGAATCATTAGGAGTGGATGATCGACAATCAACAAACTCCTTTAAGCCATGGAATTGACTTAAAAGCAAAGAAATTGGATGCCATACGAGGGGAAGCCACACGAAGTCGTAAGACGATTTTTAGCTTTGTATTGCATTATGACTGGCGATGAAAAGTGGATCCATTACCATAACCCCAAACGCAAAAAGGCATTCGATTTGCCCGGGCAGCCATTAAAGCCATTAAAGCTTTTTTGCATTACATTATGACTGGCGATAAAAAGTGGATACATTTCGACAACCCTAAACGCAAAGAGTCATGGGTTTTACCCGGATAATCATCAACAATCTTCGCAAAGCCGAATATTTATGACATGAAGCTTTGCTCTGTATTTGGTGGAACTAGCGTGGCGTGATTTACTAAGAGCTGCTCAAACCAAATGAACCGATCATGAGGAATGCTTTCAGACTCAACTTTCACATTTGCGCCGCGCACTGAAGCAAAAATAACTGTAAAGGCACGACAAAATGAATTTGCAGCATTACAACGCTCAGCCACATGTTGCAAGACCGGTCAAGACCTACTTGGAAATGCTGAAATTGGAAGTCCTACCCCAACCGCCATATCATCCAGACATCGCTCCTTCCAACTACTACATGTTCCGGTCGATGATACATGGCCTGTTTCAGCAGAAGTTCACTTCATATGAACAATAAAAAGATGAGTCGTTCTTACGAGCGGGTATTCGAAAATTACCAGAAGGATGGGAACAAGTTGTGGCCAGCGATGGACAATACTTTGAATAATTTATTTAAATTAGTAAATTTCAAAAAAAAAAATGCTTATTATTAATTCAAGGTCCCAATAAAAAAGAAAACAAAATAAAATGGATAGAATAGGCATTATCCGAAGGGTAGAAAGAAATTAAATTTTCCCTTAAAATCTTAATCCAACCCTGCTTGCTATCAAATTGTAAAAGTCTATCATAGCCCGAAATTCCTTCTAAGTGTTCTTTCAACTCTATTCTCTAGCAGATTTATAAAACCCTTTTGATCTCATAGAATTTTTTGTTAGTGCCATAGCTACATCAATTTGTTGTTGAAAAAGCACCTCAATTTAATTTCCATTGCATATTTTTCTACATCAAATAATTTATGATCATGACATCTTTATTATTGTTTACCAACACAATTTTTTTATGGAGTAAATCAAACCAATTTGGTTCTATAATTACAAACAACTTCTCACGGTATTCATTGACAATTATATTATTGGCATATGATAAAAAAAATACAACCTACCCCAAATATAATTAATATAAAATAAGTAATTGATATTATACGATAAAATAATTGCAAGTAAAAAATCATAAAAACCAAACGATGGATAAGGAATATTAAATAAATCAGACGCACTAATGAAAAAAGAAAGAGACAACAGCATTTCGTAGAGATTGGGTGTTAAAAGAGTACATACACATACAGTAGATGGTGTAAAACTTACAGAAAATTTTCGTTATTTATGTGAAGGGAATTTAAAATTAGTAATAAATTTTTTTTTTTTTTTTGATTTTAAAAAAGTTTAAAGAGAAACCAAAATATTTGACTATTATTTAATATATATTTATGCAAAAAATGCATTAAACATAAAAGCCCAGCTTATTGAACATTTATTGGATTGATATATAATTTTTAATATGCAAGATGGCATAAAATAATTGCAAAATACCGCGCAATTGTTGTATTGTGTTTAATGACATTAAGGGAGAGACGTAAGATCAAGTTAGGTGTTGTGAGGGAGCAATGGATTATGGTAATAGTGGTCAGTTTATTGCAAGACATCCGCTTTATAAATACACCATAAACCAAGGAAGTCCATTTCATTGTGCAAACAACAATTGACGGGTTGACATTAAACTTTATCGATAACCGTTGTCAGCCATTTGCGCGTTTTGTTTTGGAAAACGATTATATAAGTTGAAATTAAATAATAATAGAAATAAAGTAAAACGTGAAAATGAAAGTGTTTACCTTGACTTTGGTCACTGTGTTATTAATAGGAGCCTCAAGTGCTGTGAAATTAAGACGTGCAGAAAAACGTTCTTCTTTAGAAGAACCTAAACCTACAGAAGATGTTTCCAAAACGGATATTATAGAAGCAGATGTGGATAAGAAAGAAAAAGAAGTACATAAAAGAGGCATCCTGCATTATGGCAATGGCTTTGCTGGCAGTTCACATGGCAGCAGTTTTTGGCCTAGAACTTATGCTTCACACTATGGCTATGGTTTAAGCTTACCAGCTGCTAATGCCTTCTCAGCGGCTCCTTTAGGAGTTGCTCATGTTCATGCTCCCACAGCCTTGAGATATAATACTGGTTTCCATTATAAGGCTTTAGCTGCTCCAGCTTATTATTCTGGTGTTTCTTCTTTAAGTAGTACTTTACCTACTTATGCCTCTGCTAGTCCAGCTGTTTCCTATGGCCATCATTCGGTTGCCTCGGCTGCTACTGCCCAACCTTTTATTATAAGACCCGGAGGTGCTGTAGTACAATCATATAGTGTTAATTATCCTCATCATAAGCCAGCTGTTGCGGTTAAACCTTTACACACATTTGCTTCAGTAGCTCCTGCACAACATTTGCATCCTATTCAATCAGTACAACCTGGGCAACATACCTTCCAGACGGTTGAGCACATTCAGCCAGTGCAACAAACATTCCAGACATTACAACCTGTTCATACTCTACAACATGTGCAACCCGTTCATAGTCACATTCAGCCGGTACAACCGGTTCAGACATTACAACCCGTTCATACTCTACAACATGTGCAGCCCGTTCATAGTCATATTCAGCCGGTACAACCGGTTCAATCTGTTGTTCAAGTACAACATTTTAAACCCCCTGTACACTATGATGTTACTCAACAATTTCCTTCATATTTCCAGACCACTTTTGTTCAACCACAACCAGCCCATGTTCCTGCCATATCCCAAGCTGTTCCCGCAGTTCCTTTAACACCAGCTCATCCTGCTCTTCCTGCTCTTCCTGCATTTCCAACTATTCCTCAATTTCCAAATCCGCCAGCATTTCCTACAATACCCTCAATACCTGCCACTCCAGCTGTTCCCACAATACCTGCTTTTCCCAATATACCTACCATCCCTACCATCCCTTCAATTCCCAACTTCCCGCAACCTCAGGTTCCCACAAATGGTTTCTTCCCCGTTAGTGTACAACCACCCTTACCTCAGCAGCCACCATCTTTCGTTAGCTTTAATCCATCTACAGCGCAGTTCCCTGGATTTGGTCCTGTTGCTGGTACTCCAAATCATAATAATCATGAGTTTGGTAGTGCTGAGGCTGCTCCTCAAATTCCTGTACAACAACCAGAGCCTAGTCCGGAGCCAGAATTGCCAGCTCCCCAACCTCAGCCAACACAACAACCTTGGAGGCCGGTGTTTTATCAACCACCTACAGCTGAGAGTGCTGTAGATCGTCCATCTCATACATTGTTGCCACCTTATGGTAGCTCACCAGCTGAAGGTAAGTTAAAGTTAATTAATACTGTAAAGCTACAAATACACCAGAGAGATAAAAAACTACATAAAGAGCAAAAAATACTTCTAAATTTAAATTGTTCAAAAGGATTTTTATGTTCTACATTTAGTAGTTTTCTCTACTGATTTTATTTGATACAGAACCAGTCAATCATAGCTATTAAATGTGATTTGAAATGTAAAAGCACTACAGTTTTCAGTCTCCAAAACGATAGACAGGGATACAGAAAATTATGTGTTCTATGCGTTTGTCTAGCGCACCTGTTACGTCGCCAGAGCGGCAACTAATTTTTGTAGTTAAGTAAACTTATCAAGACGTGATAATGATGTATAGATCCGTAACCACCAAATATTGTACGTCCGAGAGGAACAGTTCGTAGTCTTCCATTTTCCTTTATATCGTTTAAATTATTCATTATTGGAACTTCCCCCTCCTGCGCGTCTATAATACCGTCTCTGAGGGAACTAAATTCCTCCAAAGTAGTCCAACGTGGTTTTCGAAGAAATATATTTTAGTTGTAGCAAGGACCCCATAAACCAGGATGAACAACCCAGCAAAAACATGGTAATGACAGGTCGCTACTGTGTGGATTACCATGTAACGATAGGTCGTTACCTTTTTCATTACTTTAAACAACAAAGTAATGACCTACTGATAATGTGCGAAAGGAGTACTTATATGTACACGAAAAATAATGATTTACTCTTAGTTGTTTTTTTACTATTATGTTTATTTATTTGTTTTGAAAAACTACAACAAATTAGAAAATTATCTGCTATAAAATAGACTTTTAAAAATTTTAATATTTTAAAGTCTCTACGAGAAATAGCATTAAATTATGAACTCAAATTTTTGAGTTCAAAAAGTAGATATGTTAAAGATTTTTATAATTTAAATACAAATTATTTTTGTCGATTTCTTTAAGTAAGAAAATTTTACTTGATTAAGGTACACTATTGTTTTATTAAGAACAACTACTTACTTTATTATTGTAGGTAACCACTTATTTCTTCACTATGAGTAACCATACTGGTAATTCATTATTCTCACTTTTTTTGTAAGCGAGAAGGTAATGACCACTCATGAATTTTGGGACATCGCGAACAAAAGTAATTTAGCGAGTAAATAGCCTGGTAACTAGTGAAACCCTTTGTGTGCTACTTACTCTCTTAATTACTTGGTAATGCCTGTTTTTGTTGGGAAACTACCAAATTTTTAGCCACCCATGATGCCAAATGGTGCGACTACGAAAAAGTCGAGACTACGAAATTCTTAGCCGATTTACAGAAAAACTTAGCCTCTAGCAAAATTTGAGCAATAAATTAGTGATGTTGCCTTGAAAACTCTTCTGATCGATTATTAGGATTCTATAGCAACTTTCTATTCAGAACAATTATAAATACTTATAAGTTCCACCTCATTACAAATCACTGAAGGGAGATATTTTATGTCATCCCTCCTGTGAAGAACTAGATCTGTTTTGCTACAGTTTACTTGCATACCACTTCTGCTCCAGTTGAAGAGAATTTTGAATAATAATTCGTTAAGCAACCAACTATGATTAAATTTGAAAGTAACGGCAAAAGTGTCGCTATCTTGGATACCGTCGTTATGTTTAAGATTTTTTCAATAACCCGACATCTGGGCATTTTCATGCCAAAGTAGATTGTCAAGAGAATTTCTGATAGTTTTATGTTTGACTTTTTAAGCACTCTTTTTATATCAAAAACGATAGTGACACTTACTCCTAATAGGTATTGAGATTAGATTATAATGTCACTATGCACCGCAACCAGCATAGGTCCTTTGTGCTGCCTAGAGCTCCCCTAAAGGTTCAAGCTCGCGATAAAGACGTATCCAGTTATAACTCACAAAATCTACATATCGATTGATCCTTCTTGTACCGTTTTTTCCTGATATCACAGTGCCCAGTAAAGTACTCCGACCTTTCTACCGAGGGATAGAATCGCCCCGTTTCCCCATTGGGTAGAGAAATAAATCTTTTGGCCTGGTGTTGGTCACGAAAATTTTTGCAATAATCAAAAAGTTTCGGCACTCTCCATAACCTGATGCTTTCCCTAATATAGTCCATGGGCACCTTACAGAAAGGACGACGGGCCCCACATTTGGCCAGGCACTCCACCCATGCCCATCATGGCCAGGAATCTACCCCAGCCTGAGGGAGTTGTTCCTACTTAGTCGATTGCCAGACAGAATGCACTCCATCAGTCTCGATGACACCTGTGAGGCCATAAGAGCCCTGAGTGCTGTTGGACTGTCCGAGAGAATGTAGATGCGAGATCTAACTGTACGCCTCCGCAGGCATTCCGCCGCAAAAACACATATGAAAGGATATTTGTCCATAGGAAGAACACGTTGGAATCCAGATCCAAAAACCTTGTCCACGTTCGCCTGTTTCGAGCCATCTGTGAGCTATAACTGGGCTCCCTGCTTAGGCTTCCAAGACCGGTAGGTCTTGACGAGAACCCGTCCCGGTAACATCCTGTCACAAGGGTTGTGATCGTGTCGTCCTTAAAGAATTAAGTCGATAGATGACAAGCTTCTAACAATCCAGATAAAGTTTCAGTTAAATATTAAAACATTATTAGACAGAGGTAAACCGTATAATTATGACAAAACTTTTTCCACGTTTTTAAGAAGTATAGCTATCACTGGTTTGTCTATCTGTTTATTTTATAAATGTAGCAAAATCTTTCAGCACCTTTGGCCGTGACAAAAGTTATAGATTGTTGATAGAAAAGGGGAAATAAAGTGAAAAATATACGATTTGGAAAAAAATCTATTTATTGCGAAATGGCTCTTTATGTGAACTTGGTCTACTTTTGCCAATAGTCTACTGTTCTTCGTCGGTTATATATAGATTACATACGAAGAGCACTTTTGTTATAAGGGGAATATCCTCTTAATTAATTCACTTCGAAAAAATTCTAAAAAATAACTTTTTAACACTCTATTTTATACTTTTTTTTATTTTATTCACCTAGGTTATCTTCCACCTGCCCCCTCCTCCTCCAACAGCCATAAGTCACAACATGAATATGCCATTGATAGTCAATTATTTGATAATCTCTCCGATGCTGATATTCAAAATATATTTGCACAAGCCAATGCAGCAGCTCAACATGATCATCATCATCATCATACAGTACATAATTATCATTCTTCACATTACAAAAAATAGAACGTAAGGAAAATCGAAGGAGAAAGTAGAGTTTAACACGATAATAAGAAGTTCAGAGTATAGCGAAAATATTTAATACGAACTTAAAAGGCCAAAGTATTTTAAGTTAGCATGTGAAAAATTGTAACAAATTCAAAAATTGTTTTACAAAAAATTTGAATATTTGATGGTAAAAAATACTTGTGTATTGTATACTTTTAAACATATAATTTAGGAAATAATTAGAATATTTATGTATGTGTAAATAATATTTATTTTTTGTTTTTTTTTAAGACAAAATAAATTTTAAAGAAAAAAATTAAAAAAAAATATATTAAAAATTTGTTTTTATTTTATCAGTTCTAGAATAATTACCTGTGATTTATAGAAATTGGAAAATATTTAATAATTTGAAGGTTTTTAGGTAAAAAATTGGTTTTAGTGAAAAAGTCATAATACGCAATATTTTAAATAGAAAGAATTTTAAGAGGCTGTGAAAAGGTAAATGTCCATATATGAAAAATTTAATTTTGCAAATTCTGTTATATAGAATATCTTTGCATTTAACGTTGGGCTGAATAGTTCCTAGAATGACACATAGATGGCGCTAATAGTATGAAATCCATATGATTTTTAGTTAGCTCTAGCTATCAAAAGACACGAGGATAATTTGACAGCTGTCGGACTATTAGTTTGTGAGATATAGTATTTTGGGTTAGTTTGAAAACCATTGATAAAAAGGAATTACGTGTATTAATAAAGCATTGCTTTTTAGCGAAAAAAACACTGTTGAAGCCAAGGCTTGGCTTGATAAACATTATTCGGATTCTGCACCAGAAAAATCAATCGTTGAGAAGTTCTTTGCTAAGTTTAAACGAGGCGAAATGAGCAAAGAGGCTGTTACCGATGGAAACATCAAAAAATTCCACAAAATAATTTTAAATGACCGTAAAGTAAAGTTGATCGAGATATCTGAGACTCTAAAGATATCAAGGGAATGTGTTGAACATATCGTGAATGAATATTTGGCTATGCGAAAGTTCTGTGCAAAGTGGGTGCCGCGCGAGATCACAATCAACCAAAAATAACAACGAAATGATGATTCTGAGCTGTGTTTGAACATGTTTAATCGTTATAAGCCCTAATTTATGCGTCCATATGTCACAATGGATGAAACATGGCTCTATCATTTTACACCGGAGTCCAATCGACAGTCAGCCAAGTGGACTGCACGTGATGAACCAAAGTGTGGAAAGCAACAGTTGTTTAGCAAGGTTATGGCATCTGTTTTTTGGGACGCTCATGGTATAATACTAATCGACTATCTTCAAAAGGGAAAAACAATCAACATACATAGCGACATAGCGTTATTGGAGCGTTTAAAGGACGAAGTCGCGGAAAAATGGCTCCATTTGAAGAAGACAATGCACTGTGTCACAAATCAATTAAAACGATGGCAAAATTATATGAATTGGGCTTCGAAATGCTTCCGCATCCATCGTATTCTCCAGATCTGGCCCCCAGCGACTTTTTCCTGTTCTCAGACCCCAAGAGAATGCTCGCTGGAAAGAAATTAAGTGCCGATGAAGAAGTAATCGCCGAAACTGAAGACTATTTTGAGGCTAAAGACAAATCGTACTATAGAAGTGGTATCTGAAAATCTTATGACCGATAAAATCATTGTATCGCCCTTGAAGGCAACTATATTGAATAATAATAATATCAACATTTATGTTAGCCTACGAACTTTTCAGCCAAACTGTTATTTAACAAAAAAAAATTCCAATTCATGCGCAAAATTTAAAATTGTATCCCATATTTTTGTCAAATATTTTCATCTGGCAACACTTAACAGGCCATAAAAACAATTGAGCAACAATTATATAAAGCTTTGTCTCACTATAAAAAAAAGCTTTTCTTTCATAAAATATTTTCAAAAACATCCGTTACTTAACTTTCCGTTTAGTAAAAATGTTAACGGGATGGTAACAAAATGCCGGTTACTAATACATGTACACAAAAAGGCAATTGTGATAAATAATTATATTTTGCTATTCTATAATACTGTTAAATATAGTTGCTCTGTAAAATATTCACATAGAACAAAATCAACATTTTCAGTTGCTGGTATTAAATCGAAGTGTGCTGACGCATAAATCGGACGATTATTATTTATTAAATAAAAAAAAAATATATTGAAAAAATTCGAATATTTTTATATTCATTGGAATATATGAAACAATCATGTGTGTGTGTATTTTTATTATCACAAGTGCTAAAATGTTGTTAAGGATTTATTTGTTATTCTCTCTGTGGCTTAAACAGATTTGAATTAAAATTATTTGAATTTATTTTTAATAAATTATATCAGCGCTATGGGAGAAAATATTTCAAGTAAATATTTAAACTCAAAAAATTACACATAAACAAAAAAAATTGCAAGAAGTTAAAATTGTGTTAATTTCAAATAATAAAATTAAAAATAAATATATTTTAGCCAAGTAAAATAGCTGGAATTGTGAGCTAAAATAATTACTGAGTTTGTGTTTTTTGTTCATTGAACACTATTAAAATATTTTAGGGTTCTATTTTGAATATAAAAAATAAATTATAATTTAAAATAAATATATAAGAAAAATTTATTAAAATAAACAAAAATCTCCTAAATTTGCTAATGAAATATATAAAAATCCATATAAATTTAAATTGTTGTACAAACACAATAAAATTACATGCAAATTTACACTCACAGAATTAAAATTATTTGCAATTAAAAAGTGTACATTTAAAATAAAATAACATTGGATATATTTTTAACTGTTCGTGTAGTTAAAATAACTGAAATATCAGCTAATTTCAAAAGCACATCTTTTAACTGTAATTGTAGTAAATTTTACCGACATAATTCTTTTAGTATAGAAATCAATACCAAATCAATAGAAATGTAAAACGATTGAAATTATATTTGAGTTATGGAAACAATATCTTACCCCCGTCTACATTACAGATAAATAACATAACAATAATTACAATTTGTCGTTAGAATAATGGCACAAAATTGATTATTGCCTAGGTTATGTTAAAGGTACGAACAGTGTTGCCAGACATGGTATTTTGCCCCCAAATTTGGACAAGGGACAAGGTTTTTTTTTTGGGGATTTATTATTTCTGATAAAATTTATTTAACTTTTAGAAAAATTCGGTTAAGCTGACACAAAAACATTTAAAAAATAGTACATAATTAATCTGTTTAGTTAATTGTTTTTTAAGAGGAACGACATTCGGGAAATTCTTCCTATAAATTCATGTGTTGCTTTCTATGGAAAGGGGAGGGGCTTTTAACACGCAGAGAAAAAACACGACTTTCTTGTGGAAAAACTACTGAGAATATTAATAAAATATTTTTTTATAAGAAAAAGTTTGTAGAAGCCAAGGTTTCTTATACAAAATACTAGATTTTTAGAAATTTTTCTGTTAGAAACATTTTTGGATTCTATGGATTTTTCCTTAATGTAAAGTTCTCAGATTTTGCAAACTGTTTCTTAGATAAAAATTCATATATGTTTAGAAAATTTTCTGATAGAAACGATTTTAGATTCTATGGATTTTTCCTTAATGTAAAGTTTACAGATTCTGCAAACTGTTTCTTAGATAAAAATTCATATATTCTTAAAAAATACATAAAATCTAAGGCCTTTCTTTGAATAAAAAATTCTTAGATTATGAGGTTTTTTCATCATAAAAAATACTTAGTTTTTAAGGACTTTTTCTAGTAGAAATATTCTTAGATTCTCAGGACTTTTTCTAAAATAAAAATTTTGAGACTCTAAGGACTATGTCTTTTGAATCTAGGGGTTTTCTTTTAGAAAAAATGCATTAATGTTTTTATATAAAAAAAGTCCTTAGAATTTCAAAATTTGTTTGAAATATTTTTCTTTAAGTCAATAAAGTTTTCTTGAAAAAATCCTTAATATCAATTTTTTTCTTTAAAAACAAAACATTTCCTAAAGAAATTTTTCTTTAGTTTTGAATCATAATATAACTATAGGGAAGATATTATGGTAAAAGTAAGGTTATTTTATTATCATAATATGACAATTATATTATAGTATGGTTGACACAATCATAATCCCAAAAATATGTGATGCTCTTCGAATATTTTTTCATATTTTTTCTATGCGTGAATATGCATTGAATCCGAAAAAAATATCAATTTAACAAAAACTTTCGTAAAATAAATTAAAATTTGTTTATTTTACGAAAATTTTTGTTGATTTGACATAATTTTCGTATTTTTATGCATAGATTAATATGAGAGTGGCAACATTGTAATTTTGTGGGATTATAAATCTTAGATTAGTTGTTACACGTGATCTTATGGAAAGTTGGCGAACGACTTGAAGCTTTTTAGTTCATAGTTACTTCTGTGGGTTTAAGTGCTATGAAAATACTGAAGGGGGATAAGGGATAGAAAACTTTTACATATTATTTTTCTAAATTTAAGTTACCATTACTGGGGATCAAACCCATAACCTTATAACTAACAGTTCAACGCGCTAATACACCACATCGTCTATTAATATTTTTATAATATCTAAAATCATTGACGATTGCCTTAAACAAGTCCGGCTAGGGATCAGCTAACAACATATTATTTTTCACAATTTGTAAAAATAAGTTTTGGAATTTCACCACATTTATTTCCTTTAATGCAGGTATGAAATGAATTATGGAAAAGATAAGAAAACCTTCTAAAATATGTTTGCTTCTGACCAGTTATAATTTTTTTTAGCAGTTGGTGTTACAATCAGCTGTTTAAAAAAATTAAAAATTAAAGCAAATTTTCCGTTCGCGTACAATTTTAGAAAATTTTCTTTTTGAGAGTAATTTTCGTCTTACTCTCTATAAGTTTGTTACTGAGTACCAGGGAAGGAAAATATGTTTTCTGTTATTGTACCAACCAGACAAACGAATTGTACTTTTTCAATCCTCACGGTACCAAAATTTTTTCCGCTTTTTTTTTTTTTTTTTTAACAATTTTATCGTATTGAGTCATATTTGCTTAAACACTAAAAAGACTTAAACAAATTTAAATTTACGGGGTGAAACAAAATTTATCGTTAATTCTATGTAGTCGTATAAATACCACAAAGCTTTGAGGGTTCAACTTAAAACTGACTTTATTTTTTACTAAAGTAGCTGAATAAATAAAAACAGGTTTTAATTTAAAGTTGCTTTTAAAAAAAGTCGACTTTATGTTATGTTGTTTTATCAAGTTATAAATTGAAAATTTGAAAAAATTTCAAATTGTACTAAATGAGCCGCGGTAGTACCACGGTACCAACCAAGGTAAAAATGTACCAAAAAAAAGTACAATTGTACCATGTTTTCCATCCCTGCTGAGTACTTCATACTGCACTTTACTGAGAAAAGTAAATGAATGCACCTCTTATTAGTTGAAGATTTTCATTCATAAAATGTTAATATACATTTAAAAACGTTCGGTAAGTAAAGTGTAGTAATAAAATGCCGGTAACCAATACATAAATATTTATAAATGCTACGCTCAATTGTATGAGTGTTTATGTAAAACTTTTAACATTTTCGCATGAGTAAAAACCACTGTTGCTAAAAAAAAGTTTTAACTCCCAGTTTCGACGGTGTTTTGATAAAAAAACATGTTAGGTTAAAAATTCTTTTAGTTGAAATTTTTTTCAAAAAAATATTAGAAGATGTTTTAAAAAACTGTTAAAAATTGTTAAAAATCTGCATTTTAAAGGGCATTTTTTAAAACAATTCAGTGTGATTTGAAAAAAAATAGATGGCAACATTTAAGTTGTATTCTGTAACGTAAAGTAAATAAAAGAAAATTAACATAATCAGTTGTTTATATTAGTTTGCACAGTGCGGATGGATAAATCGGAAGTTTTTTCTATCAATCAAATATCTGGAAAAAATATTAAAAACAAAGAAAAATTGCGTGTGTTTATATTATTGAAAGTGTGAAAATATTGTTAATAAATTAATAAAGTTTATGAAGCCAATATTAAATGCTACACTTGGGGTAAAAATTATTATCATTTCGTTGAATTTTTATTACTGCACTGAAAAAACTGTGACAGTTACTTTAATACAGGACAGTTATTGGTGTAGTAATAAGTAATTGCTTTAACACTAATTACACTTGTTTTTTTATGGAAAAATACAAAACAATTATTATCATAATTATTAAAAAAATCAACTAACGAAAATAGCTGTTTAAAGCAAGTATATTTAGTATTATAAACAGCTAACAAAGTAGTTCTTTTATGCGGTAAACAGTTATTTTTATAGTTATTTAAAAAATAAAAAATTTCGTTGGGTTTTTGAAAATTCTTGTTAAGCTTATTTTTGTTATCATTAATAAACTTTTAGTTGGCAAATAAAAATCACAAAATATTATTGCATCTCCAGTGCAAAAAAAAAAAAAAAACAGGAATATCCTTTGGAATTTTGACTTTCAATTTTTGAGTGGTATGAATCACTTACTCATTTTTTTGAAACCGAAAGAAATTTTTTATTAAAATATCGAAAAAATTATTTTTAAAAACGGTGTTTTTTTACCAGTTTTTATAGAGGTCAAGGTCTTAGTAGCAACAAAAAAATTATGATAATTTATTGAATTTGATAGTTGTATTCTAACAGTTAAATATAACGAACTAAAATAAGTAAATACCTTTCTTTACTTTCTAACTACATAAACCTTTGTTTTAACTGTCATTTTCAGTAAATTCTAGAGATAAATTTTTTTGAGTGCGTAATTTAATAGATTTTCCTAATTAAAATATCTGTATGGGAAAAAATATATATAGAAAACCATTTGAATTCTTAAGTACAGTAAATTGTTTTTTTCGTGAAAAAAAATTCAAAATAAATAATTTTTTTTTATAGAAAAGACATAATTACAATAAATCTAAAATGACACTTTTTCCTGAAATTCATTATTGTGAAAAAAATAAGTATATAAAAAATATGGGGTAATTTCACGTGAAAGCGCAGTAAGTTGTTCGTGTTTCATTAAAAAAAAACTTTTTTACTCCATATAACAAAAAAAAAAAATGATTTTTCACGATGGTAAATTCTACATATGTGAAATTTTAGTAATTTTTTTTCACGCAAAATAAATATACAAGCGGATCAATAAGTCCGTGACTTTTCGAACTTCCCTCGTAGTTATATAAAATGCAACACTGCTCCCATCAAGTACCACCTGTAAATAGACTACTGTCAAATTGTAAGCAAGTTCCGTCATTTATTTTGCGTTTAACAATTGTTCAGAACAAACAACCTCGTGGATTAAAAAAAAAATGGAAAAACTGAATTTCGAGTCAATCAAAGCAAGGAAAAGCTTGATAAATACTATGGGGACTCTGCACTATCGATTTCAATGGTAAAAATGTGGTTTACTGACAAGCACGGAAGATGCCGAACGTTTTGGACGCCCAGTTGAGGTCTCTACACCCAAAACAATTGAAAATATTCACGATATGGTGTTGGCCGATCGGAGATTGAATGTGCGATAGATTGTGGAAGACATATGCATCTCACATGGCTCAGTGGTTTCAATTTTGAACGATTACTTGGGTATGAGAAAGCTTTCCGCAAGATGGCTGCCGCGTTTGCTCACAATCGACCACCAACGGAATCGTGTGACAGATTAGTTTCCATGACAAAAATCCATGAAGTATACTACGAATTGACCCCTCATTCGCCTTATTCACCGGATTTAGCCCCCAGTGACTATTTCCTATTTCCAAACCTAAAAAAATGGCTCGGTGGAAAGAGATTTAACTCCAACGATGAAATTATTGATCAACAAATGCCTATTTTATGGACCTCGAAAAATCCTGCTGTTAAACGCAAAGTAAATGACGGAACTTGCTCAAAATTTGACAGTAGTCTATAACCAATTGTTACTTGATGGGAGCAATGTTGTATTTCATATAACTACGAGGGAAGTTCGAAACGTCCAGGACTTATTGATCCGTGCTCGTATTTATAATTTTCATTTATTAAATATATAAAAATTTCCCCTAAAAAAGGTCACCCAATGTGGTGACGAAATAATGGGATAAATAAATAATTATAATATATAAAGATCGAAGAGAACTAAAAAATATTTTTGAATGTTATTTTATTATTTTTTTTACAATTCTTTATTACTATAATTTATAAAGTTTTTAAATAACGATTTGAAGCTATTAAAGTTCTATTGAAATTGCTTAAACCCGAAAATATTACTATGATTTATTTCTAAAATTAAATTTTTATATTAAATATATAAATATATCTTAAAAAAATAGAATTTCTTAAAAATAATGATTAAGTGATCATCATCTTTTAACACAAAGTTTTAAAAACTATTGAAATATTTTCGCGAATTGAAATTTCATCAATATATATTTAATGCATTATGCAAAAGGTTTCTGTATTCAATTATATTATAACAATTTCATCAAATCAAATTTTTGTTAAACAAATTAAATTTTTATTCGCATAATTTAAAAAAATCAATTTTCCATCCCTGATACCAGATATTTTAAAATGGTAACAAAACAACTCTTCGAAGTTGCTATTTTTAAGATCGAAGTCAAACTTGTAGAAAGCTTTTTCGTATAAAAAAAGAAATAAATAAATAAAAAAGGTACACTTTTTTCCATTTTCCATCAAAATGAGATCAACAATGACAAATTTTTGTGTGAAAGTCATCACTGCTATTTTAGTTTATAGATGTTTACCGAATGGGTTATAATAATGCATGGTTTTCACTATGTCATTTTTAATGTCAATTTGTCCCAATTGTTGTCAATTGTATGAAAACGGGTTGTCATATGAATTTGCAGTCAGTTATGCACACGAACTGCCTTCTAAAATGACATACAAGTGAAAACGTCAAATTTCAGTTTGTCAGCAGATATGGCAGCATTTTTTATCTAAAATAAAATTGACAGCAAGTTGTCAATTTTTTTTTGTTTGGCGAACGCAAAGCTGTTATTTTTTTTCCTGGAAAAATAAATTTCAATGCTTCCTTTTATTTTTTCAAGCCCTTTAGTGTTTTAATAACTCAAAGCGCCGCACTAGCTACAGCCATTTGTTTCTTTTTTATTATTTTTAATTATTTTCCACTTTTTATTTACCTCAAATTAATATTTTCTAATCAGCTGTTCGCTCGCCAAAAGTTTACACATCACATTTGACCTTTGTAATGAAAACGGCGTGTCAGTCTACTGACACTAAAATTTGACATAAGTTTGACACGCTCTGCTTTATCGACTTATTGTTAGTTTTTAAGATGTAATGAAAATGCATTTGACACAAAATGACGAGGATTCATTTGAGTCAGTTTTTGTTGTCAGTTCATATGACATAATGAAAACCAGGCATAAGAGATATCACAAGATATAATCGGCATATTTTTACTATTCGACCGAATACGGTGTTTTTTTTATGGTGTTATATAAATTTTATTGCTGCACATTTTTCAATATCTTATAATAATTTTGAAAAATTTTTTGATTTTAAACAAACCACTTAATGATTCCTTTTTTTTAATTATCTAAACTATGCTATTTTTAGAAATTTTGTTTATTTTGTGAATAAACATTTTTATAAGGAGGTTATTTTCTAAAACACTAGAGTGAAAAATTGTGATATATCTATAGAAATTGTTGAAGTTCACTTCGCTTCACCTACTCTCTCGATTACAACTTTTTTTTGTTTGACAAAAAGTAAGCAAAAAACACTAGAATGTTAAAAACCCTAAAGTCTTTACCTGATATTGTTTTGCCATCAGTTCACTGAAGTGTTTTAAGAAATTAGGGACATATTACAAATGTTTCAGAGAAATTATTTTGTTTATATTATAATTTTCATTAACAAAGTTTAAACGGATTGATTTATAATATTTTCTTCTCATCATTAAATTAATTCATTCTAAAGAAATACACAAAAAAGATGAGAAAATCATAAAAAAATTTTAAACATAAATAAAAAAAATATATATTTTAGAAATAACTTGGTTAAATTTTATTTTAAGCAAACACATAAATTCCAATAGAATAAATATTTTTTTGTTTAAATACAAATGCATAAAATTCTGTTATTGTTTTTTTTTTCTAGAAGAATTATAAAACAAATATTTTTGTGGAACTTTTTAACCCATTATATCCCCGATTTAAGGATATTTTCTCTCCTTTCCAGGAAAGGGTTAAAAAATGCATTTTTTAAGGAGTCAGAGGGTTAAAATGTTCCACAAACATGTTGCTTGTAATTTTTTACATAAATCTGCCAAAGGAATTTTATAACTAAAATGTAAGGGTCGTCACATGATTTCCTATGCCGATTTAAAAAAGTGGAGAGACTTTAATCCCCCTAAAATAAAATTCAGACGGAACCTTGTTATTTTGGAAAACTTTGATTTTGTTGTACAGTGTAATTTGCGAATTTGAAGGTGCGTCATACAAGTTAATAATGTCCATTTGGACAACAGATGGCATAACTATCACATATGGTTTGTGTCAATAATAACAAATATGGTATTTTGGAGGGTAAACAACTGTCATTATAATTTAGTATTCGATAGAGACGCCAAAGTGTAAACACATTTTTTTTCAATCGCTATAATAATGTCAAAATTTGTGCCTAAAAAATCAGTTTTGCGGAGAAGTAAACGCTTTGTACTCATATACGCTTTATACGCTTTACTGCAGGGGGGCCCAAGCCCTATGCGCTTGATGCTTATTTGTTTTTGTAAATGCTCTTAGCTATAGGCTGTGTGTTTTAATACACATAGAGCACTCAGCTAGCAATACGAAATACACAAACAACTTTGTTTTATTAGTTTTTTTTGTCGTTCTTCACTGTATACACGCAAGTGCAAAGCAACAACACTTTCGTATGCTTTGCTGGTAAACATTGACGACAGCGATCATCAATGTAGATTTTGTTTTTGTTTAACGTATGATATGAAATATTTTTTTTTTTTAATTTTTCTTTGTATGTATTGGTTTTAACAATAAAAAATATTGATTAAAAATTAGTTATTCTTTAAATGTATTGGTGTTTGCTCTTCCATAAGGAAGTTTTGGGCACCCCTGCTTTACTGAAGTTCAAGTTACATGCGACGCTTATAACGCTTTTGTTTTGATCAGCTGTTGTTAAATAAAATAAATTTAAAATAAAGAACTTCGTGTTTTTTACAGCTTCAATTAGTTTTTCCTCAATTGTGCAGTTTTTAAAATAAAAATAACCTATTAAAGTCAGCTGATCTGTTCGTACGCTGCTTATGACGCTTACCAAAGTAGAAAGTAGACCAACTTTTCGCGTCATACGCGTGAAGGCATTCTACGCTTTGGTACTCTGTAACTTGCAGCATACAATTACACTGATTCTACTTTTTTGACAACCGCGTAGGACGCAAAGAAGCGCAGCATGCGTGATATGGATTTTTCAGCTTTACTTTTGCGTTGCAAAATTCAGATGTTAAACTAATATTTTCTTTATTTTTTTTTAATAAAAAAAATTAAAGAAAACCTAAACATATGTTGCGGGTCAAAAAAATTATTAATTTAAAAGTTTATTTCATAGAAATTTCCTGACGAATTTATCAAAAAATTTCGTTAAAAACTCCCTTTTTAATAGGATCTTTTTACACAACATTGCTTGTCCTTAAAAATCCTTTTCTAACAATACAAAAAAAAAAACAAGTAAAAAAAGGCTTAAATTCGGCTGTGCCGAATCTTTGAATACCCTCCACTAATATCCTAAAAAAATGTTCTCTACTGTTTTAGATACAAATAATGTAAAAAACTTTTGAACCAAAATTATGGAGGTGAAAAAAATTTTTTGAGGTGAAAAAAATTTTTTGTGGTAAAAAAAATTTTATTGGTGATAAAAATTTTTTGAGGTGAAAAATATTTGAGGTGAATACAAAATATTTTTAATTTCTAAGCGACTGATGAAAAAATATGAGAAAATATATTTTGTACCTGTCGCTTCTATGAAATTGTACTAAAATACACCAATTTGTATGGAAAATTTAGAGGTATTTTCACATTTTCACTCATAACTTTTTAACCGCTGGACCGATTTTGCTCACTTTCAATACCAAACTGCTCGGGAGGATGTCCAACAATCCAGGTAAAAATAGCGTCGTGATTGCCATTTTATACTTTATGGGGTCTTAGACCTATATTTCGAGATGTTACAAACGGAATGACAAACTGACAAACATATATGGTGGAGGGTATAAAAATCAAAACAATCATTGTTTTTATCCCCCTGGATTTCGGAACACTTTAGCGAAATCCAGTTAAAAATTTAGGGGTTGACTTTCGGCATTCGTAATTAGTTTTATATTTCTAAAATATTTAGACGAAGTTTTCTCCATCAGGGGTCATATATTTCGGTTCTAGATTATGAAAGAAATCATGAGTAAAAATAGTAAATTTACACAGCAAAAATTGCCAAAAATCAATTTCTTTTAAGTGAAATGAAAAAAAAAAATTATATCAAAAGTACACCCACCAAAAAAAGTCTGTAATGGCAACTGAAAATTTTGCTGTTATTACGGGAAATTTTGCTAATTTGAGCCCAGCGGTTTTTTTTGCTAATCTTAGCAACACATGTCTGCTGACGTGTAGTGTAATACAATGAAATTAGTATAAAAAATTAGTAGCCGCTACTAAATTTTAGTAAACCTTTTGTAAAGTGAAATTTAAAATCGGTTTGCTAAAATCAGCAAAAAATTTTCTAAATAGTATTAATATTTATGAAATTAGTATAAAAAAGTAGTAAGCGCTACTAAATTTTAGTAAACCCAATGAATTGTAAAATAGAGCAAAATTTTAATTTATAAAAAAAAAATTATTCAAATGCACAAATTAACTCAATTATTTTTACATACACCTGTTACACTTCAAAGCTGCTAGTTTCTTTTGAAATTGTCTTACGAATTCAAATATACAAATTTATATTTTTTTTTCAAATAAGTAAATTTTTTTGCTGACTTTAGCAAATCGGTTTTTAAAATTTTGTAAAATGATTTCTGAAATTAGCAATGAAAATTTGTAAATATTTTGTAAAAATTCTGTAATTTTCAAAATGTAAATAGCAAACAAATATACCAAAAAATATTTTTACTAAAAATCAGTAGAAAAATAGTAAAGTGGGATTGAAAACCGTTTACAAATTTTTCTACTAACTTTTTTTTCTGAGTGTAGTAAATAGAAACAACTGAATTAAAAAATTTGCAAATTTTACGCCAGAAACTAATTTAAGAGAAAAATAGTAAAAATAGTAAAAACTAATAAAATATTTTTTTTAATCAAGTATGACTATTTGGAAGCATAATATTTTATTTTGTGCTTTCTGCCAGCATTCCAAAGTTGTTTTTAAAGATTTTTGGACACAAAAATAAGAAACCTTTTAATAAAAAAAACAGAATTTTATTAGGTTTACCTCTTATAATATTAAGTTTTTGTAAATTAAAATTTATATTAAGCATTTGTTTACATTTTAGCGCAAGGTGATGCCATATGTAGCAAAATTTATTTACTATTTTTTTTTTTGCAAAATACTGAGAAAACATATCGTAGTATTGTATTACACTGTACATAATTGGATTAAAATATGGTTATGAAACTGTAATTTTGGAAAATCTATTTATTAAACTGTATACATTTGTATGGAAAATTTGCTTTAAATTTAATTATACAATCAATTTACCACCAAACTCCAGTATAAATTCCATTTCAGGTATATTTACTTTTTGAAAATTAGCTTATAAAGTTAGGTATGATTTCTTTGTTAGCATAAAATATTGACATAAAAATACCTTTGAAAATGTTACCATAACAATGTTATTGAATAGTATCAGGGAAAATTAAATGTTGTGTTTATTAAAGAACATGAACAAAAAAAACCTTATAAAGTTTATTTAGGCATTAAAGTATAAAAATTTTATAAAATTTAATCAAAGTTATGATTAACAGGGGATAAAATATATTTTATGACGAAAGGACAAGGTTAAAAGTTAATTGAAAAGCAATACAAAATTCTTTTGAAATACAAAATTACGACTGAATGGAATAGTAATGGCAAAAAACAACAAATAGCAATTTAATAAAAAAAAAACAGGAAATTACAGCAAAAACTTATAATAACGGAATTAATAAAATTCTGTAGATTTACTAATTTTTAACTAATAAATTTTAAATGCTGTTTATTTAAGGATGAAAAGTAAAATAAATTTGTGTTAAATAAATATTATAAAATATTTTGAGTGTACAAATAATGATAAAAAATATATTAACCCTCAATCCCACCATTTCTTTTGCAATGAAATTTATACTATATGTTTAGCACAAATAACAAAATTATGGTGTTCCGACGATTGATTTTTGTTAAGGAGACCAAAAAAAATATACGTGTTTTGGCATTTTGATAGTTTACATCGGAATTGCATTTTAGAGGCGGTCAAAGTTTCCCAGCTCTGGCCTGTTCTTGCAGCACAACGGTATACATATAAAACTATGTTTTCTTTACATCTGAGGTGTAGGGTATGTTCAGCAACTTTGTGGATAGTGGTATGGCAAATATTTTTGTAGAACATATTAACCCTCTAACTCCCCCTCATAAAGGCATTTTTTGGCTTTATTCTAACAAATTGTAAAAAACACCCCGAAAATAGGGAAGGGCGGGGATGAAATGTTCTACAAAAATGTTAGCCATAAAATTATACAATATATGTTAAAGCACACTAAAGCCTAAAACTTAACACAATTACCAAAAACCAGACAAATTCAAGATTGCCCATCTTATATCTTATATAAAAAAAATGTTGATATGAGGCAATTTATTGATTCGTATATAATTATATCTTATACCATATGAACAAAATATTTCTTATATTGGATAATCTATGGAATTATATATAATTATATCTCATACCATATTAAAAAATATGTTTAACAAGGGACCATATATTATTATATCTCAAATATGTGATAGCATATAAAAATATATATGGTTCTTTATAAGTCGTATATAAGTATATATGATTCTATATAAGTCATATAAAAGTAAAAATGGTTCCACGTAAGCCATATATAATTGTAAATAATTTTTTTAATAATACTATAAAAACATCATAAATAAATCATATGTAATTTTATAAATATTAATATATAACTATATGTGATTATATATGGCACAATATAAAATTATTTAAAAACAAATATATAATTATATATGATAATGCATACCGACATATGTATTCCCGAGTAAAAAAGTTTAGATATAATCATATGTGACCTTATCTAATAATATATTATCATATATAAATGCATATGTCAGTATATAATTATATATTACATTAATTTTTTTTTAAATTACCTTATATTTTGTCATATATAACTATATCTGGTTATATATTAATCTTTATTAAATTATGTATGATTTATTTAATAAGATATGATATATATTTTATCATATAAAATTGTATATAATACTATACATAATTATGTATGGGTTACAAGGGACTTAATATATTTACATATGACTTATTCAGAACCCTATTTATTTATATATGTCTTATACAGAACGATATATAATTACATATGCTATCTAATATTTGAAATATAATAATATATGGTTCATTATCAAAAATATTTTTTAATATGGTATAAGATATAATTATATATAGTTTAATGTATGTTCCAATATAAGAACAATTTTTTGAAATGGTATAAGATATAAATATATGTGAAACAATATGTGCAAACAAGTTTAAGATATTTTTATATATAGTTCCATATCTAGATATGAAAAAAGATATAATTTGATATAATTATATGTGGTACCATGTCAATGGCTTTGAATCCCAGCTAGGGAGACAAAATTTTTTGTGCTTTTTATTTGTATTTCCTTATTACCCATGTTAAAATCGAAATATATATGAACATACATGATCAAACATGGGCTCATGTATACATGGTCATATACGTCCATACATGATCTCATATATGACCATATATCTTCGGATCCGAAATTTGAGGGTATATGGTGATATTATGATCATATACGTCCATATACCCT
Source organism: Eustalomyia histrio (assembly GCA_949748255.1). Taxonomy (NCBI): domain Eukaryota; kingdom Metazoa; phylum Arthropoda; class Insecta; order Diptera; family Anthomyiidae; genus Eustalomyia; species Eustalomyia histrio. Next base: position 143,227,949 of record OX456525.1, read on the forward strand.
CAAATTTCAGATCCGAAGATATATGATCATATATGAGATCATGTATGGTCATATATTGAACATGTATGCCCATGTATGATCATATACAGACCCATGTATGATCATGTATGCTCATATATGTTTCGATTTTTACATGGGTAATTAATATTTTTTTCACAAAACTTTCAACAATTTTATTATATTGTCGTATAAATTTGGATATTACTTTATCCCTAAATATATTGTTGGGTCTAATTTGATCTGCCATTTTTCGGATCAATTTATAGCCTGTTCCTCTATTTCGAAAGAACACGTTCGTTCGCTTTCTAGTCGAAAGAAAACTGATTTGGGTTTCACTAACTCTATTTTTATGCGAACGATGACTCGAACGACAAGTCGAATGAAAACGTAACTGTTTTCATACAAAATTTGGTTTCTCTATTTCGAACAGCTCGAACCCAAATGTCAAAATCAGTCACTTGCTATTTTTTTTGTCGAGTAAATATATATTTGATATTTTTAAAAGCAAAATGAAGTAAAAAATGCAATGGATAACAAAAAGTAAGTACAAAATAAAAATAATACAAATATTTATAGTTTATTAAGAATTTTAAATTTTAGTTAAAAAAATCAACAATGAACCATCCGAAGACGCTTGTATTTTATATGGAAAACATTTTGCCAGAAGGACTCTAGTGTTCGGAGCAAACAAATTTTCCGCAGAGGAGGAAAATTTGACCAGAAAACTAAACTCCGCTTCACTCCCTATCATGCTGTTGCTGAGTGGTAAAAGGTATGTGTGTGTTGTTTGTGGCTTACGTTTGCCCAAGAAGCTCATATTTACATTTTTTATTTATTTACAAGGACTTTAGCAGTGACCGCACCAAACAGACAAGAGGCAACAGAGAAGCTTTCTAAACAACAATTTCACCTACAACCAATCGATAACAAAAATTTTCACAAATAAACACACTTTCCAAATAAAAATTGATTTGTTTATTGTTATTTTTTATTTCATTTGTCATATACAGCTAATCACTGTTAAACAGGGTTGTTTTTGTCTTTAAGCAGTTTAGTAGTATTTTTGCTACTTTTAAAGAAAATTGTAGCAAATGCACAAAATATATGATCTGGCATCTCTGTGATTTGTAAATGAGTAAGAAACAAAAATGGACACACGTAAGTCAAGTCGATCGAAGGCTTTCGAAATAGAGAAACCCAAATTGATTCGAATTCGCGTGACTTGCTTTCGTTCGACTAGTTTTTCGTTCGAGATAGAGGAACAGGCTATTAGATTCTTCAAAGTTCCCAAATATATTGCTGGATCTAATTTGATCTGCCATTTTTCTGATTAAATATAATATTAAGGAATTTATATTCCTAATCCTTCCTTGGATATCATTAAATATATTTTTATATGCCACATATGATTAAATACACTCAGAACAAAAAGTTAGTAGAAAAATTTGTAAACGGTTTTCAATCCCACTTTACTATTTTTGTACTGATTTTTAGTAAAAAAAATATTATTTAGCAAATCTTTTTGCTATATACATTTTACAAAACTTTCACAGAATATTTACAAATTTTTGTTGCTAATTTCAGAAATCATTTTAAAAATTTTTGAAAACCGATTTGCTAAAATAAGCAAAAAAAATTACTAATTTTAAAAGTGAATATACCGACTCATGTCTTAAAATAGGACATCCACTTAAAATAGCACTAAAAAGTTTTTTTAGTTCTAAAAATCAGCTTTAAAAACAATTAAAATTTGACCTTAAAAGCAAAAAAAAAAAATTACTTAAATATTTTTCAAAACAGAAATTACCAAATTAAAACAAAATGATAAATTCGTTTATGTTTTAAAAATTTTTAAGATTTTTAATAAAATAATTTAATTTTGTATAAAATATTTTTTGAAAAATATAATCAAAATTTTTGATGCTCGATAAAAAAAATAAATTTAAAATTTTGTACTAATATTAATAATATTTAGTATTTTTTTTGCTGATTTTAGCAAACAGATTATAAATTCCACTTTACAAAAAGTTTACTTAAATTTAGAAGCGGCTACTCATTTTTCTACTAATTTCATTGTACTACACGTCAGAGAACTGCAAAATCAACTTTTTTCTTGATTTAATCATACACAAAAATTCTTGTTCACATTTAATAATTCAACAAAATTAACTGTAGAATAAAATCAGCATCATGTTACTGAACGCGTAATTTTGATCATACACGTTGTTTTTTCTGATTTATTCTTCATCAAAATAGTTATTGTTGGCTCGAATGAACAGAATAAAATCAATGGTTTAACAACGACCGATGATTATAAATCAGTGACAAAACAATTTTCACGTCGTTTGATTGATTTAAAATCATCAACAAATATGTGTGTTGGAGTATATTCAGCGTTTGAACGCAAACACATATTTATTCTTGTGTTGATTGCGTATGAACGTAGCAGTTCTCTGCTACACGTCAGCAGACATGTGTTGCTAAGATTATCAAAAAATACCGCTGGGCTCAGATTAGTAGAATTTCCCGTAATACCAGCAAAATTTTCAGTTGCCATTACAGAAAATTTTTTTGGTGAGTGTATTAACTTTTTTATTCGGGATGTGCATTTTTTTTAAATCATTGACTTCACAAGGCGCTATGGGCCCATAAAGGTTAAGAGTACATAAGGAAATTTGTCCTCGTTCTAAAATATTTTTTTTTGGTAAATTTAACAAACTTTTTTCGTTTCTCAACCGTTTACAGAACACGAAAAAAATTCTTTACCATAAATTTTGTAAATTTAGCTTCTGTTTATGTAGCGTAATTTTTGATTATAAAATAATCATTTGCGTATTTTTCGTTTATTTCATCTAAAGGTGGTATGGTCGGTTAAAGGGTTTTTATAATATTTTTAGAAATTTGATTATAGCCGATAAAAGGAAAATATGTGTAAATAATATGTTTTGTAATCAGATAAGGGTCATTTAGCATAATTGTTTACAATTTTATTGAAGTTACATTTACTGTATTTTACGACCCTTTTTCATTTTTTCATTTACATTTACCCCAGATTGTTTTCATTCATAGCGAAACCAAACTCATATAAAATTATCATCATCGACGTCATTAACACTTGATAACAAGTGTCAGTTTATCCTTAAGTAAATATTAATTTTAGGGTAGAAATGTATAACTTTTCATTATGTTTGTTAAGTTTCCATACAAAATATGTCTATTTTTATGACATCACAATACAATTCATGTTTATTTAATAAATTTGCTGATGAATTTGATTTAGTGATGTTTATTTGTTTGTTTGTTTGGAGAATGATTTATTTAATTATACAATTTTTGAATAACACATTTTACTACTATTTTCCGATTTGGTTTTTTTTTTTTAATTTTTAGATGTTGAATTGAAATATAAATTTGGCTTCATTTATCAATAACATTTGGTATTAAATTTTCGTTTTATGTGGTCTTAATGTCTCAGCTTTTAACACAAGGTTCATTTTCAATGAAAAAGGGAAATTCAAAATAGCGTAACCCAGGAAACATTTTTACGGACTTTCCGACACGTACGGATTCATGAATCCGGTTCTACTACACTTTTACGGACCGTAAATACGTATCCGTCAAAGCATGTACGTAAAAGAAACATTAACGGACCGTATAATTGAATTTTCGAAAACAGTACGTTTTGACTCCGTTTCTGTATCGTCAAATTTCATTAGTTTTTCTTCCGTTGCTTTTGAATTCGTTTTGGTGACAAAAACGAATAATTGAAACATGTGTGTGATCATTATAGGGGTCGCGCGCTAAAGTTTAGAAAAACAGATACACCGAAAATAAATTTAATAAATTTAATTTGAGGTTAATATTTATGAAATTTAAAAGAAGTTTTACGGTGATGTGCGCAAATTTATGCAATTTTGCAAATAAAAATATTGTCTGCAAATTTATAACAGATTTTGTTAAAAAATTTACAAATTTGAGTTGTATGCACATCATTTCGTAAACGCCACTAATTGAACCAAAATTAAAATTTTGTTATATTTTTTCATGATATTCAATGGGCCATAACCGCAGTGATGGATAGAGATGCTACAAATGCTGGAGATGAATATTTCATTCAAGTTTTATTTTGTTATTTTATTTTATTACATATCTATATAAATAAATTTAAAGAAAAAAATTTATAATTTGTTATTCAAAATTAAAAAATTTAGGCATTTACATAAATCCGTTTTTTGTTGAAAAAAAGGTAGGAATACGGATACTAAACGGTCCGCCCTTTTTCATCCGATATATCCGGTCCGTAAACGGTCCATCATTGACGGACTTTTGACGGACAACTCCGTTTTTCATCGGATATATCCGGTCCGTCATTGACGGTTTTTAAACGGATTCGAATCAGTGTCGATGTTCCTTAAAATCCGTTTTCAGGTCCGTATACGGAGGCAGAAAACGGTACGTAAATGGAGTTGAATTCCGTTTATGACGGACCGAAAACGGTACGTAAACGGAACATATTGTTTGTTGGGAATCTTCAAAATTTTTGATATTTAAGTAACGCCATCTACCGGCTGATAGCACAGACTCGAAAATAAAGTATTTTAAATATAAATTTTGGCTATAATTAACAAACTAGTTTTTGTTTTATTTTTGGTGGCGTTTTAGTTCAATGAATGGCCAAATGATGCTTCACTGTGACCGAATAGTTCGGCCAAAAATGCTAACAATTTTTTAAGAGAAATTTGTGCAGTAAAAATGGGTTTAGGGGTAATTTTGTATGGATAAAAATAAATATTAAGGTTAGTAAAATTTTTTGACAGTGTTTTTGGGCTTGTCGGTAAAATTGGAGTCAACTCACAAAAGGTAGACAAAAATTTCCACTTCAATTTCCTTCAATGATGATATTCCTTGTGTTCCTTTACTCAAAATTCTTACTATTTTTACTACAATTTGAAAGTTTTGTTTACTTTTTAAATTGATTTTTTTCCAGCTGTGGTAGTAAAGGTAGTAAATTGTAGTAAATAAACGAACAGATCTTGTATTACAGAAATTTCTTAAAATAAATATTTTTAAAAGTTACACAATAAAATTAAAATATTTTTTCTTATAATTTCAGAATTTCCTTAACCATTACAAAATTTAACAAATAAATTACATTTACTAAAAATACTAAAAACAGATGTCTAAAATGCAAGAATTCCAAATCAAATTAAAAATCTACTTTAATAGATAAACAAAAAAAAAACACTTATAAGTAGATAAATTAAAACAAAATATATAAATATTTTTCTATAGAAAATTAAGATTATATACGTGATATAAATGCTAAAGTTCTTGTATTGTTACTTCAAATGCATTCTAATGTAAGTGTGGAGTTCAATGTACGTTCCAGTTCAATATTTGAATAATTGTTAAAGTATCTAGAATTTGGTGAATTGTTTAGCAATGCAAAATAATATGAAAATATTTGTGATAATACAAGAGATTTCTAAATCATGGGGTAAGTAATGAAATATTAGAATTTGAAAGCAATTTTTAAATTAAAACAACTAAAAAAATTTTTGGAAAAAATGTTAAAAATTATGAAATAAAAGTTTTAATGTAACATCAAGTCCCTGTTTGGGCGCCATTTATATTGTAGTTTTTTTTTATATACAACAAATTCGGCGGACGATCACTGTAATTCTTTTGCCGACCGATGCGGCCATACTACTGAGGAATAAAGATCCGAATTAGAAAACTCTGCCAAGGCGTTCATATTGAGAGTAAAATTACTAAACTTTACTGTGTAATATATTGAAGAGCAGTGGGTTCTAAAAGGGCTTAATATTGAAAAAATTTAGTTAGGAATGGATTATATATATAATGTAAATATCCTTTTCTAATTCTAAAACCCTTTTTTCATATCATAGATATTCAGTATCGTCTTGGATCATCCTCTCAGTTTAACATACACAAATTAAAAAATGTAACTCTTTTTTACCGTTTTTCTCGATAACTATTTGGCGTATAGGTCAAACTAATAATAAGTTGATGACATGACGCTGTTACGAGGTGGCCTTCGATCCTGAGGATGTGTAATCCTCATCCGCTTTGTGGTCTGGACATTAGCAGAGCGATTAGATCAACATCTACAAGGGCAATGGAGACGATACTCTCCATCAGACCGATATACGTTCAGGTTTCACTTGTGACTAATAGACTAATGGTGGTGTCCTTGAAAATCTGCCAGGCTATCACATTTTGGATATGGAGTGTAATAGCGTGGAGGAACAATCTGTATTGGAGGACTGCGATTTTCTTATTCCGAACAGGGATCTGTAAAAGAATGAAGGAATACTGGATGATATAAATAGAATTCTTTTCAACACTGATGGCTCCAAACTCGATGGTTTAGATTTCTTTTGCGGGATTTGGAAATAGAAAAGTGCTTTCGCTCTTCCCGGATCGCAACACTGCTTTTCAGACGGATGTAGTTGTCATTACAGAGTGCATTCAGTTTTTTTTAGGAGATTTGGGACTTTCAACAGAGGTGCACGTAGTGCGGAAAGTTTTCTGACTGTCATTCACCTGGAAGTAACCAGAAAGGATTCCTGTGTATGTCTGTCCAAGCAGCCCACTACTTCCGGTCCTAGACCAAGTATTTTACGGGCAATGGCTACTCAGATTCCTCTGGAAGCTAGCTAGAGTGAGAAGCCGCCCAGTAATGTAGCATGAATGGTTACAGTACATCTAAACATCTCAGGTAAATTTACAATTTACATGAATATTTGCTGAAGCATGTCTGCACCGTGGTATTGGACACGAAGATAGTAGCTCTATAACCAATCTAGGAAAGTAGGGCTAGCAACCCACTTTTCTGAAATCCAAATTTGCTCCAGTCGGAATCAGAGAAATATAATAATAATATTCAGTTTCTAACTGCAACTGATTATTCTGGAGATGCAGTCATCTTCACTGATAGTCAGGCTACGGTTAGGGCTCTGTCAGTGGAGTTTGTGAAATCGAAGACGGTTTTGAACTGCAAGAGGATGATGAACTCTTATTCTGGCAGGGGACGTCTGAGTTTAATACGGGCAGCCGGACATTGTGGAGTGGAGGGGAATGAGAGGGCTAACTAGCCGTCCAGGAATGGATCCAACCTCGTCTCCGTTAACCTTCAAAATCCTAAAAGTTTTTGGATGACGAATAGACAATGGGGCATGCACAAATAGATCTGGAATAGGGATAATGTTGGTGCAATCACAAAGGTCCTGTGGAGTGACCAGGATGTAGGCAGTACAAGGAGAATCTTAAGGCTGGGGAAGAGGTAGCTGGTCAACTTGATGGGAATTCTCACAGTTCACTCTACACTACAATCACACCTTTCGAAATTGGAAAGGAGTGACTCTAAAACATTTGTTTTGTTTTTGACCGACTTTCGCAAGGTGTAGGGAAAGGCGTTGTCGTGGAGACGTTATACCCTCATTGAGATTCCTGCGGAGAATTGATTTGGGAAAACTGAACTGATACCTGAGGGATACTGAATTCTTTAGGTAGATCGGAGTGTTTTTTGAAGAGCGCACAACATGCCGATTCTTTGAATGATCATGAAGGGCGGTTGGCTCTTTCTACTTTCCACCTTACCTTATAAGATGGAGTCTCCGGCTGGTCGCCATTTCTGGCTGAAATTTAATTTCTAGAAAATTTCATGGAATATTAGCGTAATATTGATATATTTGTTACGAAATGCTTTCTTTAATTTCAGTTTCCTTTCATTACAATGTTTCTGTAATTTGTTATTTCAATTAAAAATTCTTCTTTAAGTGAAAAATCGTGTCCCTGATTGGGCGCCATTTAAGTGGTAGTGGCTATGTCGAAAAATTCTTATATTAGTAGTAAATTTTGTCCGACTTAATTTCCTCAATACTTCACAACCATGTAACTTTTTTTATAAATCCCTTCCTACGCTGCGTTCCTGTTTCTTTTTTATGTATCATTAATCACATTACCCAAACAGTAAAAAAAATAATATTTATGTCAATTCGAATTGGGTTAATAAATTATTGATTACAATTTGTCCAGCTGTATGTGAAATTCAAATTACACACAGTTAATTTTATTTAATGATATGTAAAATATTTATCTTTCAGTAAGTTTTTATTAAATTTTTTTATGTGCATACTATGTAAAAAAAGATTTTTACAATTATTAAATTGAAGGCAAAAAACAAAACAATTCATGATAATTAAAAAAAAAAATACATAAAGGATTTAAATTTTTATGTGTTTTAGGCCCATTATTATAACTTGCCGATCGCTAAAGTTAGGATGTTAACGGACAGATTATTAGTTTTTCGTTATTATAAGTGTACTTTAACCTAAAAGTGACCGATAAGCTAAAGGTAAGCTCATCTTGCCTTTAACTTTTAACATAAGGTTTAAGCATTTGAAGTTGCCACATTTTCTGCTCTGCGGTGTAGTTGCCGTGTAGTTTTTTGACCGTATCTTTGCTGTTTCGTTTATTTCTGTGTTCGGCGTCGACAATACAAATTTCTTACAACAAACATTTTTATTTTTACACAATTCGAAGAAATTTTGTTTTTCGTTTGTATTTTTTGTTTGTTGTAAGTAAATTAATAAATAAAAGTACGTCGTTGCCACTACGTATTTTAAAAAACCATTTTAATTTGTCAAAAGTAATCGGTTTTTTCTCTGGTAATGCCATATTTTCAAAAAACTTAATATTATTTTATAAGGAATAACCAAAAAAAGTTAAAGGTCACTTTATTTCTCACTTTAGCTAAAGTTACCTTTAACTAACATGCACCTTAAAGGCAAGTTATAATATTGGGCCTTAGAGGCCAATAAGTGAAATTTAATATTTCAATCTGGTTGATATTTATTTAATTAAATTATCATATTTAATAGCTTATAATAATTTAGAAACGATTAATAATACAGTTAAATTCAATAAAAATAAAAATTGTTAAAACAATTTTCAATTTCCATTTTATTTTGTAAGGAACTTTTTCTCAACTTCTTTTACATGTGTGCTATCAGTGCAAAGTGAATGTTTCCAAAAAAATATGTATGACATGTGTATAAAAAGACAGAAAATTTATATTTTTAATTAAAAAGATATGTTATTTTTATCAACAAAACAGTATGCCTACACTCAGAAAAAAAGTTAGTAGACAAACGGTTTTCAATCGCACTCTACTATTTTTGTACTGATTTTTAGTAAAAAATTATTATTTAGCAAATCTTTTTGCTATTTACATTTTACAAATTACAGAATTTTTACAGAATATTTACAAATTTTTGTTGCTAATTTCAGAAATCACTTTACAAATTTTTGAAAACCGATTTGCTAAAATTAGCAAAAAATATTACTGATTTTAAAAAAGTGCATATTAAAGGAAATGTTATTTTTAATAAAACTTACACCTACAAACTTAAATTTCCTTAAAATGTTACAAATATTAAAAAAGGGATAGGAAGTGAAGATACCGACTCATGTCTAAAAAGAAAACATCCACTTAAAATAGCACTAAAAAGGTTTTTTAGTTCTAAAAATCCGCCCTAAAAACAATTAAAATTAAACCTTAAAAGTAAAAAAAAAATTGGCCAAAATATTTTTGAAAACAGAAATTACCAAATTAAAACAAAATAATTCATTCGTTTTTTAAAAAATATAATCAAAATTTTTGATGCTCGATAAGAAAAAAAAATTCAAAGCTGTTTACTAATATTAATAATATTTAGTAATTTTTTTTGCTGATTTTAGCAAACAGATTTTAAATTCCACTTTACAAAAAGTCTACTAAAATTTAGTAGCGGCTACTAATTTGTCTACTAATTTCATTGTACTACACGTCAGCAGACATGTGTTGCTAAGATTAGCAAAAAATACCGCTGGGCTCAAATTAGCAGAATTTCCCGTAATAACAGCAAAATTTTCAGTTGTCATTACAGACTTTTGGTGAGTGTAATATAAAACAAAATAATTTAAAAATATTTGAACAAAAACCAACAATTTTCTCATTGCCCCTCTATGTGACGAGACCCCCCCGTGAATGATTCTTTTATTTTCAACCTATTTTTCTTAATCAATTTCACAATTACATGATATCTTTCTTTAAATATTTTCTTCTTATCTTTATGAGGTTTTCATTGGCTATTACCCCTATTAATCATCATTGTTGTCATATTAACACCCGCAACATGTATAACACTAAATGTAAACGAAGATGACATATTAATTTTGCCAAATGAACCAGATGCTACATGTCCGATAGGATATTTTCAATGTAATAATACGTTACAATGTCTACCACAACGTTTAAATTGTGATGGTACGGTAAATTGTGATGACGCTTCAGATGAGTGGAATTGTGATAATGATGTTGATGCTAAATATTGGGATCATTTATATCGTAAAAGACCATCTGGTATACGTGATGACATACCAATTGGAACATGTTGTAAGTAAAATTGACTGTGTCCAATATGTAAAATATTTTAAAAATGTTAAATTGGAATGGGTTTTTTTTCAATTTAATTTTTTGACACTTTTCAAAAAGTTGAAAACGTTAAATGACATGTAACAAATTGATTTTACTTGTAGTTACAAATTTGTCCTTATTTGCATGGTAAATGTATCACAATTTTTCATGCTTGAACTATTTATAATTGTCATTGTTGTGCTGTTTATTAAACTTTGAACTTTTTTGTATTTTGCATTTTTGTTTTGAGTTTGTTTTAAGTTGTTGGAAGAATATGATTTTTCTGTTTTTGTCTATTTTTAGACTGGCCATTAAATAATGTAAGTTGTCCCTGTCGGGGTAATGATATTTTATGCAGTTGGCAACAATTAACAGCCATACCCACGAATTTACCCAGGAATGATGTGGCAATGCTGTAAGTTTTTTTTTGTTTGTTTATTTTGTCAATTATAAAATTATGAAAACACAAATAATGAATTATATAAAAATCTGCCAAGTCATTCACAATGAATCTATTCACTATAGAGGAGTTTTTCCACTATCAGCATTTTTTTTTAAAAATCTCATTTAAAAATTTTTTTGTCATTTTTAATATTGTTTGATGACAAAAGTGTTAAGTATTTGTTTTCCCAATATTTTCAAACAATAATCTGTCTTTTCTTCAAATACCAAAACTGAAATCTTTAATAGCTTCAGAAAATAAAAATTTGTCGTAATTAAAGAAATTGTGTATCGTATTTCGTAGACTTATACAGAGCTGCATTTTTGTACAGTCTAGCGAGGTTTATCTGGTGTGTAAATGTGCCTTTAGAAACTTTTTTAAATTGCTGGGTGGCATCACTGGTACACTTAAGAAAAACGTCAGTCATAAAATGTGTTAAGCATTTTTCAAATTGTGTTGACTAATTTTCAAAGTTTTCTTTGTTAAAACACTGACAGCACCAAATTTTCCAGATCTCGATAGATATCAACAAATCCGACACTAGATCTTATCAGATCTGGTTAGAAAGTGCATCACATATGCCATATATTATAATATATGATTAAATCTGGCACCAAATTTAATTAAATTTACACGCGACGCTTAACATAAATCTGCCAAAAATTTGAAATCACCCCGTTAGCTTTCGAGATATTTCAAATTTCAGATTTGCGTTGAACACCCTGATTTTTTACGGTTTTTTCTCATTACTTTAAAATGTTGCCCGTGCTAGATCTCAGGATTGTCAATCTACCTAGATGAAAATGGTTCCAAAAGTACTTTATTAGATAATTAGCACACATGCAAGGAAACACATATTTTATATTTCATAATGCACACATTTTAAATTTCAGACGTCCGAACCCCTTTTACCTAAAAAGGGGTTTCGAAAGGCCGCCAAAGGTACGACTTTTCCTCATAGAAATTTCGAGAAATTTCAGGCTTCTAACCTAATGGGCTTGTGCAGGCTGGCATGGAGAAGACTTTTCACCTTTTTGCCGCTCTTCATATGGATGTCCGAAAATGCCGTCTAGGCTGACTCTAGCAAGCACGTATTTCAAGTTCAATTTAGGTTTCCAGCCACAAGGGGCTTGGCTGTTAAGGGTGAGACTCCTTACCTCTTTGTCCCACCACATAGGAATTTTCAAAAATCCCGTCTGAGCAGAAGTTTACGCAGGATGAGGCACCTACAGGTTGGTTGAAAAGTTCCTGCGCTCACCAAGAGATGGCACTGCTAGCTCCAAACTTTTTTTCTCAAGTTGGTATAACTGTCCTGAGAACACATGCAAAGTTGCAAGTCATTCTGTCAATTCTTTCTTTGTTTACAAGCCATTTGAAGTTGACGTGTCATTGATTTTTTTTAATATGGAAAAAATTGAATATCGTGCAGTCATTGATTCTTTGTTTTGAAGGGTTTAAAAGCAAAGGAAATTTATGAACAATTGTTAGAAGTGTATAAGGAGTCCTCACCTTTAAAACGCACCGTTAAATTTTGGGCTGGTGAATTTAAACGTGGTCGTACCAGCCTTAAAGACGATCCACGCGAAGGACGACCAAAAACTGCAACCACAGCAGAAATCATTCAGCAGGTACATAATATGGTTAGTGAAAATCCAAGTTTGACTAAGCGTGAAATTGCTAATGCCATAGGCATCTCAGACGAATGACTACTCCATATTTTACATGAAGAATTATGTATGAAAAAACTGTTTGGAAAGTTAGTGCCGCACACATTAACAATTCAACAAAAACTGGATCGAAAACAAATTTCTCAGCGTAATTTGGAGCGTTTTAAGCCGAATAAAACCGACTTCTTGCGTCGTTTTATAACTATGGATGAGACTTGGATCTACCACCATGATCCTAAATTGAAACAAGAACGTTTACAGTGGACTGAAGCTGATTGTTCAGCTCAAAAGCAGGCGAAGTCACAACGATCAGCAAAAAAGGTTATGGCATCAGTTTTTTGGGATGCAAAAGGAATTTTGTTGATTGATTATCTTCAGAAAGGTAAAACAATCAACTCTGAATATTATTGCAGCCTTTTGGATCAGCTGGATGAAAAAATTCGTGAGAAAAGACCTGGTTTAAAGAAGAAAAAAATCATTTTTCATCAAGACAATGCACCTGCTCACAAATGTGTTTTTACGATGGCTAAATTCAAAGTACGAATTGCTTGAACATCCACCGTATTCACCAGATTTGGCTCATGAAGAGGCCATAGCAGCCGTAGACGGTTATTTTGCAGAGCTTCCGGAAAACCATTATAAGGATGGGATAAAATTATTGGAAGATCATTGGAACAAGTGTATTGAGCTTCTAGGAGATTATATTAAATAAAAAAATATATTTCGTAACAAAAATAGTATTCTTTCATTTCGAGCGCAGGAACTTTTCAATCAACCTGTATATACAAAATTTAAGCTTCCGAGTTCCAGCGGTCGTCAAGGGGCAGAATTTTTCCTTTTTTCTCCTCGCCGTAGGAATTTCCAAAAATCCCTCCATATATCAAACTTTAAATTCCTCGATTCATCAGTTACGGCAGGCCGTTAAGTCTTTTCGCCCTTTGAACCTGCATTTTCAGGTATCGCATATTTTAAATTTCAGATGTCTAGACAAAAGAGTTTTGTCAGGACGTCAATTGGAATTTACAAAAAATCCCTCTTAGCGGATGTATACACCAAAGAAGGAACCCTGTGGAAAGGGGGCCTATAACAGGACGCGTGATCCGTTCATTTTGATAGCGACCGACGACTGGACCGGTTTTTTTAAGTGAAAGGGACCCGTCACTTTAATATAGACTTGTCCTAGTAGGGAGTGCAATTGACACTTGGTTACATGTCACAGGACCGGTATAAAAGAAAATATCACACAACTAACCCCAAATGAACATATCAGAGGACTGACGCAAAAGAGCACAAAACTATCACAAAAGAAAATTACACAGAACCAAAGCAAAACAAAAAGTCACTAAACTAACGCAAAAGAACCTGACCACAAGAGTTTTACTTTCAGAGCCATTACTTAATAGACACTTTAAAACTGGTCGCGTGATAGATACTCTAGGAACCGGTGCTGTTTTCACCTACAACAGAACTGTTAATTTCAGACCCATCACGTTATAAAGACTTGAAACCTGGTCACGAGAAAAGTACTTTAGGAACCGGTTTTTTCCTTTCGCGGGACAGGACCTAAATTTTAACTGACCCTTTTTTCCTGTAGGTTAAATTACTGTATCAAATTAACTTGTATTAACTAATTTTATAATTTTTTAATTATATAGGGATTGTTTTTTTACATTTTAGAGATTTGACTGGAAATAATTTCACACATTTAAGTGAAACATTTTTGGATAATTTACCTATGGCATTTGAATTGTAAGTATTAAAATAATTTTTTTTTTAACAGTAAAGATAAAAACGTTTAAAAACATCATTTTGATTTTCTTAAAGATTTCCCTACAAAATAACTTACAGAGAAACAGTTTAAAAAAATCAAGCAGAAACAACATTTAATTTAATAGAAACAACTTTGAAATCAAATTGTTTACTGCAGTTTTCAGTGCAGTTTTGTTTGAGCTTGTAAACTCCGTATGTTAACAAAAATAAAGCAAATTAATTATTTTTTAGCTAGGCTGATACATATATTGCGATCTGGCAAAAGATTTTTTGAGAACCTGAAGTTTTGCAAGGGGTATGAACTCCTAAATAGGGTTGAGCTCTGCCTATTTATGAATTTCTACCTCTTGCAAAACTTCAAGTTCCGAAAAAATCATTGGCAGATCGCAATACATGTATCAGCCTAGCTAAAAAATAATTAATTTTCTTTATTTTTGTAAGCAAAAACAAAAAAAAAAAAAAAAAAAATATTTTTAGTTGCATTCTTGTCTTCTTAGTAATCAAATACGTGGTTAAATTGTTTTCCTAATAAGCACTATGACGTTACTAAAATATGAAGACCAAAAATATTATATTTATATAAATACTTTGAGATATGCTCTGACTCAAGGAATATTTTAACAGTTTTCCTTTTGTTTTTATACGATTAAATTTTCGCTAAAATTTATTATAACCGACAAATTTTAAGCTAAAATCTTCCTTAATATCAACAACTTTAATTTTACACCAAATATTTGAAGTATTTCTATTGTTTCTAGTGTTTATAAGTTTCCAGACAAATATGTACAAACGTTTTTAAAACTGTCCCTGTTCTTTTTTACACAACAATGGTTCTGAGACCAACCAAAAAACTTTGTAAAAAGTTTATAATATTTCTTAAATGTTTTATATTAATACATTGTTTGTAGCCAAATACTTGGAAAAGTTATTAAATATCACTTATAAGGAAATAAATGTAATAAAATATTACTTTAAAGGGAGATTACAAAAAAAAAAAAAAAATATCAAGTTAAATTTTAGTGAACAAATTATTTTTTAATGTTGCTTTTATTTTATTTTCTAGGGTATTAAAATTTTGTTCAATATCTTCAATGGATTCATATGCCTTTAAACATCTTTCGTTGGTGCCCATTAAAACTTTGTAAGTATAAAATTAATTTTGGATATTTTCCAAAAATTATTGCAAGAGTTATTAATTTTTTAAATTCTTGAAATTTAGACAAAGAGGAAAAAAAATTATAGTTAAATTAATTATTATATTATAGAGCAATTCCATATGAAAACGATCAAAATTGGCAAATTTTTGGATGACCCCTCTCCGATTTTAAAATAAATAGTCTCAATCGATTGCCCAGCAAAAAATAATGTACCTACATATTTTTTTTTTTTATAGAGACTGGTTTAGTGGTGGTGTACACCACTGTCATGTGACAAAATTGAAGAATTCTTCATAAGGGACCTCATTGAAAGTTGTATATTTATTACCTGGTAATTTAAAAAATTTACAAAACATTTTATGACCTGTAGCCTCAGTCGGGTTTGGTGTGCCATTACATGCCACTGCTGCTATTATCCATGGATTTATGGCCGATCTTGTGAAGGCAGGCAGACCATATTCACTACACACTCAACTTGGGGCTCTTAAAAAAAATTGATTTTTTCTTCATAAATGTATTTTTAACTGTAAAATAATTTTTAAAATGTATTTTTAATAATAAAATAAAATAATGTTAAATAATTAAAAATAATTCAATTATAAAAAATATAAAAACAATGAGAACAAGGTGGTCTCTTAAATGCTCTTCTCCTGTCCAAACAAGGAGTCGGGCCCATTTTTTTATTGCTGATTCTTAAAAAAAATAAAATTAGCCGGAAAATTTAGGAGCTTCTGTGGAAAATCGGAAAATTTAATTTTCATGGGAAAATTTAATTTTCATGGGAAAAAAGGTAAATTTCTGAGAAAAATTAGGAAAATTTTATTTTTCAATTAAAGCCTGATTCAATACCTTTCCAACGAGCTATCACTCGTTGCGATCGCTTTAGTAGTTTTTTTTTAAAACAACTTTTAATGAGGTCCCTTATGAAGAATTCTTCAATTTTGTCACATGACAGTGGTGTACACCACCACTAAACCAGTCACTATAAAAAAAAAAAATATGTAGGTACATTATTTTTTGCTGGGCAATCGATTGAGACTATTTATTTTAAAATCGGAGAGGGGTCGTCCAAAAGGTGATCGCTTTCATATGGAATTGCTCTATATTTAAATTAACATTTTAGTTTTTTTTAACAAACATTTTTAAATTAAGTATGAAACTTATTAAAGTAAATATGATTTTTAGTTAGAACAAACTTTTTTGTATTTAAATTAATATGTCAACATTTTAGATTTTATGTTTTGCATTTTAAAAATAAGTAACAAGATATTTAAATTAAAAAGAAAACAAATTTAGTTTGATTTCGAAGCTGTTTTTTTAATTTAATGTTGTTTGTGCTTGATTTTAAAATATATTTATTTTTTGAGTGTAGGTTTTATTTAAATAGTCCTAAGACTTATCCCCGAGTAACCAAAGCTTACTGCCTAACTATAGTTATGAATGTCAAATTTAAATAGAAATATCTGTTATTAACATTTTACCTTGGTTATTTTTAGATAAGTTTCCCGCCCTAAAATTTTATTAGAAATTATAATTTACTTTAATTTTTTTTTACAATTTTTCTTTTTATTTTTTTTTCCAGATATTTGGATGATAATAAAATTGATAGTTTACCACAAAATCTATTTGCGATAGGAAATCATTTAAAAGTATTGTAAGTATTAAAATAATTATTTTAAAATATTTTCATTTAAAACATCTGTTACAAAGACTACACAGACAGGTTACCAATGACATAGTATGTCAAACAAGAATTCTCAAACCGTATGGTAATTTTGACATTGCAGTAATTTGCAAAATGAGATAGAAACAATAAACTCCATTTAAATTGTGTGGTATATATTTTTTTTGTATATCTATCTCTTTCTGTATAACATTGCAATTTTGACATTTCCTTTTACTCATTTTCTAGTCGCCATTTTGATTCAATCAGCTGTTTCCAGTCTGGGTAGTCTGTGATCTTTTATTTTTATTTTTATTTTAATTTTTTACTTTGGCTTGCCTGAAATACAATCTGTTTAAATTAAGAAAAAAATCTAATTAAAAATTAGTAATTATTTGAAATTTGAACTGATTTCTTAGGCAAACAAATAAAAATTTGTTGACATTATAAAAATTTCAGCTACAAATTAGTACACATACAAAACTTTAACTAAAATTCAGTTAAAAATTATGAAATTTTAACAGTTTCCATAATTTTTAACTGTAAAATAGTTAATTTCAAAACATTTTGTTTTAGAGCCGAAACTCAGAAGGTATTTCTGGAAAATTAAAAAACTTTAAAATATTAAAATTTTTTTTTAAACTTTTAAGAGCCAAATTCTAAAATAGTTCTAAATTTTTTATGGAGAAAATTTATAAATTTTTATGTTTAAATTTAACCAATTTAACCTTCAACTATGGAGGAGGTGGTAAATTTTGCCCCTTCTTAACATTTTTATTTATACTTAAAAAAACACTTTAATTAATTTCTGTTGAAATTTACCCAACTTATAGTAGGAAAGTGTACTCCTACTATAAGTTGGGTAAATTTACTCTGTGTGCATAAATGAAAAAAATACACACATTATGCGTAAGTTGATGAACAAAAAAATTTTAAATTAAAGAGTAAATTCACCAAATTTGTGCTTAAAGAAACAAGATTTTCCTGTAAATGTACACATAAAATGCGGAAAAATCCTACCAATATGCGCACATTTTCTACCATGATATTGAAAATTATAAAGCAAAAAAATTTTTGTTTTTATAATAAAAAATAATAAATTTATTATTTAGTAATTCACAACAAAAATCATAATTTTATTGTTTGTTAACTCACAGCAAGAATAAAAACAATAAATTTATTGTTTAGAAATTCCAAAAAATAGATAAATTAAAAAAAAAAAACTAATGATTCTATTTTTTAGGTTTGAAAATTTTATCGATTTTTTTTTTCAATTTCTAAATGTCATATTTATACCCTTCACCACAGGTGGAAGGGTATATATAAGTTTGTCATTCCGTTTGTAATTTCTACAATATTGATCTTACACCCTATAAAGTTCTCTGGGTCCTTATGAAGAGCGAAGTTGATTTAACGATGTCCGTCTGTGTGTTGAAATGGGTTTTTCGAAGAACCCAGACATGATGAGGACTTGATTGTTTTTTATTTCTGTTACATGTGATCCATTTCTGTTTGCTATTATAAATCATACAGATCGGTTAATAATTGCTGAGATATTAGTAAAAAACCAGAACTACCTCTAATTTTTTCGGTAAAATCACTTTGTTTAATATGTATGTAGAATTTTACGCATAACAAACACATCCATGTGTTAAAATTCATTTCTTTCATCTCCACCTTTTATACACAAACAACACACATACAAAGATTTGTCATTTAAATAAAAACTAAACAAATCTCTAATGAACGAAGACATTTATATATGTACCTCTATTGACGATGATTTTGTGTGAGCTTCAATAGCTCAGTTGTCTAGACGCTATGTCACAAATACTTTTTTTCTATAAGGCCGCGGGTTCGAATCCCGGTCAATTCACTTTTTTTTGTACATTTTTTTTTATTATTTTCTTAAGACTTTTTTTTTTGTTTATTTTTGGTTTTTTTTAACATTTAATAATTAATTTATTTAAAATTTTATATTAATAATTAAATAATCCATAAATAGGCTAAAAACATCAACATTTTTATAAAAACTGTCTCAAACAAACAAAATACAAACGTTTTTATACCCTTCACCACAGGTGGAAGGGTCGCGGGTTCGAATCCCGGTCAATTCACTTTTTTTTTGTAAATTTTTTTTTATTTTCTTAAGATTTTTTTTAGTTTATTTTTTGTTTTTTTTAACGTTTAATAATTAATTTAAATAAAATTTTATATTAATAATTAAATAATCCATAAATAGGCTAAAAACATCAAAATTTTTATAAAAACCCTCTGATACAAACAAAATACAAACGGTTTTATTTCTATTTTTTGCTCCGATTTAAAAGAATTTATAAAAAGATTTTTAAACCATTTTATTTCTCACATATTAAGAAAATTTTATACATAATTTCCCTTTGAGTGCAACTATTTTAGGTCATAACTTATAATAATTTATAAAAAAAAAAATGTATAAACTATTTTCCTTCAAATTTTTAAAATTAAGCTAAAGAAATTAAAAATATTTTTAATAAAAAAGCGAAATAAAATCCCAAATACAAATTTACCAGCTAAATCAAATGTTTTTGTAGAAATAAAACACATGCAGTTCTAGTGATTTCTTTTAACGATTTGTTGAAATTCTTTTCTTTCACCTCTTCACCTTTTATACACAAACAACAAACACTATTCTAGAGCTGTAATATGACATACGGATACGTCTTATAAAGCAAAAGATCTTTAGTATAACATATTTGCTAAAAAACTCGGAAATATCGGTTCAGATACAAAAAAGTTATGCCCAAAACATAAATTTTTTTTAAATACCTATTTTCTGGAACCATAAATTTTCCCGAGTCCAAGTTTTATCACCAAACTAAATGGTTAATTTCCTCTTAAAGGCGTCCGTATATAAATCTGTCCATTCCATATACATATGTCCATATATAAACTTCAGTTTTTTCCCAACCATGGTGAAGGGTATATAAAATTCGGCATAGCCGAATTTAGCCGCTCTTACTTGTTTTTTACTACTTTAAGTTAGTATATGTATTTACAATCTTTGTGCGTAATATTTTTATTTAACAAAATGATACAAATTTTAGGCATAATGTGTTTAATTGTAAACAAATAGTGTCTAAAAATACCGCGTGTGTGTATTATTGTATATGAACGTGTGCACAAAAAAGTTTTACGCATTTGATGTTTATATTTACCGAATTTTCGTAATATAACATAAAACTTTGCCCATTTTATAGTAGTAATTTTACAAGCATTTTTTAGAGTGAAAGGTTGGTAAAATAAAGTGTCTGTTTTGTTGAAATTAACAAAAAAAAATTATTTATTTTTTTAATTAAAAATGTAGAAGCATTAAAAAAAAAATAATTATAAAGAAAAATAATATTAAAAAATAATAAAGAAATGTTTTTTATTAAATTTTTTTAGTTAAACTAAAAAGGGGTAAAATTTTCTACCACGTCACTTTTTTTGTCTAAAAATTTCATCTCCTTAGTTAAAGGTTAAGTCAGCTTATTCATTAAATTGTCTTTAAATCTTTTTAGGTTTATTAAAAGTTCCCCAACATATCCTTATTAAATATTTCTCTAAACCGCAGGGCTTATGTTTTTGTTAAAAACAAGTTCATGTTACATGTTTATGTTTACATGTTTTGGGTTTACCGTTTATTTATGTCGTCTAAACGTATGATTGTGTTTTATCTCGTTGAAGTTTATATAAAGTATACGCCTAAGTGGCTGACCAAACATTTTAATTACATTGTGTTTGACCAGAGTTGTGTCGTTAGTGAAAGAACTAGTTCAAATGAACAATTCATTAGATAATTCACCGGTAAATGGTCTTTTCGCTTAATGGTTTATTTCGTTCTTTTTATTCATAGAACAGTTGTATTTATTTTCATTTAAATTGATTGCAGGTGCAAAAAAATTTTTTTACGAATTTTAGCTGTCATATCGAAAAAAAAAATAAACAATCAGGGGTGAATCGATTTTGAAATTTGGTGGAAATTTTAGCAAAAGTAGCTGTGAATGGAAAATATTTTTAAAAAGTTTTATTCAAATCGAATTTTTTTTTTTGAACATCTGAAAAAAAAAATTATAATTAAAAAAAAAATTGTATTGTAAATAAATTCTTAAAAGATATTACAACCTTATTATTTTCAGAATTTTATCTCGAAATCGTATAAATTATTTACATGATTATGATTTTGTACATTTGGAAGAATTAATTGAATTGTAAGTTATTTAAATGCTGGTCTTAAATATTTGTTAACAAAATATTAAGTGCAGTTATTTTTACACTTGTTCTAGAGATTTACGTGGCAATTGTTTGGCAACATTTGAGGCAAATGTATTTAAGCCTTTAAAGAAATTAGAAGTATTGTGAGTATTTTAAACACTTTTAATTTAACAAATTTATTAATTAATCTCTCAGCTGCACAAGACATAGGATTTTTAAAACTCTATCTTGTAAAATTAAACGTTTTACATATGAAAGTTTTAATTTCGATGCAACAAGTGATAGTTATTTTTTTGGTTTGACTAAGCAGTTGAGTGGTTAAATTTGTATTTGAAAATTATTTGTTAAATCTTAAAGTAAATATATACAAATATTTTGAATAAATTATAATTTATATCAAAATGTCATGTTATTTGTTTTTATGATAAACAATATTATTGTAAACAATTTAATTCTGATTTTCTTTAACTCATACCTCATCTTGTCTCTATTCTTTCACAGATATCTAAATGAAAATCATATTAAACACCTGAAAGCTGGTATGTTTCCATTATTATACAATTTGCATACATTATCTTTGACCCAAAACCGTATAACTAGTATAGAAAAATATACTTTTACATTTCCACGCTTAAGATATTTGTGAGTATACAAAATTTTATTGAAAGTATAAACTAAAATATAATACTAAAACAACATAATTGTAACTTCACTATGGGCATTATTACATAGACAAAATTTACAAACTTATTTTATATATAATTGTTTTAGTAAATTTCATTTAAAATTAAAAAAAAAATTTTCTTAAAATTTTTACATATGACTTTTTGATTTCGATGCAACAAGCGAAAGTTATAAACACTTGTTAAAGACCCTGTAAGTGTCTGGTTACATCTAAGGTATTGAAAAGTTTTTAGATAAAAATAAAAGTATACTAAACGTACTACATCTGAAAATTGGGTGACAATTTTTCTAAATTTCAGCAGTAAATAATAATATGAGTATAATACATTAAAAGGTATTATACATATATAATAAAACATTATAATGAATTATAACCCTATTATAATATATTATATCTAATTATAATGATAATAAAACACATTATAACAAATTATAATCTTGTTATAACGAGAATCGTTAAATTATAATCATGTTTAAATACATTATTATAATTCATAAATGTAGTATAATATATTATAAGTTATTACGAATATATTATAAAACATTATAATGAATTATAACCCTGTTATAACAAAAAAATTTTAAATTATAACCTTATTATAATATATTATATCTAATTATAATGATAATAAAATACATTATAACAAATTCTAATCCTGTTATAATGAGAATTGTTAAATTATAATCATGTTTAAATATGTTATTATAATTTTTTTCCATGGTGAAATATATAACATTTAATTATAATTCAATTATAGTAAATTGTTATAGTGATATAACAAATTATAATGAATTATAACCGTAGTATTATACATTATAATCGTGATATAATATATTATAACAAATTATAATACTTAATAATCGACTATTTCCCTGTTATAATAAAAACTAATAAATTATTACCATGTTATAATAAAATATAAGGAATTATTTCCTTGGTATAATATATTATACCTATGTTTAACGAATATTTAACATGTTATTACAATTAAAACCCCCTTTATAATAAACAATATAAATTATAATTGTATTATAATACATTATAAAAAATTATAACCATAAAATTATATATTACACAAAAAAATACTAATGATATAATGCCATATAATTTAATTATAACCATGTTATAATATATTATTACAAATTATTTTCCTATTTTAATAGTTATATTTGATTATAATGTGAATAAAACACATTATAATAAATTATAACACTGTTATAATAAAAAATAATAAATTATAACCACGCTATAATACATAATTACGATTTATACCGCTATTATAATAAAGTATAATGATTTATAATCGTGGTTTCCAAATTGAAAATGAACTAAAATTCACATAAATTAATTATAATTGTGGCATAATACATTATAACTAATTATAATCCTGGTTAATCGTATATAAATTTTTAATGCCATAGTATTGTCAATAGAAAATATTAAACAAATACCAAATTTAAAAAATGTAAGGATACAATAAATTCCATCTGTAGTATGTCACACATTATGTCGTGTTAAATTAAACAATGTCATTATCATTATAATCAATCATGTTTATGATGTTATTTAAAATGAAATGGACGTTTTAGTGAAAAGGGTTTACAAAAATTGTAATGTTTACAATTAAATTCATTAATTAAAATTTTATGTTAAATTAAAATTGAATTTAAATTGATTTTTTTTTGTTAAGATTTTTAGCTGAAAATTTATTAATGGAAATACAAGAATATACATTTTGCGACTTACATTTACTGCAAGGATTGTAAGTATATATTATATATTTACAATATATAAATATAATTAAACATGTGTTACTAAAAGTTTATATAAAGAATTTTGTTTTTATTTCTAGAAATTTAAATAAAAACAAATTGCGCACATTCGATTTAAATGCCTTTGAATGTTTGGAAAATCTTACATCATTAAAATTAAATGATAATGATTTTAAATCTTTGGATACAAGAATTTTACAAAATTTAACCAATTTAGATTATGTGTAAGTAATTTATTATTGCTTTATATTTGCTGTAATTTAGCTTTTACGCATTTGGTGTTTAATTTTCGTAATATTATATAAAACTTTTTTTTTGAAATGGACTTTCTGCTTTAGAAGTAAAAATGTATTAACGTTTAGTTTGAATTTCTTTTATTTAAGGCAAAAACACAGCTATTATTCTTGTTATGAATGTGAAAATAAAACTACTTTATTTAAAATTAAATTTTTTATCTCTCCAAACCAAAGCTATTTTTCATGGTTTCATTTATGTCGTGCTGCGCTACATGTGAGAGTGTGTGAACCACATGGTGATGGTATTAGTAGTACATATCATTTATTGGATAATCCCATATTAAGAGGCAGGTAAGTTTTATAAACAGTTTATAAATATTTTTTTAGAATATTTCTTAATTCTGGAGAACATGGGTCAATACATAATTTTACAAAAGTTTTAGTAATAAGTAGTTGCGTATGATTAATTTTTTTTTTCAAAATTACTCATACGTTGCAAACACTGAAAATTTGTAATTTAACATTTTTTTATACCCTCCACCATATATGGTGAGGGTATATATCAGTTTGTCATTCCGTTTGTAACATGTCGAAATATAGGTTTAAGATCCCATAAAGTATATATATTCGTGATCCTTATGCAATTTTAAGTCGATTTAGCGATGTCCGTCTGTCTGTCTGTCTGTCCGTCCGTCTGTCTGTTGAAATGGCGATCACGACGCGAAGACGCAAGCGGAGGTGCCTATTTTTACCCAGATTATTGAACATCTTCCCGAGCAGTTTGGTATTTAAAATGAGCAAAATCGGTCAAGCGGTTCAAAAGTTATGAGTGAAAATGTGAAGGTACCTCTAAATTTTCCATACAAATTTGTACAATTTTTCTGTATCTATTTTTTTGTTCTGTTAAGTAAGTAAAAATGTTATTAAGTCTTCTTATTGTTCGATTTCATTTATTGTCTTACATACTATGAGAATAATAACATTCTTAGAGCTATATGTGTGTTATTCTGATAACTAAGTTAACATAAAAATCAACAATGTTAAAGTCGCTAACAGAATGGCTCTTTTGCGCGAAAAATTCAATGGTCTTGTTATCTCACGTGGTGGCGATGTCAATTGACCGCCAAGACCATGTGATTTGACACCGTTGGACTTCTTTCTTTGGGGTTATTTGAAAGAAAAGGTGTACGTCGATAAGCCAGCAACAATTCTAGAGCTAAAGGATGAGATAGTTCGGCACATTAACAGCATAGAACCTCAATTATGCCTCAGCGTCATCGAAAATTTGAATCATCGGATGGAGGTGTGCCGCCGAGGTCGCGGCGGCTATTTGGTCCATATTTTGTTACATACGTAATTGAAAAATAAATGACAATTATTTCCCAAATAATTTGTTTTATTAAAAATCAACACCGGGCCTGAAAATTTAACCACCCTTACATTTAAGCGTTTTCCTGTCCTTTTTTTACTAAAAATCAATTTTGCCATGTTATAGCGAATTGTATCGAATTTATCAATTTTACGATTTAAGAATTTTTCTAATTATTTTTCCAGATTATAGCGTTTTTCAATTTTTGCGATATTTAAAATTTTAGGATTCTTTCACTGTATTCAGTATTTTTATTCAGTATTCAGTTTATTTTTATACGTTTTCTTTATTTGGATGGTTTTTTAATTTTAGCGATTTTTTGTACCAGTGATTTTCATATTAAATTTTTTCTTTTGTAATTTTTTGTATTTTTGTTTTCTTTATTTTGACGCTTTTTTCAATTTAACCCAATACCGCCGGCCGGGAAATTTATTCGAATTTGCTGAATTTTCGTTTAGGAAATTCAGTGAAAAATTATTTCTTTTAATTTTTTTGGTTAGGGCGGACATTGTTCTAGTTTGAGAGGGATAATTGATTAAATATTTTTAAGCCCTGTCTTAACAATATGGATCTACAACTGGGTGCGAAAATTATCTTTATGTAATTTGGGCGCCCCGGTAGGATAGTTGGTAGCGTGCTAGCTTATCAGTGCGGGGGTCGTGGGTTCGATTCCCACCAGAGGCTCTGGTCTGTTTTCGCTACAACGAGCCAAAAGCCTTTGTTGCTAGTGCTCGGTTAGGGTATTAAGATATAATTTGTAATTGAATTTGTAATTAATTATGTCTGTCCGTTGAAATGATCACGGAGTGAAGACGATAGCGGAGTTGTTCATTTTTACCCAGAGCAATTTAATATCGCAAAAGAGCGGTAAAAAATAAATTTTCAATACAAATATGTAAATTTTCGTAAATTTTATACTAGCGTCTGGTGAAAAAACCGTTTATAATATTTTTTTACCAGTCAGCTAGAGATGAATAATATTTTATTCATTTTAAAAATTTTTTCACCTGAAAAATTTTTTTTCACAAAGTTTTTTCATCTCAAAAGTTTTTTACACTAAAATTTGTTCACAATGTTTCCTCAATTTTAGTTTTTTTGCTTTCATCTCTAACGAAAATACTTAGGAGGGTATAACAAAAAGTTCATTAAAACCTATTTTAATGTATGCATCGTTTTTAAATATTTTAGGCTTTTTGGCGAATTTTTCCAACCAAAATCGGTTATATGTGGGAAAACGCTTTTTTCTTTAAACATATTCTAAAATAACTTTTTATCATAACAATATGTAAAAAAAAAAAATCTTATCGAAAATTAAATTTTTCTTTTCATTTATTTTTTGTTCTTTTTTCACAGCGTGTGGGTTATGGCATCTATTGCTATAGTTGGCAATCTGTTGGTGTTAATGGGACGTTATTTTTACAAATCTCGCAGCAATGTTGAACATTCATTGTATCTGCGGCATTTGGCTGCTAGTGATTTTATGATGGGAATTTACTTAGGTATAATTGCTTGCGCTGATATAAGTTTTCGTGGCGAGTATATAAGGCATGAGGAATCCTGGCGTCATAGTACTATGTGTGCATTTTCAGGTTAGTTTATTTTTTTCTTTCAATTGTTGAAAACCCCAACTATTTGAAAACTTTAAGCATAAATAATAAAGTTTAATTAAATTTATTGGATTTGTGTTATTTTAGGATTTTTGAGTACATTTAGTTGCCAATCTTCAACATTATTGTTGACACTGGTCACTTGGGATCGTTTGATGTCTGTAATGAGACCATTGCAAGCAAGAGATACGGGACGGAAAAGGTAATTTGGACTAATATGAAAAATAAAAAATTAATCTTAATTCAAAGTAGGGACAAATTCAATTTTCCCCGTTTTAGGGATTTTTTTTTGTATACAGGGCTGTAAACTTAACCTCAAAATATTTATACAGCAACTGATTGTAGTTTGTTTAAAAAGTTATTAATTGTTTTTAAATATTTAAAATTCAATATATAATAAATTACAAATTTTCTGCTACAGTTAAAATTATTATTTAAAATGTTTGAGGGAAAAAATATTTCTATTTTTGTTTATTCAATTGGCTTAGAACAAAATAAATAAAAAATCGTTTATTTTAACACACTATCTGAACAATTTTTATGACATTTTCAGGGATTTTGTAGTTAATTTGTTGACAGTTAAATAAAACGAAATAATGAAAAAATCATTAACTTTTACGAATTTTGTAGTAAATTAGTTGAGTTCAAAGATATAAATACATAATGAAAATATTATTTGTTTTTTACGGATTTGTGGTTAGTTTGTTAACGTTTAAAATAAATGAAGAATAAGTTATTTTAAACGGATATTGTAAATTAATTTGTTAATATTTAAAAATGAAAGCAAATTCTTTTGATTTTGTCTACTTAGCCAGACCAATTTTTAAGTGATTTTTTTATGTTCAATTAATTTAATATACAAACTATTTTGAGTGGATTTTTTAGGTTTTCAGTATTTTTAAATATTTTATTTATTTTATTTTGAGGATTATTTTTAATATTTTTGATTTTTTTAAATTTAAAAGATTTTTCTTTAAAACATTTTTTTTTAATATTATCGTTTCTTGTTTCTTGTTTTTTTTTTAATTTTGGCGATTTATCTAATATTGATATTTTTTTCTAAATTTTGTAAATTTTTATTTTTTCCGATTTTGTTAATTAATGTTCAAAATTAGCTATTTTAAATTAATTTTTCAATTTCCGTTTATTTAATTTAATACACAAACTATTTTGAGTGCATTTGTTAGGTTTTCAGTATTTTTTAAATATTTTTTTTTAATATTGATTTTTTTTTAAATTTAAAAAATTTTTCCTTTAATTTTTTTTTATAATATCGTTTCTTTTTTTTTTTAATTTTGGCGATTTTTCCAATTTAAAATTTTTTTTTTTAAATTTTGGACATTTTTATTTTTTGCGATTTTGTTAATTAATGTTCAAAATTAGCGATTTTAAATTGATTTTTAATTTTCAGTTTATTTAATACACAAACCATTTTGAGTGCATTTTGTAGGTTTTCAGTATTTTTCAAATCAATTTTTTTTCTTAATTTTGGCATTATTTTTAATATTTGCGATTTTTTTTAATTTAAAAGATTTTTCTTAAAAAGAATTTTTTTATGTTATCGGTTGATTTTTCCTAATTTTGGCGATTTTTCTAATTTCGATATTATTTTTCTTCTAATTTTTGTGAATTTTTATTTAGCGATTTTACAAATTTTTTATAAATTTTTGATTAAGCAATTTTTTTCGTTTTAATTTTTTTTGATTTAGTAGTTTTTTTTATTTTAAAATTTTTCTCAATTATGAAATTTTATCGATTTTTAAATTTTTAGCAATTTTTACTTATTATGTATTTTTATTCTGCTTAAATTATTTTTTTTTTTAATTATAAATAATTTTTTAAAATTTTTTCATTATTATCCATTTTGGCGATTCATTTTTTTTTTTAAATTTGTATGAATATTATATTTTTTTTATTTAGGTAATTTTTTCATTTTCTTTTTTATTTTTCTCAATTTGGCGATTTTTTATACCGATTTTTCTATTTTGGGTTAATTTTAATTTTTTTTTTTTAACGATTTGTGTCTATTTTTAATATGGAAATATAGAAATATATGGATATACATGATTATACATGGGCTTGTATATGATTATACATGGCCAGGCATGATCATATGTGTCCATGCATATTTCAAAATATGACCCCACATGATCTCATATATGACTACATATTTTCGTATTCGAAAAACTACAGAAAATTCAAAATTCGTTTAACGAGTTTGTAGTGTAAATAGCTTTCATTTCTTTTCAAGTTTTTCATTTTCTTTTCATTTACATTCTTACAGAATTGTTGTACGTTTACTTATACTATGGAGCATATCATTTGCATTGGCAGCAGCACCATTATTTCCGATGAAATATTTTGGAAAACATTTCTATGGTACAAATGGTGTTTGTTTATCATTACACATACATGATCCTTATGCTAAGGTAAGTGTTATGTAGGTGAAAATCGATGGTCATAAGTTGACTATCTGTAACTGACAATAACATTACAATTTGATGGTTTCTCCATCATGCTGAAGTAATTTTGGTATTCTTATCTCCATTAGAAAATTATTTCTCAGTTATGTGTTATCAACTTATGGCCATCAAAGTATTAAAAAATACATTTCGATGTGTGTGATTTTTTTTAAAGGATTTCATTGGAATAAACAATGATAAAATTATATTTTATGTATGTTTTTTATACATTATTTACTTCCTCTTTTTTGTATCTATTTTTCTTGCAGGGTTGGGAATATTCAGCTGTTTTGTTTATTTGTATAAATACATTTTCATTGATTTTCATTTTATTCTCTTACACCCGTATGCTACAGACTATAAAAAATTCGGGTGGTGGTATGCGTAGCACTTTAAGTGGCCGTGATAATGTGGTAGCAACAAGGTAAGTTGCACACACGGTTGCTTCAAAGAGATTGTTTGATAAAAAAAAACTTGGTACTTAACCAAAAATAAAAACCCATCTAAAAATCAAAATATATATGAGCATACATGATCATACATGGGCCTGTATATGATCATACATGAGCATACATGGTCATATACGTCCATACATGATCTCATATATGACCATATATCTTCGGATCCGAAATTTGAGGGTATATGGTGATATATGTGCATATATTATCATACATGCTCATATATTATTCATGTATGCTCGTATATGATCATATACGTCCATATACCCTCAAATTTCGGATCCGAAGATATATGATCATATATGAGATCATGTATGGTCATATATTGAACAATGTATGAACGTACATGACCATGTATGCCCATGTATGCTCATATACAGGCCCATGTATGATCATGTATGCTCATATATATTTCGATTTTTAGATGGGAAATTAAGGGTTAAAAAGTACTTTAAATTCGCTTTCATACAAAATTTGTTTTAAAAAAATTTGTGGACAAATTTAAAAGTAATAGCGTTTTAAGTGTCCCAAGATTTATTTATTTTGAATACAAATTTATATTTAGTTAATAGTTTTTAAATTAGGCTTTGAGGCCATTAAAGTTCGTTTGAAACTTTTTCTACAAGAAAAACAATTTACTTTTAATTTTTTTAATGAAAAAATAAATGAAAAATGTTTTAATAACTTAAGAACTGAATGTTGTTTTTAAGGTTATTTGGGACGCTAAATCCAAATCTGCACTTTGGTTTTTTTCTATCAGCTCGACTTTTTGTGATATACCGTTATGTTCAAAATTAAGGCACTTCTACTACATATGTATATTGGAGTAACGGTTTACCATATTCAGTTAAAAACAAAATCCTAAACTCATCAACAATATTCGGCCCGATTACGGTTGTCGACTTTGTATTCGAAATTTTCGAATCCATACAAAATGGTTTTGCCTTAATTGAAAATTATAAAGAAATTAAATTTTGATTATATATTTTTTATGATACGATTGTTATTTATGATAAATTTAGTGGTAAAATTTTTTAAAAGTTTTGTTTTTTACGACTTTTCAACAAAATCGACTGTCGAATTCGACTACGACAACCGTAATCAGGCCGATTACCTTTAAGCCGTGCATACATTGGTTTTAAATTTTTCCAATAGTTTCAGAGATATTGTTGAAGTTTTGAAAAAAGAGCAATTTTTAAATAAAAAAATGTTTGTTCTTTAAAAATTTATAAAAAATTAAAATGCCACAAAAATCACAGTTTTGGTATAAAAAAATTTAGTTAAACATATTTCGAATGAAATGAGCTTTATTTTTTTTCAATCGGTGTCCAACTTTTGATTTTGTTCACAATTTACTTAGAAAACTGAATTGATAAAAATCACGATTTCCATACAAAAATAATATTTTTTTAATATGTGTGTGTTTGCTGCTGTTCTATTTATGTAATAAGTGTGTTACAATACACTCACAATATATTTTCCGTTACCGACTGTAGCTTTAGAAATTTACAGACATTCAGTAGGAGTTGATATTTTCTGATAAATGTAAAATTTTATGTTTTCTGTTTCTAAAAATCGAAATTCATATAATTCCTTTTTTTTACCAAAATAGTTTATTTTTATACAAAGTTATTTCAATAAAAATTACAAGAAATTATTCAAATGTAGATACACACATAGAAAATAAAAATATATACATCTGTGTGTGTGTTGGGTTTTGTGAAATTACATACAAATAAATAAAAACTTTCAATTTGAAAAACAAACCACAAAAATTGTTTTTTATACACTTAAAATAGTAAGTTAAAATAACAGAAAATGTCATTTACAAGAAATGATATTTGATTTAAAAACCGGTCTACTTAATTTTCATTTAATTAAATGCCTTTTGTCAATTATTTTTAAATGTTTATTAATCAACTGACACATCCGTAAGAAACAAATGATTTAATCAGTTAAAATAAATGACAAAATTTTACCTACCAATTCCTTAAAAAATAAATGTTTTTATCATTTATTGGAAATTCTTTCGCTTTTTGTATTTTCTGTTTTCTTTTGTTAATACAAAATGTATGTATGCATAGCTATAGACATTTATTGTGTGAATGTGTTTGTTTATGTATGTGTGTTTATTAAGTTCTTGTAATTTGAATAAAAAAATGTTGTATATATACAACCAATTTAAATAAAAGAACAAATTGAAATTTTTTGAATATTTTGAAATATTTTGAAACAGACAGCAAACAAAATTTAAATTTGTAATAACTGTTACGGACACAAATCAACCACAAATTTCTGTTTTGTGGGTAAATTTTTATTGGATTTCAAAAAAATAAATGAAACTGAAAATACTCGGTAAATGATAGTAAATTATTTCTAATAAATGTATAAAAAAGTTTATATAGATATTTTTTCGAAAAATAAATGTATGTTCCTTTATGTTTAAATGGAACGGAAAAATTTTTTTTTTAACTACAAACAGTAAACTACATAATATTCTGAGTGTACGTTTTGTCAGTTAAAAATTTATGGTTATTTTAAGCGACTTTCGATTGCTTTTACTACTTTTGTCGATTATTAAACAATGATTGAAAATAAACAACAAAATTGGCTGATTGTATTTTCGATTAATTTAATATGTATTTTAGATTATTTTTAACGAAATAATATTGTGAGTGGTAAAGTTATGATTTTTTGAACTTTTAATTTTTGAAAAAAAGTCAAAGATACCATTATTACCTGTAACTTAAAAATTCGAGCTGATGGAGAAAAATGTAGATTAGATTTGAAATCAGCGATCTCAAATTAGTACAAAATTGCAATAAAGTTCCAGTCAACACAAAAAAAAAGATAAATTTTGTTCCCTTTTGTTATTCAACATTTTGGAACAAAAAAAAATTTCACAGTTTTTATACCCTCCACCATATATTGTGAGGGTATATATCAGTTTGTCATTCCGTTTGTAACATGTCAAAATATAGGTCTAAGACCCCATAAAGTATATATATTCGTGATCCTTGAGCAATTTTAAGTCGATTTAGCGATGTCCGTCTGTCTGTTGAAATGGCGATCACGACGCGAAGACGCTAGCTGGGGTGCATATTTTTACCCAGATTATTGTATATCCTCCCGAGCAGTTTGGTATTGAAAATGAACAAAATCGGTCCAGCGGTTAAAAAGTTATGGGTGAAAATGTGAAGATACCTCTAAATTTTCCATACAAATTGGTGTATTTTAGTACAATTTCATAGTAGCGACTGTTATATAATATATTTTCTTATATTTTTTCACCAATCGCTTAAAAATTAATAATATTTTGTACACCTCAAATATTTTTCACTTCAAAAAATTTTTTTCACCACCAAATTTTTTTTTTCACCACAAAAAATTTTTTTCACCACAAAAAATTTTTTCACCTCAAAATTTTTTTCACGTAAAAAATTTAGTTTCCTTATCCAAAAAAGTTTTTCACTTCAAAAAATTTTTTTCACCTCGATAATTTTACTTCAAAAGTTTTTTACATTGTTTGTATCAAAAACAATAGAGAACATGGGTGTAGGGTATTCAAAGATTCGGCATAGCCGAATTTAAGCCTTTTTTACTTGTTTTTTTAAGAGAATATTTGGCCTGTATCAGTAAAAATATATTTAAAAAATCTACCCGGATTAATTAAAAAGTTATAGCTATTTAAACTTAATATTTTTCACCAGTCTTCTTTAGCTTAAATTCAAGCGGTTTGGATTTTTCGTTACTATTTAGCAGCATAAACAGAGGGTGATCTATACCTTTTCTAGTTGAGTAGATATTTTTTTTTTTATCAATCAATCAATCTTCTTAGACCAGCCGTGTTAGGGAATAAGGATTTACAAATAAGAAAATTTTCATATCCGTTGCATAATTTTTACAGGTTTGCTATTATCATAACCACCGACTGTGCCTGTTGGCTACCGGTAATAGTTGTTAAAATAGTTGCTTTGTCAGGTTCGTATGAAAAAATATAATTTACACCACAAAAGTGTATTGCATAAATTTCTTTTCTATTTCTTCCCTTAAGGCGTTTCTATATCGCCTGATTTATATGCCTGGTTAGCAGTTTTAGTTTTACCGGTAAATTCAGCATTAAATCCCATACTTTATACTTTAACTACAGCAGTATTTAAACAACAACTTAGACGTTATTGTCAAGCATTACCCAACTGCTCAACAATGTTCTTGGGTAGAGCTCATACACATTTAGCCTTTGATTCGGCCATAAGCACTAGTCTGGGACAATTTGGTAGCAGTAAATCGTATGCCGGACGTAAAAGATGTTCACAAAGCTGCTCCCAAAGATGCTCACAAAGCAGTTCACAAAGAAGTTCACAAAGGTGTTCGAAAAGGTGTTCTCAACATTGTGCAAGTCGTGTATGAGAAAGGGAAAAATATTACTATTGGAGTGAGACTACGGTTTAGTAAATTGAAATTAGCAAAATATATTACTATGTAAATAGAAGTGTTAATAATAGGCAAGGACAGAAAAAGTGTTATTAAATTTATAAGAAATTAATTAAAATTTGTTTAATAAAACATTTTGTTATATTTGCTAAAAATTTTATTAATATAATAAAACGTTTAATAGGCTTTAAGCTTCTAAAGTTTTTTATGTCTTAAATATGTTTTTTTATTTTCGGTGTAATAACTTTTTAAGCTGACTGCATTTGTGATGTTGCTGCTTTTATTTTAAGAAATAAGAATTGTTTTTCGAAGACTTGTGCCAAAAAGTTGTGATTTTTTTTTCAACAATTAAATGAGTAATTTTAAACTACTTTAATTAGTTGTAGTTAATGTATTTATTATATAAATACTTATTGTATATAATTTGTAATTTTGAACTGTCAATTTTTAAATTATTTCTGGTCATATTTTAAATTCACTTCTTGATTGTAAATAATAATAAAACTAATAAATCAATGCAATGTTTAGTGAATTAAGTTGTTTTTTAAATAAAATTATTTTAAAGACTTTTAAAAGGTTTTTTTTAATAACAATTTATTGTTTAAATATTATATCCAGAAAGCCTACGGCGGGAAAAGATTTATTTCGACAAAGGAAACCTATTATAGGATTTTTTACTGGTAACTGATAAAAATGAAAAAATAGCGGTCGCATCTCAAAGATGCAGGCAAAATTCTCATTTCTTTTCATATAATTTTCTGTCTTTCCCAACAGTTTGGTAATGAAAATGTACACGCAGAGAAAAAACATGGTTGGGGCAATCATAATCGAAGAGCATTATATATTTTTGGGTTTATGGTTGTGCCAACCATAGTCGTACTATAATATGGTTATCATATTATGATAATAAAATAACCATATTTTTACCATAATATAGTCCCTACAGTTATATTATGGCTCAAAAATGGTTCTAAATAAACATGTTATGATCTTGAATTTATCATAATATGATCGCACGTATTATGTTATCATATTTTATGGTCCCCCATAACTTTATTATGATTCCCAGATTACTATTATATGATCCCTACAATAATATATACATATATGATCCTTCTTATCATATTATGATTATTAATATACATAATATGACTATCTAATATTTCCATGAAATGTTTTTCCTTAAGAAAATTTGTTATTAAGGACTTTTTGAAACAAATTGTTAAGGAAAAATCATTATATATCAAAAAAAAATTTTAATCTGTGGACTTTTTTTTAATAAAATAAATCTTAAATTCTAACGACATTTTTAAGATTTTTTTTAAAAGAGTTCTTATAAAGTTTTCTTTTAGAAAAAGTCCTTAGAATCTTAGTATTTTTCGTGATGAAAAATCCTCTGGATCTATGAATTTTTCTTTCAAAGAAAGACCTTAGAATCTAAGTTTTTTTGGAATATATGAACAGTTTACAGAATCTGAGAATTTGAGTTTAAGAAAAATTTTATAGAATCTAAAAATGTTTTTATCAGATAAATTTTTAAATATCTGGTATTTTGTAAAAGAAACCTTTTCGTAAAAAAAAAAAAAAAAAAAAAAAATGGGCTCTACAAACTTTTTCTTATAAAAAAATATTTTATTAATATTCTGAGAACTTTTTACAAAAAATAAATTAATAATCATATTTTATTAAAAAAAAATATTGTTTTATTGCAAAGAATTAAAAAAAAACTTTATATAGAATCTGTTTGACTATGAATTGGTTAGTATAAATAATATTATATGTAAAGGGTGTCCCAAGAAGAACGCAATTTTTAAGTTTTAAATAAAACACAGATATTTTAAAAAAAATCGTGAAACTTTATTATATCGTAAAGTAGACAGAATGAGGTTATGTATGGAACAATATATCGTGCAGATGGCCGCCGCGGCTTTGCTGGCATGCACGCGATCTTTTAATGAAATTTTCAATGACCGTTTTGCATGAATGCTGCGGTATTTCATTAATGCAGCGTCCAATTTCCTCTTTTAAGGCTTGAGTCGTCGTCGGCTTATTCGCGTAAACCATCGACTTCAAAAAACCCCAAAGAAAAAAATCTAATGGTGTTAAATCGCACGATCTAGGCGGCCAATTCTGATCTCCAAAACGCGAAATAACACGACCGGGAAATGACTGATGCAGCAATTGAATTGTTTCTCTGGCTGTATGACATGTGGCGCCGTCTTGTTGGAACCACATGCCCTCCACATTCATTTCTTCAATTCTAGGCAAGAAAAAACTGGTTATCATTTCACGATACCGAACACCATTGATTGTTTGCGCTTGACCTGCCTCATTTTCATAAAAAAAGGTCCAATGATTCCTCCAGCCCAAAAACCACACCACACAGTGACACGTTGAGGATGCATTAGCTTCTCGTGAATCACTCGAGGATTTTCCTCACCCCAAATGCGACAATTCTGCCTATTGACGAAGCCATCAAGATGAAAATGGGCCTCGTCACTGAAGATGATTTTATCGGCAAAATCAGCATTTTCATGTTGTCTCTCCAATACCCAATTAACGAACTCCCTTCGCTGTCTATGGTCAGCTGGCTTCAGTTCCTGAGTCAATTGAACTTTGTATGCATGAAGATGCAAATCTTTCGTCAAAATTCGCTGCAAAGTGGATTTGGTGACACCAGAGCTCGGTGTTGAATTGAGGTGGATGGAGTTTGAGCGACATTATCACGTACAGCTGCGACATTTTCGGTCGATCGACCTGGTCGATGGCGCGTTGTTGTCTTTACATCACTAACAGACCCAGATTCGGCAAATTTATCCATTAATCTCTTTACAGTTGACTCTTTTGGAGCATTATTGTGACCCCAAATTGATCGCAATTTGCGAACTGTAGCCGCAAAACTTTCACCATTTTGGTAAAACAATTTCACAATGAGAATGCGTTGTTCATTCGTGTAGCGCTCCATTTTTACTAACCTCGTACCTTCTACTAGCAAACAATAACAATTGTTCAAATGTCAAACAATGACACTTCGAATGTTGCCAGATTTAAAAATTACGTTCTTCTTGGGACACCCTTTATAAGGAATTTTCAAACAAAAAACCCTGTAAAAAAATCTTCTAAAGTTTAAAGAAAATTAACTGGATCTTAATGGGTCAATTAATAAAATGTTAATGAAAGTTATTTTTTACCCATCTGATATTTGTCCAATTTTAGTAAACATTTTACTGAACTGATAAAATTTTGGTTTTTATTTGATGTATAACTTTTTAATGATTGTTGCCAGCATTTTATGGTTGAATAATTATCATATTTTTTTCACAAACATAATTTTTGTTACCACAGTATGGTTACAGCCAATCATGTTATAAAATAGAAGGTGGCAATCATAAAATAGTAATATATTTACTATAATAATAATGATGGTAGATATCATGCTTATGGTTAGAAAACCAATAACTTGATTGTGACAAACATACCCGATTGCAACAAGCACAATAAAGTAGCAGTGATAATGTTGCAACCATGTTTTTTCTCTGCGTGTATAAAATCGATGCAGCGGCTCAAACATTGTGACTTTAAAAACTGTCACTTTTCAATTTACCCAGACTCCTTCTATACCTCTCTCAAGTACTCAACCCGTACTCTAAATTTTTGTTCGCATTAATTATAACTAGGGTTTCTTATGGATTTTTTCTTCTCTCTCTAAAATACATACTCTTTAAATAAACTACTTTTAAAAATGTCCTGGGATAAATTTAAGTGTAGATATGGAACTTTGCGTCTGTGGATTTTGCTGAGGTGAGATAATTATATAGCGGTATACATACATTTTTAGATATTTTATGAATGTCACCCAGAGCGGAGAATAAGGTTTTCATTTCGTCATCAAAATAATATTTGAAGAGTACTTTTTTTAACCCCCTGCAGTACTAAACTGATTTTTCGTTTGTTTTATTATTCAAAAAAAATATATATTTCGCTTAAAAAATAAATAAATCTGATCAGGTTTGCCTTAATCAAATTTTATATTATTGAATTTAATTAAATATGGTGTCAGATTTGATCATATATATCATGGACAGATCTGATCAGATCTAGTGCCAAATCTGTACGTATCCAAAGGGATCTGGAAAATTTGTTGATTTTTGTAGACATATATGAGTAAATCTGTTCATATGAGAACATATCTGGTGCCAGATCTGTTCATATCTAATAAGAGATATAGTACAGGTTGGTTGAAAAGTTCCTGCGCTCGAAATGATCTTGCAATAATGATCTTCCAATAATTTTATCCCATCCTTATAATGGATTTCCGGAAGCTCTGCAAAATAACTGTCTACGGCTGCTATGGCCTCTTCATTCGACGAAAAATGCTTTCCACGAAGGAATTGTTTGAAATTTCTGAAGAGTAGTAGTCACTGGGAGCCAAATCTGATGAATCCGGTGGCTGATCAAGCAATTCGTACTTTAATTCTTTAAATTTAGCCATCGTCCAAACACTTTTGTGAGCAGGTGCATTGTCTTGATGAAAAATGATTTTTTTCTTTTTTAAACCATGTCTTTTCTCACGAATTTTTTCATCCAGCTGATCCAAAAGGCTGCAATAATATTCAGAGGTGATTATTTTACCTTTCTGAAGATAATCAATCAACAAAATTCCTTTTGCATCCCAAAAAACTGATGCCATAACCTTCTTTGCTGATCGTTGTGACTTCACCTGCTTTGGAGCTGAACAACCAGCTTCAGTCCACTGTAAACGTTCTTGTTTTAATATAGGATCATGGTGGTAGATCCTAGTCTCATCCATATTATAAAACGACGCAAGAAGTCGGTTTTATTCGGCTTTAAACGCTCCAAATTATGCTGAGAAATTTGTTTTCGATCCAGTTTTTGTTGAATTGTTAATGTGTGCGGCACTAACTTTCCAAACAGTTTTTTCATACGTAATTCTTCATGTAAAATATGGAGTACTCGTTCGTCTAAGATGCCTATGGCATTAGCAATTTCACGCTTAGTCAAACTTGGATTTTCACAAACCATATTATGTACCTGCTGTGGTTGCAGCTTTTGGTCGTCCTTCGCGTGGATCGTCTTCAAGGCTGGTACGACCACGTTTAAAATCGCCAGCCCAAAATTCAACGGTGCGTTTTGAAGGTGAGGACTCCTTATACACTTCAAACAATTGTTCATAAATTTCCTTTGCTTTATACCCTTTAAAACAAAGAATCTAATGACTGCACGATATTCAATTTTTTCCATATTAAAAAAAATTCAATGACACATCAACTTCAAATGGCTTGTAAACAAAGAAAGAATTGACAGAATAACTTGCAACTTTGCATGTGTTCTCAGGACAGTTATACCAAGTTGAGAAAAAAAAAAGTTTGGAGCTAGCAGTGCCATCTCTTGGTGAGCGCAGGAAGTTTTCAACCAACCGTACAAGATCTTAGCCATTTGAACCGCTTTCAAAGATACCAAAAATAAAAATGTATATAGAAATAAAAGTATTTTAATTTTTAATGGACATATAAAAATGACCAAAGCAAATTGGACCTGATTCTAAACATCATGTCTGTTTAGATTTAATCAAACCTAATTAGATTTCCAATTTGTCCCAAATTTTGTGATCTAATTTGATGTGGTACAATCAGATTAATTGAGGTCTGTTCAGATCTGATCTTTTTTTCACACATGATTTAAAACTAAATACAACTTTTGCAGAAAAGAATTTTTTCTTTTATATTAACTTAAAAACGATCAAATTAATATAATAGGTTTAATGAGTTCAAAACTAATTTTAAACATGAAGAAACAAAGGACTAAAAAGCACGATCGTATAAATTTTGCCATCCCTGAACACCACCCAATAATGGCACTAATTTTTGAAAATATGGCAATATTAAAAAAAGTGAGTATGAAAATATGAAAGTATGAGAGAAAAAAATGCAGAGAGATTAAATGTCGGCTCAGAATAACAACGTGACGTACAACGATTGTCGCTGTGAGGTTATGTACGACGAAGATTGCAAAAACTGTCATGTCAAGAGTACATAAGAGATCATTTCCTCTTTAGTATCTGGTTCGTTTACAAAAACATAATATTTTTTTGGGTTTTACATTTAAATCTTATAAAGACAATACAAATTTTTATTATTTTTTTTTTCATATTCCGTTGTACATTCGCTGGTTTTACTACGAGCACATGAGAGCCACAGATTATATTTGTAATATTTACTCGTCATATGTTTTTTAAAAACAGAGTTGCCTGTTTAGTGAATGAGAAATAAAAAATGAGAGATGAAGAAAAAACCGTTGTGAACATAAAATAGTTTCTATCTCACAACTGCAACGCTCGACGTTTTTAATTGTCAATTTATATGGAGAAATGCGGCACGTAAAAAATACTTTATTTTTTTTAGCTTAAAAAAAGTATTCGTCATCTTTAAAATATTTTCGTAAAATTTATACATTTCGTTGCTAATATACTTATCAAAATTCTTTTAGCCGCTTTGGTGTTAACGACGCTACCATTTAAGCGTTTTCTGCCGGAATACTGTACATTCTTAACAAATATTTATAATATTTAATTTTGAAAGAAAACATTTCAACCCTATTTCGTGGTCATTATAAAAGTCTTCCAGAGCTACTTAATATTTTTTTAAATTTCGTTGTATTCTAATTTTTGTTTTGTAATATTTGGAAATTGAGCTTCTAAATTTAAAGGGTTAATTTTATTTGCAAATTAATAAAAGTTATAATTTTTAGCATTTAAACATTTTGTTTATCTTTTTAAAATATGGACCGGGTTAAGGCTGTATTTTAGACTTAAATTATACTATATACAACTTTTGAATTCACGCATTTACTCAATATGTTGGAGACTTGAATTACACTATTATTCCAGGTTTGAATTCTAACTAATTTGCGCTGTTAAGTTCGACTTAAATTCAAGCACTACCTTTTGCTGGGATATGTTATTAAATTATAGTGTAATTCAAGTATAATTCAAGACTTGAAACTGGAAAATAAGACTGGAATTTAAATTAATTTTAACATGAATTCGAGAAAATTGTTTATAGAGAAAATTTAAAAATTCAAAGGTAAATGGTGTTAAAAGACAGTTTTGCCCTTTAGGGGGTTTAAAGGGTTAACTTTTATCATATAGAATCACCTAAAATAAACAATAAATCGCAATTCAAATATTTTTTCCATAGTAAGTTTACAATGCTAAATAAATTTTAACTTAATTTAATGAAACGCCAGGTGGTCTAAATTTACACTCACTTAGTTTTGCAAAAAAAAACATTTTAAATTGAAGCCAAATTAATTGTTTAACTATGAGTTGCGAATTTTGTTTTATTTATCCTTATAATACACATTAATTGACAAAATGTCACAAAGTAAGAGTTGCTGCCAAAATTTGCGATATAATTTATTCATGGCTTCAAAAAACATCAATTGAAAATTTTAAAGATTACTTTTGAAAAATTATTATTTAAGTGTCTTTTAAGTTATTAATCTTTTGCAAACATGTAAATTACCTTAAACAGCAAATTTTTTAGTCATTTATCAAAAATTTGTTACACTTTGTTAAACTAAAAAATAATTCAGTTACTAACAAGGTAAGTACCCCAAACTAAACACTCCG
Organism: Eustalomyia histrio; assembly: GCA_949748255.1. Classification (NCBI taxonomy): domain Eukaryota; kingdom Metazoa; phylum Arthropoda; class Insecta; order Diptera; family Anthomyiidae; genus Eustalomyia; species Eustalomyia histrio. The sequence goes on from OX456525.1 coordinate 143,270,041, forward strand.
ATATTAAAAAAATGTCCATATGTGATAGAAAAAAAAAAACAAAAAAAAAATAAAACGTAAGAATAACCTGTCTAACTTTTTCGCCACCTCGCATAAAATATATTTTCTTTTCAATTTTATTTTTACTTTCAATTAATGAGAAAATTCTCTCTTTATACTGGTTTAAAAAGTACTGAAGAAAAATGTTGATGTGGCAATACTCCCCACCTTGGACAACTCAATGTTAAAATAATTAAAATTTTCTACTGCTTTTGCATATCTTTTATTCCCTCTAAATTTTCCCTCTAAATTTTTCAAGTTTCAAATACATTTTAGTTAAAAAACATTTTAAGCCTAAAAAAGGTTTATTAAAAATTCGTATTCATAATCAGTATTTTACCTAAAAACGTTTTAATGTTTTTTTAACTTGAGGATGGCAACACTGTATTTTTTTATTTGTCACATTAATCGTAATGATGCAAATAAATGATTACTAAACCATACGGTACTCGTTACTATGTATTATTTTTTTGTCATTTTTCAAAAAAATATTGTTTTTATAAAATTAAAAATTTATGAAAACTTGTTTATTAAATAAAAAGAGAAAAAAAGACAAAACGAAATGCCCAGTAAAAGTGTTACATAGATAATGATTTTATTATAGATAAAAAAATATTCAAATAACCGGTTTTATTTTCTTTGTTTTGATTAAACAACACACCACTAGTTTACTTTCAATAAATAATATCAAAAAATATTATTATTTTTGCTTAAATTCTTTATCCGGAATTGAAAACGGGTCGATCCTCTTTTTGTAAATTTTCGTCTGACGATTTTTTTGAATTTTGGCCATACTTTCTTTATGAACAAAATACAATTAAAATTATCACATTTTTCAAATAAAAATGGTTCTTACCAATTCTTTTGATCAAATATAGAATGTTCATTATTTATTAAACAAAAACAAATAAATTCATTTGATTAAATGACAATTGTTTGCAAAAATGTTTAAAATTTAAATAAATACATATCAAAAATGTAATTTTAAAATAGGTTTAAAATAGGGTCGAACCAATTTTAAAATTCGTTAATTTACACAAGGTTTAAAAAAGGTATTTTAAGCTTAAATTCGTTTATGAATACAATTTTAGCAAATTTTGCTTAAAATTGGTTTGAAATACTGTTTAAAATTTTTATGAATACCGCTGTTAAAATACAGCAGCTTAACCCTCTAATGCATATATTTTATTTTTTAATCAACTATAAAAATTTTAAAAACACTACTTAATATCAAATATAAGAATAGATCGCGTTTGTTTGCTTTTGTTTACCTTTTTCATGATATTTTCGAATCTGGTATTCAAAATTTTACATAACGGGTTTGTTTTTAAAACGAAGAAATAGTTCACAAAAATTGTGTTTTTGAATATTTTATTCTTGAATGTAAATAAAATAGTCTTGTATTATAAGCGCATCTAACTTTTTTAATTGGTTTTAACGGTTTTTTGACATGAAATTCCGAAAACTATTTTGATGGTATATGAATTTTTAATAACAAAAATTTATTATTTTATATTTTGAGGATTTTAAACGATGTTTCCACAAGTTTTTAAAACGCGATGACTATTATGACGATTTTTTTTTACCTGGCAACACAGCTGAGAGCATGATGTTTACCGGCTGAAACTTGTTTCTCTCAAATAAAAGCTTTTAGAATATGAGAAAAAATATTAAATAAAATTTACCTTTTTTAATTTTCCTTTTCCGTTTAGGTTTTATTATAGATTTCTTTATATTTAATTTCTTTTATTCATTTTATTTAACACATATTTTTATATTTTAATTAAGATTTACTATGACGACTTATTACTTCGCCACATTTTGGCATCTTTTACACAAAGAATAAACACAATACAACAACAAGCGAATTATAGAACAAAGAACCGCAAAGAACAAAGGGCCGCAGCCGCAAATTATCATTAAATCTTCAACACTTCTCCAAAAAATTAAAAGACTTTTTGTTGTAAAAAAAAACTATTACACTGCACTTTATATTTTTGTGTAAAAATATTTAAATTTTCTTTATTATTTTTACAAAAACTATTGATTTTGTTAAAGATCACGTCTACCGGACATTCGTTTCGTAGAAGAACTGCGTGGAAACTAAAAACTGCAATAAAGTGAAAAATAAGTCTCTGTGCTAAATATGTTGTTGGAGTTAAAGCTTTTGCTAAAACAAAATTGTCAAAATTTGTATAAGTGTTGCCGGAAAAGATTTACTTCATATCCCCATTTTGCAAGATGGAATACCCAAAAAATGTTAAATACCCAAATTTGTCTCCAATTCACTTTTGAAAAAAATTAAAGTAATTGTTTATAGAAAAAATATGTTACCCAGCAAAAAAAAAATACCGAAACGCTCGGAAATTATGACATTATGATGCTTGGAAATTATGATAACAGATGTGAAACACTTGGCTTTTTAGAGTTTTGCTGTTAAATAAAATAATTTAAGATCGATTCTGAAGAAAACCCTCCCTGTCTACTAGTAATTACTCAGAAAAGAAATAAATTTAAAAAAATTATACAAAAATTAAATAGAATCTTTAAAATACATTATTTACAATAATAAAAATTTTCAAAATCAATTTCAGTATTTTGTCTTTTTATTAGGGTTTTCAATTATTCGACCCGGCCGGTTAATCGGTTAGGTTATTTTTCGAAAAATTAAAAAAATTGATTTATCGGTTATTCGGGTCGATTAATCGGAAATTTTGGTTTAATGCAAAATAAATATATTTCTTTCATCAATAAGAACACAAGGAGCTGGTTTTTGCTGATATATCCTGTTAAGTATATTGCATTGGTTTCTAAAGTGTTTGTTTAAGGAAAATTTAAAGCATCCTGAGATTTTTTAAAGAATCATGCCTTATAATCTTGGGTTTTTTCAAAGGAATCTGACGACTCTTTAAAAAGAAAATGTCAGACGTGTTGAGTGGAAAAACGCAGTATAGATAGTGTTTTACCGAGGTGGGACATTTTGTCGATAAAGTTGGTTTATTGATTTTTTTATATGACACTGACCAGAATAAAAATATAAAAATGCCTAAATAAACAAGAGTTGCCTTCAAAAAAGAAATTCAATAACAAATTCTTAAAAAAATGGTATGAATAATTCACAAACAAAGTTTGATAGAACTATCACTGTTCCCTGACTCTTTCACCACCACCTGGTTTAAGCTTTAGAGTTAAAGAGGTTATCTATTAGAAAAGATATAAAAATTACGCATATTTCAGACAAGTCCTCACCGATAAGAATAAGCGAATTCTTAAACATTTTTGACTAAACTTAATTCTACTGTAGATCCTACTTCATCAAAATTTGTTGATAAATCAAATTATGTAGAAACCAAATTCTATGTAATTTTTTCAGTTTTTATAAATTTTTTAAAATAATTTTAAATGAAACTATTTTTTTTTAGAAAATACAGTTTTCGAATATAAAGTAATTTTATATTATTATTTTATAACATAAGTAACGTCATAGTGCTTGTTAGGAATATACCTAGTTACGTGTTTCATTGCTAAAGGAGAAAAATATATATTTTAATAGGTTTTTTGTTGAAGCTCTAGATTTTCTAAAACTTATCGTTCTGATGAGATCTTTTGTCAGCCCGGAGGTTGAAAGCTCTATTTAAATTTTTGGATATGAAAATATTATTTTTTATTAATTAAATTTATTTTTTAAGGAATTGAAACAAAAATAAAACTTGCCTATATAACATTTGCTTTGTTTCAGTCAATTTGAAAAGAATTTGATTATATTATAATTAATAGTTTTTTCTACGATTTTCTTGCCAAAGTTAAGAAAAATAACAGAAAATTCATATTTAAAATTTAACCGTTTAATCGACCTATTTTAATCGATTATTCGGATCAAATATTTATTTGAGTTTTAAATTAATTGTTTCGACATTAACCCAAATAGAGGCGATTTATTGAGGAATCGGTTAATCGAGAAATCGAACACTACTTTTTATATAAGATGAAAAAATCAAAAATTTTTTGTAGAAAAATTCAACAAAAAAAAAATCATTTTAAATTTGTTTGCGCTAGAGGCAAATTTAAATCACTAGATTTAAAGAGAAATTCGCGAAAACATATTCGAGCGAGAAATACTAAAACTGGGTGCAGGGTTCCTAAAACATTTTTGACCCAAATGTGATAAAAATACGAATATTTAAATATAAATTATTTACATGAATGCACCAGTGCCTTTTTCTAAAAATATTACAAATCTTCAAAGATTTTTGTTTTAATAACCAAAGTCGCTTAAACGATGGGTGTTGCCGACTAAAAGTGTCATACCACTCGTTAGTTTACATATAAAATACATTGCAAAAAAATATCGGGTAGTAACACATTGCAACTCGTTACTATTTTGGCTTGTCTTGTTGGTGTACTCTCTTGGTTACAGACTTACCTTCTTATTATTCTTTCAAATACACCGTCACTGCTGGACTACAAATTTAATTTTTTTAACATGTCACAGCATGAAAAAGAAATATCAAACACAACCAATAACAACAACAATACTACTACTTAAAACATTTCACTAGCTCATGGCAATTACTATGTAGTAACATAACAAAATAAAACTTTAAATATATTTTCACATTATTAAATCACACAACTTTCAATTGTTTTTTTAAATTAAATATGTAACTAATGAAAACAAAAAAAGCACAACCGACATCAAGAGAATTTGCGACAAAACTAAAATAAACAAAAAAGGAGATCATGGAGTGCTGCCAGATGTATTTTTTTAAAAATCAAAAATCACGATAATTTTTTATAGAAAAAGTCGTCAAATCAATTTGAAAAAATTGTTAGCTAAGTTTTGGTTAATTTTTTACATTTTTACTGCTAGTTTTACGTGGTTTTCGTGTATTTTTATAAATTAAGTTGATGATTTGTTTTCATTTTATTTTGTTAAAACAACAAATATATAACTGACTAACTTTATCCTGTCCAATGTATCACATATGATGCACAGGCGTCATGATTGATACGCTTGCGCTCATATGTGATACGCTATAAAAAAATTTTTTGTTTGGGGACAGTTTAAATACCGGTACCTAATTAACCTAGATAACTGAAATAACGTTAACCTTTAAAATAATCTAAAAGAGCGTTACCCTTAAATCGACAACCGTATCCTATAGATTGCTAACCAAGTAATTGACACAAATTTTTGATTATTTATATTGAAAAATTAGCATTAAACAAGTATTATTAACATTTTTTACCAATCCCAGTTCACATATATACAATTTATTTTTGGATTTAAAGCATAATAAATTTTATTTCCCGTGGGAAAATTTCCCTCGAATTTTAATGGCCTCAAAACGTAATTTAAATTGTATTGTAGCATGAACTAATTACACATCTGTTTGCAATTTGTGGTTGTAAATTTGTTGTAAATTTTTTTACCAATTTTTGTCAGTTTTTTTAAATTTTTGTGGTAAATATTTGTCATTATATAAACAAAATATTGACAATTTGTTAGTTATTCTAACTTCATTTTGTAGTTGTTACAATTAAAAATAAACATTTGTTTCAACTATCATTTTTAGTAGATTCTACCGGCAAACTTTTTAAGTGTATTTTTTAATTATTTTTAGCTTTTTATTTATTTTTTTATATTTTTAACTTCTTAAATTTTTTGAGCTTAAGGTTGGTTTATTTTATAAATAAAAATATTATATATTTTTAAATATTTCGCTACTCCATTGTGTAGGAAATAATAATAATAATGATTATAAATTATTATTATTATAATTATTACTATAGTAAAAATATAAATAATATTTTTTTTTATAAAAAAACCAACCTTAAGCTCAAACAATTTAAAAAGTTGAGTGTATTTTTGATTTTGGATATTCAACATTATTTCGGGATTTAATGTTGATATATGGGGATATGAACTCAAACTTTTCTGGCAATACTAATAAAGATTTTGACAGTTTGCTTTTAGTTAAACTGTTATTACAACAACACATTTAGCACATAAAAACTTTTATTTTCCATTTTATTGCATTTTTTAGTTTCTTCTCAATTTTTGTATGAAACGAATGTGCGATAGACGTGATCTTTAACAAAAACCAAAATTTTTTTTTTGAAAATAATAAAGAAAATTAAAATATTTTTACACAAAAATATAAAGTGCAGTGTAATGGTTACTTTTTATAAAAATAATAATCTTTCAATTCGTTGTAGAAGTTTTTAAAAATATAAATTATAATTTGCAACTGCAGGCCGGTTCGTTGTTTTTATTTTTTGTTCTATAATTCGCTTTATACAAAAATATTTTGTTGTTGTTCATGTTGTGTGTGTGTAAAAGAGATAGTACCAAAATATGGCCAAATAATCTTTTAATTCGTTGCAGAAGTGTTTTTAAATATACATAAATTATAATTTGCGACTGCCGGCCGTTTCGTTGATTTTTTTTGTTCATAAAAAATATTGTGTTGTTGTTGTTAATGTTGCATGAGCCAAAGAGAAACCAAAATATGGTCAAGTAGTACATCGTCATATTAAAGAAAAATAAAATAACGAATAAAAATTAAATAATTGAGAATAAAACTTAAGCGGAAAAGGAAAAAAGGTAAATTTTATTTATTCAATTTTTATATTAAAAGCTTTTAGTTTTGAAAAAACAAGGTTGGCAACCGAAACGGTTATGGTTTTTGTTAGTGTCGGCCCAGAATAGTAACGGTTGCGTTAGTATCGTATTTCAGTAGACAAAAAAAAAAGGTTTATAATAAACTTGGAACATTTTTTTTTAATTTTTTTTTTAATTTAAAAAGTATTAATGAATTCTAAATTTCAAAAAAATAATTTTTTTTTAAATAAATTTTTTTTTTAAAACTACAATTATTATTAATCGTTTTTTGTCTCTGCTGAAAAATAGTAGTTTTTGCTATACGAGGTTGTGTTAGTAAACCCTCGATAAATAAAAATCATAAAATTTGGTGCACTCAGAAAAAAAGTTAGTAGAAAAATTTGAAAACGTTTTTCAATCCCACTTGACTATTTTTATAGTGATTTTTTGTAAAAAAAATTAATATTTAGCAAATATTTTTGCTATTTACATCATACAAATTACACAATATTTACAAATTTTTGTTGTTAATTTCAAAAATCATTTTGCAAATTTATGAAAACCGATTCGCTAAAATTAGCAAAAAAATTCACTAATTTTAAAAAATGGGATATTGAAGGAAATGTTTTTTTCTAATTAAAACTTACACCCACAAACTTAAATTGCCTTAAAATGTAACTTAGATTTAAAAAAGGGTTCGGAAGTGAATATACCGACACATGTCTAAAAATAGGACATCCACTTAAAATAGCACTAAAAAGTTTTTTGGTTCTAAAAATTAGCCCTAAAACCAATTAAAATTTGACCTTAAAAGTAAAAAAAAAAATTTACTAAAATATTTTTCAAAACAGAAATGACCAAATTAAAATTAATTGATAAATTGGTTTATGTTTTTACAATTTTTAAGCCTTTGATTAATTTTTTTTCTTTAATTTTGTATAAAATATTTTTTGAAAAAAATAAATAAAATTAAAAAAAAAATTGATGCTTGATAAAAAAATAAATTTAAAATTTTGTACTAATATTAATAATATTTACTAATTTTTTTGCTGGTTTTAGCAAACAGATTTTAAATTCCACTTTACAAAAAGTATACTAAAATTTAGTAGCGGCTACTAATTTTTCTACTAATTTCATTGTACTACACGTCAGTAGACATGTGTTGCTTAGATCAGCAAAAAGTACCGCTGGGCTTAAATTATCAAAATTTCCCGTAATAACGGCAAAATTTTTAGTTGTTATTACAGACTTTTTTTGGTGAGTGTAGTGGAGTTATAAAATTGTTATAATTTTCTATTATTTTCTTATAATTTGTTAAATTTTATTTAATTCTCTTAAATTTATTTATTATCTATTTTTCCTAGTTTTTTTTGTTTCGTCAAACGAAAATGAGGATTTAGTTTATATGTTTTACTTTTCATCGTAAATATAGTTTTCGTAATTTGGTTTCATATTCCTTCTTCTTGTCCCTAATTTTACTTGTCAAGAAAAAATAATAATGTTGATGAGTACTCCTAAGGGTCAAGTGGAATAAATAGAGAGTTATCTCCTACTACAAATTTGTTGCCTGCCTCAACCCTTCTCTTCAAATCATTTTTGCATACATTTACTCTATTTCAATGTAAAAAATAATTTTCAACAGATAGATATCCCTTCTTAATGAATTAATTAAATTAATTAAAGACTTTGAAAATATAATATCTTGGCTTTTATTTAAATTCTAAGAAACCGAAAAACTGCTTTCTTAAAAAATTCTTTGACAGTCAGAATATTGTTATATTTTTTTTTATTAAGCTTAACAATGGCTTTATTTTATTCCTAAACATAAAACAAAGATAATTTTAGCTTAAAATCTATTAAAAACATAAACATCTCTGTTTAACAAAATTTTAGTCTTAAAATTAAAAATTTACAAGCATTTGTTTTAATTAGATGTATCTTAAATAAGTTCGTTCGCTGAGAGAGAGTATTGTATAAACTAAAGCCTAATCTAATTTAGTAATTATAAAAATTGTATTTAGAAAAATAGCGTCTAATAGAAACAAGCAGGTCCCAATTGTATACGGAACTGTTGATTATCTTCACCTATATCACGAACAGCAATATCAACAATGGGTAAACGTTGGGTTTTTTCGGTTGTGTACGTTATAACAGTTTTAGCCCAAGTATTGGAACGTTTCTAAAAGGGCAGTGGGGGAAAGAGGGAGAGAGAAAATAAAAGGTTTAAATATTTTTTCCAAGCAATTTATTAAAGACTTTATAACTAACCTTGCAGTCATCTAATTCGGCTTCATATCTTAATCTTTGTGGTCCCCTGGCTGTTAATTCTGCATCATTCCAAGATAATAATTTCAAACCATTTCTATAAAAAAAATAATATCCAATAAAATTATGTACAAATAAAATCATTTGATAGCTTGCCATATGTACCTGTAAGAATTTTTTTCATCGTGCATATAAGCCACTGTATTTCTACAATGGAATGTTATTTTTTGTGATGCTTTGGTTGATAGTAATTGTAGGAAACCCATTTGATGTGAATCCGCCTTGTAATTGATTTTCATTCCACCAGTCATTTCGCCCAACCAGGCTTCCTTTTCGGCGCCACTATAGCTTAATACAGTCGACTCTTTGGGTTGTGGCATAACACAGGTAGCTCTAGTTTCTCTTTCACAATGTACCAATATAGCATCACGTGGATCGGCTTCATTAGGATCAATCCAGTATTCTCCTGATTTGTATTCGGGATAAGCAGCAAAAAGATCACGGCATGTTTTGGCTGGTGCAGATTGTTGACCATTGGGTCTTCGTAGGCGATCAAAAGAAGCCTTAACATGTTCAAAAGCTTTCAAAACTAATGCATGTTTTTCATCATCAGATAATCCATCTGTTAGTTGATCAATCATAGGTTGATCACCCATTACATCTACACCCTTAGTTTGGCCCTGATTGAGAAGTGCCGTCAAAGCTGCCACATCATATCCTAAAGTTTCACCAGGAGGTCCGGGTGGACCTGGCGGACCAGCAGGACCTATAGGACCAGATTTACCATCGTTTCCGCTGAAACCTCTGGGACCAGGCTGTCCGGGTTGTCCTTGTGGTCCGGGATTACCATCTCTTCCTTGAGGACCTCTCATTCCCATATCACCGGGCTTACCAGGAGCACCTGGTACACCGGGTAGACCTGTATCTCCCTTTAAACCGGGAGTACCTGGCATACCTTGTAAACCTATTAAGCCTCTATGACCCTTAATACCTTTAGGTCCCGATTCTCCCGTTTCACCTTTAGAACCTTCTGGACCAGGTGGTCCAGATTTGCCTCTCATGCCCATAGGTCCTTCAACACCTGGTAAACCGATTTCACCTTTGGAACCACGTTCTCCATTGGGACCAATGGGACCCATAGGGCCTTGGGGTCCTGGTAGACCTGGATTTCCAGCTGGACCTTGATTACCCTGTTGACCGGGTGGTCCTTTATCTCCTGGACGTCCTGCAATGCCGGGTGGGCCAGATTTACCGGGAGGTCCCTCGGGGCCTTGCTCACCTATTGGACCTGGATTACCGGGGGGTCCTGCTATACCTTGAGAACCGGTAGCGCCTTCCTTACCAGGATTACCGGGTTGACCCGGTTCACCTTGAGCTCCTCTTAAACCTCTTAAGCCAGCAGCTCCTGGTGGACCAGGTAAACCTGGCATACCACGATCGCCTTGTGAACCTTGAGGTCCGGGATTGCCGATTGGACCTGGTGGACCATCATTTCCAGTTTCACCTTTTTGACCCTCTAATCCGGGGGGACCTTGCAAACCGGGATTTCCGGTCATACCAGGGCGACCTGGTTCTCCAGAATTTCCCTTAAGACCTGGTTGGCCAGCTACACCAGGTAAACCTTGACTACCGGGTTGACCCTGAAATTTTCAGTATTATATTTAAAAATATTAATCTATTATTTGGATAAACTTACAGCCGGTCCTGTATCGCCAGGTCTTCCAGGTAAGCCACTTAAGCCCGGTTCACCTCTTAAACCAGTTTCACCGCGTGCTCCTTTAGGTCCGTTTAAACCTACAGGACCAGGTAAACCTTGTTCTCCAGGATTACCTTGTATGCCAGTATTACCTTGCTCTCCCTTTATACCCATTAAACCACGATCACCTTTAGCACCAGGTAAACCAGATAAACCAGGAGCTCCAGGGAAACCTGGAGGTCCAGCTGGTCCTATTAGACCTCTATCACCTGGAACGCCAGAGGCACCTTGCTCACCAGGTGTACCGGGATTACCAGGTTCGCCTCTTTCACCAGCTTCGCCAGGAGCACCAGGAGGTCCTACATTACCTTGAGGACCACGATCTCCGGGACGACCAGAAGGACCTTCAGGGCCCATAGGACCAAAACTACCACGTTCGCCTTTAACACCAGCTGGACCAGGTAAACCTTTATGACCGGGTATACCCATCATACCTGGAGCACCCATATGGCCTTTGTCGCCCGATTTGCCGGGAGAGCCCTAAAAAACACTCAAATAAAAAAATATTCATTTTAAAATTTGTATTCTATTTACCGGTGGACCATCATGTCCAGGATTTCCTGGTTCTCCTCTTTCACCAGGTGTACCTGGTTGACCTATAGCACCTCTTTCTCCTGGATAACCTCTTTCCCCTCGCAAACCGGCTGGTCCGAGAGGACCCTGGGGACCGGGTGGACCTTGATTACCATCTTTACCCGGAACACCGGGGCTACCAGCTACACCAGGCAAACCTTGGAATCCTCTAGGACCGGAGGGTCCAACTTCACCACGACCACCATCTTGACCTTGAGGACCTGGCGGTCCTTGAGCGCCAGGTAAACCATCTTTTCCATTATCACCGCGAGGTCCTGATGGACCAGCTATACCAGGTTCACCAGTTTTTCCATGTTCGCCGGGAATACCCTTATCACCAGGCATACCCATAGGGCCGGGTAAGCCTTGAAGGCCCTGAGGACCTTGCTCGCCTGGCTTGCCATCAGCTCCAGAAATACCACGTTCACCGGGGGAACCTGGATGACCAACGGATCCAACACGACCAGGTAAGCCACGTAAACCTTGAAGACCGGGTATACCGGGGGGTCCAATATCTCCGGGACTACCTTTAACACCAATCGGGCCTTGTATACCTCTGTCACCGGGAGTACCCTTGGGACCAATGGGACCATCTTGTCCTGGTAGTCCTGTTAAACCAGGAGAACCACGTTCGCCAGTGGGACCAGCTGGACCAGTGGGGCCACGCATACCGCGCTTGCCACGTTTACCCTCAGGACCTACAGTACCAGGTAATCCGCGTGGACCTAGTTGACCAGATTCTCCTTTAATTCCCTGATCACCTAAAACAAAAAAACATTTGTTACGAAAATTTGGAATATTAAGAATTTGCAAATAAAAAATTACCTTTGTAACCTCTTTCTCCAGGCTGACCAGGAGCACCTTTGATACCAGGCTCACCAGCACTACCTTGCAAACCGTCTGGGCCCCGAGGTCCAGGAAATCCTTGAGGTCCTGCCATGCCAGGAGCACCCATAGAACCCTTATCACCAGGCATACCGTCTTTACCAGAGGGACCAGGTAAACCATTTTCACCAGTAGCACCAGGACGACCTGCTTCACCGCGAGAACCTTGTAAGCCCTGATCACCTTTAGGACCCATATGGCCCATATCACCTTTAGCACCAGGAATACCTGGAAAACCTGGTGAACCAGGCTTTCCAACAGAACCAGGTTGACCGGGTGTACCAGGATTGCCATCTAAGCCTCTGGCACCTGCTTGACCGGGAGCACCTTCACGACCGCGTTCACCACGAGGACCAGCAGGACCCTTCAAAACAAACAATTTAAAGTTAAACACTTGAGAAACTTGAATGTATAAAATAAAACTTACTGTTGGGCCAGTAGGTCCTACAGGACCCATACCACCACTGGAGCCCTTTTCACCGGCAGCACCTTGATCTCCTTTAGTACCATCTAAACCAGGAAAACCACGATGTCCTTTTAGACCTGGTTGACCAGGCATACCCGGCATACCACGAGGACCAGGAGTACCAGTCAGACCTTGAGGGCCCACTTCACCATCTTCACCAGGCATACCATCTTTACCGGGGGCACCCGGCAATCCACGAGGACCCATAGGACCGGGAGGCCCTTGTAAACCAGGCTCACCAGTTTCACCACGAATACCTTGAAATCCTTGGGGACCAGAAGGTCCCATATTACCGGGAGGACCACGAGCACCAGGTTGTCCAGAGGTAGCTTGTATAAACTGAGGAGCCGCATACAGGGGAGCAGTAGGTCCCTTATCCGAATTAGCATATTCTGCAGCTAATTGTTGATGGTAATAGCTCATATCAGGAACTGGACCAGGAGGACCAGGATTGCCAGGTATGCCAGGATTTCCAGGAGAACCAGGCATACCAGGATCTCCAGAGGGTCCCTGAGCACCAGTATAACCCTGTTCACCACGAGGACCATTTAAAACACCATCATAAGGATTATAAGCAGGTGTGCTGGGTGGAGTTGGAGTATGAACCGGGGGCAGGGCAGTTGTTGTTGGAATTTCTTCTCGAGGTTGTTGACCAACAACGTCCACATTGGGAGTACAAGCCGTCGAAGCTCTACAAATAACTTTACCCTCTATACATACACAATTATGTATACAATTATCACGTTCACTAGTGAATTCATCATTTTCACGATACCAATTACCCTCGAAATGACAGGAAAAAGCAGCAATAATATTATCAGCGGCACGTGTACGAGGTGTTGAAGAAACTGCAACTGCTTAGGGAAAATTATTTTAAATAAAGATTTCTGCGATTTGTGTCAAATAACCAACCTTCTTGATGTGTCTCAAAATTATCAACCTCCGCGGCATTGTCTACATCTGTAAGAAAAGATAAAAAAAACAATAAATTGCCCATTTAACATAGACATAAATCAGACATTTATTTATGTCACTATTTCTACTATAAATGTAGGTAACATTAATTCCTCTCTATACCACTAGGTCAAATTTGAATCTATGTTGGCGCTCATGTCTCGATGTTTTTTCAATTAATGTTTATTGTACCCATTAACATTTCAAGCTTTTCAATTCTTTAACAAAATATAAAAACAATGCATATCAATTGATTGTTACTCTCTTGTTTAAAGTATAAATATGATGTTGGCGCTAGTTATCATCATCATCATCATTTTCATAACGATAACGATATTAGCGCCATTTGCTATTAATTGAAAAACATGCTTTAAATGCATAAATTTCTTTAAAGCAATATGTTAAAGTGATATAATGAAGATGAATGAATTTATAAATATTCAAATGCATTGCAAAGAAATGGAAAAAATGAAGTTTTCTTTCAATGTACTGTGTGCATGCCTGCCTGCCTGCTTGTATGCTGCTTTAAATAAAATAGTATGACATCTATTAAGGCTACTAGTTTTAAAATTGTTTCCAAGTGGTTGACATTTTTTATTTTTAAAAGCAATATTTGCTAAATATATATTATAAACCCAAAAACTATATACTAAAAATAAAAAGTTTGCACTACACTGAGAGTATTAACTTTATGATTTTTCAACAAAAGCATTAGATTTAACTACAACATATTCATTGAAATTTTTAATAAAGTTAATGCAGGTTTTCATAAAATTTTATAAAATCATATAAGAAAATTAAAGTTGACCAAGTCGCTTTATAATACCCTACACCAAGTACAATTTGGATCATATAGATAAATCCTAAATCCTAAATCGATATATGCAACTGTACTATATTTAGGATAGGGAGATTCACATAATATTAAATTTTCCTAAAAGTACAGATTGGTTGAAAAGTTCCTGCGCTCACCAAGAGATGGCACTGCTAGCTCCAAACTTTTTTTTCTCAAGTTGGTATAATTGTCCTGAGAACACATGCAAAGTTGCAAGTCATTCTGTCAATTCTTTCATTGTTTACAAACCATTTGAAGTTGACGTGTCATTGAATTTTTTTAATATGGAAAAAATTGAATATCGTGCAGTCATTAGATTCTTTGTTTTGAAGGGTTTAAAGGCAAAGGAATTTTATGAGCAATTATTAGAAGTGTATAAGGAGTCCTCACCTTCAAAACGCACCATTGAATTTTGGGCTGGTGAATTTAAACGTGGTCGTACCACCTTAAAGACGCGAAGGACGACCAAAAACTGCAACCACAGCAGAAATCATTGAGCAGGTACATAATATGGTTAGGAAAGATCCAAGTTTTACTAAGCGTGAAATTGCTAATGCCATAGGCATCTCAGACGAACGAGTACTCCATATTTTACATGAAGAATTACGTATGAAAAAACTGTTTGGAAAGTTAGTGCCGCACACATTAACAATTCAACAAAAACTGGATCGAAAATAAATTTCTCAACGTAATTTGGAGCGTTTTAAGCCGAATAAAACCGACTTCTTGCGTCGTTTTATAACTATGGATGAGACTTGGATCTACCACCATGATCCTAAATTGAAACAAGAATGTTTACAGTGGACTGAAGCTGGTTCTTCAGCTCCAAAGCAGGTGAAGTCACAACGATCAGCAAAGAAGGTAATGTCATCAGTTTTTTGGAATGCAAAAGGAATTTTGTTGATTGATTATCTTCAGAAAGGTAAAACAATAACTCTGAATATTATTGCAGCCTTTTGGATCAGCTGGATGAAAAAATTCGTGAGAAAAGACCTGGTTTAAAGAAGAAAAAAAATCATTTTTTATCAAGACAATGCACCTGCTCACAAAAGTGTTTTGACGATGGCTAAATTAAAAAAATTAAAGTACGAATTGCTTGAACATCCATCGTATCACCAGATTTGGCTCCCAGTCACTACTATCTCTTCAGAAATCTCAAACAATTCCTTCGTTGAAAGCATTTTTCGTCGAATGAAGAGGCCATAACAGCCGTAGATGGTTATCTTGCAGAGCTTCCGGAAAACCATTATAAGGATGTGATAAAATTATTGGAAGATCATTGGAACAAGTGTATTGAGCTTCTAGGAGATTATATTGAATAAAAAAATATATTTCGTAACAAAAACAGTATTCTTTCATTTCGAGCGCAGGAACTTTTCAACCAACCTGTATATAAACAAATTTACCTAAATATAATTTCGATATTAGTGACTCAACCTGTGCTAAATATATTAGAGTTACATATTTGCATGTGACAAATTTCCACGTAGTTGCAGAATAATCCCATTAAAAAATGTCAGGTAGGTGGCTTTATAAGGAGATTAGGAACAAAATTGTCTCGACTTTCTTAAAATTTAGAGACATGATTTATTGTTTAATGTTATATTCACAATCCAAATAATAATTAGATAATACACTCAAAGAAATAAATGTGTACAAACAGCAGAACATTAAGAGATTTATTTTGTTAAACATTAGTGAGAAAGGAACATCAGAATTAAAACTACTTTTTAGAAATAGGATCTAATAAAAATTACTCAAATTTCAGAGTGAAATAAAAAAACTTTTTTGCACTTAAATCGCTCCTCTTGTTATACCCCACCATATGGACAGGGTTTGAGCTGATATTTGTAGAGACCGATCGACATTTTAAGTAGATATATCCATGCCTATCTGTTTGACCATAAATATTAAGATCGGTCCACGGGCTTGTATGCAAACTACATGTCACAAATATGAATATACCAGCGGACAAAGCCCGCTACGTTGTTAGCGTAGAAACAATGTTACACGGACCAAAGCTCGGGATTGTCTTAGTTCTCATATGGTTCAAAAAGTAAATTTTTAGGACCTTCTTACACGTGCAAGGGAACACACATTTTATACTTCAGAGTACACATATTTTAAATTTAAGGTGACTAGCCAAAAGAGGTTTTGGCAGGACGTAAGGGGAGACTTTTCCCTCATCCCGTGGGAATTTCCAAAAATCCTGTCTGTGCGGATGTCTATACAGGAAGTGAAACCTACATGCAAAATTTTAACTTCCCCGAGAGAATTTACCTGTTTTTTGCTCCTTCCTATTAGCTTTTCTAAAAATTCCATCTTGACTGTTGTCTGCATCGGAGGAGGAACCTTCATAACAAACTGTAACTTCCCAGCTTTACAGATTGGGCTCACCGTTTAGAGGGAGACTTTGAAGGCCCATTTTTACCACGTCCCTCATTAGAAAACCAGAAAAAAGATATTAAAAATCTCAGGTTTTTATCCAAAGGGGTTTGGGCAGGCCGTCAAGGGGTAGACTTTTCCCCTTTTCGCCACTCCTCGTAGGAATTTCAAAAAATCCCGTCTTAGCGGGGATATAGAGATTTGTATATAGAGATTTGAATAAAATTGGGTACACTGACTCATATAGGCCCAAGGGCAAAAGAGAATGAAAATCCAGGTTTAGACTTAGTGCCCAAATAAAGGTCCCCCGAAAATTGGCTCTAATACAAACATAAAGATATTTCAATAAAATTTGATACACAAACAAACCAGTTTATTTAAATTGGACTCCGTTCATGTTTAGATCTAGTACTCATATAAAGGTCTCTCAAAAATTGGATCTTATGCTTGTTCACATGCTACAAATCGCAAATAAGAAGATATTTCGAAAAAATTTGGTACATTGGAGCCCATTGACAACCTCTATTGATATCGGTCTATGTGTAGACCTAGTCCACCTAAAAGTGTCACTCACATACGACTATATCTGATAAATTCATAAGTATCTGTCTCACATATTGGTAAATAATTTTCGAAAATAAAATGTCAAGACATAAGAATAACATTGCACTCTCTTTGAACCTAGTTCTCATTATATCATATTCCCGATTTTGTCATAAATATAACTAACATCAAGCAAAATCAAAATTTCTCACTGATAGTTTAAATTGTTAATCCATTTTTAGGCAAATATTGCCACACGACCATATAAACTCATTAAAATTTCGCTCTTAAACATTAGTTAACTTTAAACTAAACTCGTGTGGGGTATTCCAAAGTCGGCATGTCCATATTTATTGGGACCTTGAATTAATAATGAGCGTTTTTTTTTCTCGAAATTTACGGATTTATTGTGAAAAAGTATATTTGTATATTATTCACAACTTTTTCCCATCTTTGTTCTAATGGATCCTCTTTTCAACGCCAGTCACAATGCGATGCAAAAAACCCTTCCTTTTTTTGGCGTTTGAAATTCGAAAATTCACATTTCCGTGTCGCGCGGCTTCAACTCATATGACAACCATTTTTCTTGCTTTTGAATCAATCCCATGGCTTTTAGGCGTTTGCTGACTGCCGAGTCATCCACTCCCAATGATTCTGACAACTCCTGAAGTATTTGGTGTTCGTCCACATAGAACAATGTTGTGAATTCTTCTTCTTTAAACTTTTTGGGTTGACCTAGTTGATCCTTGTCTTCGAGATCAAAGCGATCAAACCACCTTCAACACGATTGTTTAGATAGAGCATGTTTACCGTAAACTTCCACTAAAATTCGACGATCCTCTTTCGCACTTCTCTTCATATTAAAGTAATGAAGAAAAATTCCCTGCAAAAACACTTTATCTGGTACGAAATTCGACATGTTTGATACTATTTTTAGTATTGTTGTTTACGTTTCAACCAAATGACACAGGCTGCCAAAGACGATCGTGCACAATAGGTTTAAGCCCCCCGCGACTGGCACTAAACCAAATTCTGTATTATATTGTCCTATGAACTTTAATATAAAAGATGGAGAAGAGTTTCTAATGTCTTCTGGACCTAAAAATTTTTTATTGAAAACTTTCTTTCTGTTCCTATGCAATACAACACACTCACACAAAATATAAATGGTTGTTTCGTCTTCCTCCAGACATAGTCCACACAGAGGCGATTCTAACAGATTCATTTTCAACAAATGGTAGTTAAATCCGATATGTCCGTTTAGAAATCCTGTAAGTAACCTAATGTCGTTCCTAGCAAGGTCCAAAATAGGCACTTGTTTGATAAATAATTTCGTCTTGGAGCTAAATCTCTTTCCACCGAGCCATTTATTTAGATTTGGAAATAGGAAATATTCACTGGGGGCTAAATCCGGAGAATATGGCGGATGAGGTACCAATGCGTAGCCCATTTTATGGAATTTTGCCATTGAGACTACGATTACGTTTATGGTCAATTGAGAGCAAACGCGGCACCCATCTTGCAGACAGCTTTCTTAAATCCAACTGATCATTTAAAATCGAAACCATACTGTCATATGAAATGTCTATGGCATCAACTTTCTCACGCACTTTTACTCTTCGATCGGCCAACACTATATCGTGGATTTTTTCAACATTTTCGGGTGTGGAGCTAAATCTCTTTCCACCGAGCCATTTATTTAGATTTGGAAAAAGGAAATATTCACTGGGGGCTAAATCCGGAGAATATGGCGGATGAGGTACCAATGCGTAGCCCATTTTATGGAATTTTGCCATTGAGACTACGATTACGTTTATGGTCAATTGAGAGCAAACGCGGCACCCATCTTGCAGACAGCTTTCTTAAATCCAACTGATCATTTAAAATCGAAACCATACTGTCATATGAAATGTCTATGGCATCAACTTTCTCACGCACTTTTACTCTTCGATCGGCCAACACTATATCGTGGATTTTTTCAACATTTTCGGGTGTATTGACCTCAATTGTCCGTCCAGAACGTTTAGCGTCATTTGTACTTGTGCGACCACAACGAGTCAGTAAACCACTTTTTAACCATTGAAATCGATGGTGTAGAGTAACAATAGTATTAACCAAGCTTTTCCTTAGTTTGATTGACAGTTTTTTTCGAAAAAAAATAATGTTTAATGTGCACTCGAAATTCACTTTTTTAAAAATGGAAAAAAGTGAATTTCTAGCTGTTTAGAACAGCTGTTAAACACAAAGTAAATGACGGAACTTGCTCAAAATTTGACAGTATTCTATTAACAGGTGGTACTTGATGGGAGCAGTGTTGCATTTCATATAACTACGAGGGAAGTTTTAAAAGTCACGGACTTATTGATCCGCCCTTGTATATATAAACATTTTTAATCTTTTTTCATGTTTATTTAATTTTAATGTAATGGATGTAATTACACTGTAATTAAGTAACATAAAAAGAAGCACTTTTTACTGCCCATGTCCGGTATTAAAAAATTTGCAAATTCTGTTAGGAATCGTTTAATCTCCCAAAAGTAAGCGTAGGGCTGATATAATTACGAATATGAAGAAATGACTCAAGTGGATAATTTTACTGCCCATGTCCGGTATTAAAAAACTTGCAAATTCTCTAAGGAATCGTTTAATCTCCCAAATGTAAGCGTATTGCTGATATAATTACGAATATGAAGAAATGACTCAAGTGGATAATTCAAAAATGGAAATGAGATTGTCCAGATCTGTCTATACTAAAATCTCAACTTTCAAAAAAATTACCAGGCCAAAATGCATTCAAAATATATATACACTCATTACGCAGAATTTTTGTAAAATAATGTAATTGTTAGATTTAAAACTACTTAAATTTAAAAAAAAAAAAATTCTTTGTAAATCTCTTATTTGCAAAAAAAAATTTCTCCTATAATTTTTTTAAATCCAGAGAAGCTTTTTATTTGAAAAACAGCTGTTACGAAATTTATTTAAAATTTTATTATGTGTGTATTAAAATTTCTTGACTTTTTCAAAAGGCTTTTAGAAAATGCTTACAAAATTTTTGAATTTATATTTATTTTTTTTTTTTTTGACTCACCTTCATCATAATTATTATAATCATAATTTTCCACATCATCTAAATCGGCTACTTCCGGTTTTGGTTCTTCTGCTTGTGGACGTTCAACAAACTTTTTATTTGCTTTAACTTTTCTTAATTTTTTAACCAGTTTTTCGGATTTTTTAGAAATTTTTTCTGGTTCGGCACTTACAGTTTGTATTATAAAACATATGGTGATAAACAACCAAAATAATTTTAAATGTTTTAAATGCATATTTTTTTTTTATTATTATTGAAAATTATAAAAACAAATCTAAGAACAAATTAAAGCATTGGTGATAATCTAGAAAAATAAAAATTATGAAATTAGAACAAAATCATAAAATAATGGGAATAAAGTAATTAAAAATTGATGCATTTAAAAAAATGTTTGAAATAAGAAAAAGCATGATTGTCTGTTGAAAGATTTTTTTTTGTTGAGAATAAAAACAGGGTTGTTGGCAAGGTATTAATTTAAGGGGGAACGGAGGGGGTAACTAACTAAATAGCAGGTTTCATTTTTAAGTTTTTTTTTTGTAGTTTTTTGTAGATTTTATAATTTTCTCTCAGAATATAAATTTTTAATTTTTGTTTCTATGCACGTCTCTGTTATTTTCGTTAATCAATTCTTTTAATTTTATTATAAAAAATGTTAGAGTTCACTATGTTTCTTTTTGATTATTTTTGGAAGGAGTATTCTTATCTTCTCAGCTGAGAAAAAAAAAATACTTCTGGTTTTTAATTAGAAAGTCTAGTTTAATACAATTTAAAATTCAATGTGTATATTTTTTTTTTTTTTATTTTTAAATATTCTTTATTTCCTGTTGGCATTGACATTTCTCTATTAGCAAAGATACTAAGGCAACATATTATTAAAATTAATGCATTAGATTAGGTTAGGTTGAAAAAGAGGATTTGCCAGGGAAGACAAGTGTCATCTCGTATGTCCAATATTGATGAATTTGTATTTAATGTTATTTTATATGATCCCTTTTTATGAAAAATATCTGTCAATTTCACATGTCGTTGTTATAAAAAGATTAAATTAACTAATTGTGATGTGTCACAGGACTTAAAGGGGAGAAAACCAATACACATCAATATTAAATTTAGGGATTTATAAATGGGATAAAAAATGTTCTAAACTTTTTTGTTTGTTAATTTTTTTTTAACAATTTTAAGTTTGGTCTCTCAAATACCTGTCGTTTGATCAAGGACCCTTGAAACCAGGATGAACAAACTACAAAATTTTTAGCCACCCATGATGCCATGATGCCATGAAGTCATGATGCCATGATGCCAAATGATGTGACTACAAAAATTCTTAGCCGAGACCACAACATTCTTAGCAGATTTTCAGAAAAACTTAGCCTCTAGCAAGGGTTGTAGCGCAAGTTCAGTGATTGTGATGTGAATACATACATGTTTGAATTGTTACAACCCTTGTTAGAGGCTAAGTTTTTCTGAAAATCGGCTAAGAATGTTGTGGTCTCGGCTAAGAATTTTTGTAGTCACATCATTTGGCATCATGGCTTCATGGCATCATGGGTGGCTAAAAATTTTGTAGTTTGTTCATCCTGGTTTCAAGGGTCCTTGGTTTGATTCCTAGTTTACATATATGTAATTAATTTTCGAATGTATGAACAAAATGTAGAAAATACTACAAATTTGTATGCCCCCTTTCTACCACATTTATATGAGATTGGGTCGCTTAAAAGTGTCATATTCGTTTGTTTTGGCTTCGCTATCACATATCCAAATCTCTGTGCAATGGACTGGTGATCCCAGCGATACCTTCTTTGTAAATCGAAATAATATTTAGATTGTTTTTCCAAATATTTTTACACAGTTAAATTTTTATGAAAATAAATTTAATTGTAACAACACTTTTTTAATTAAAGAGCCCTTTTCCAAATTATTTTGTTCTAAAAACTTTAAATAATTTGTGCAATTCTAAGTCAAAATTATGTTGTAAATTGTTTATAAGAATATATTAAACCATTCTAAGTAATGACGTGAAAATGCCATACATGCACAGAGAAAACAAATTAATTGTGACAACCGAATTTTTTTTCAACCGAATAGTTTGGTTGTATCCACTAATATATTTGTTTGTTGCAAACGAAATTCGATTATTGCAACAGAATGTCGGTTGTAACCAAATATTTCAATTGTATTAGGAATACATTTGGTTGCAAGAACTAAATAATTCGGTTGCTGCAAGCAAAATATTCAGATGGCAAGAAATTCGGTTGTCACGATGAATCTGTTTTCTGTACCGAAAAAAGTCGTGGCGTTTTCTGTAACATATCATAATAATCATTTCCAAATTTGGACTTATAGCTCAGTTATTTTCAGTTATAAACCCGGCCGGGCTTAGGGGTTCTCTTCTCTAGGGAATGTAAGATATTGAGCTTTTTTATCGTTCCCCAAAACGGAAATATGGCCAATGCCCATGAGGGTTTTCAAATGTACCGGTTTTTTCATAAATGTTAGAAAAAGTAAGCCCTTTCTAAAGATCCGTTTCGGAATTTTTTGGTACCACCATTTCTTATCGATTTTTATAACATTTGTAGAATTTAAATTTCGCACCAGACAAAATGATTTTGTGGGGAGTTTTTCTTCATTACTTAAATATGAAGAAAAGTTGCGGCCGAGGGTCATCGGAACTTAGTGAAAGTTTACGGCGAGCATGCTCTATCTGGTGGTTTGGTCGCTGGTAATTATGTACTCGAATACAAGAAACGGTTGGATAAACCCAAAAAGTTTGAGGACGAAAATTGGAATCATTGCTCTATGTGAACGAATGCCAAACGCTTCAGGAGTAGTCAGAATCATCGGGAGCGGATAAGTTGACAGTCAGCAAACCCCTAAAAGCCATGGAATTGATTCTAAAGCAAGGAAACTGGGTGCCATACGAGTTGAAGCTGCGCAACATCGAAAGGCGTTTCTCCTCATGAGATCAGCTTCTCGAACGCCAAAAAAGGAAGGATTTTTTTGCATCGCATTGTAACTGGCGATGAAAAGTGGATCCATGACGACAACACCAAGCGCAAAAAGTCCTGGGTTTTGCCCGGACAGTCATCAACATCCTTCACAAAGCCGAATATTCATGGCATAAAGCTTATGCTCTCTATTTGGTCTGGTCCCCAGCGCGGCGTGATCTACTATGAGCTGCTCAAAACGAATGAAACGATCACGGGGCAAAGCTATAACGTGCTATAATGTGTTTAAAGCGCGCAGTGAAGATAAAACGGCCGGAATACGAAGAAAGACACGACAACATAATTTTACATTATGACAACGCTCGCCCACATGTTGTAAGACTGGTTAAGACGCTGAAATGGAAAGTCCATCTCCAACCTCCCTATTCTCCAGATATCGCAGCTTTCGACTACTACACGTGGCCTGTCCCAGCAGAAGTTCGCTTCATATGAACAATGCACAAACTGGGACAATGATTGGATTGCCTTGAAAGACAAGTCGTTCTTCCGAGCTGGTGTTCGAAAATTACCAGAAAGATGGGCAAAAGTTGTGACCAGCGATTTTTTTAATTAAATAGTTTTTTATCAAATAGATAAATTTTCATCAATTTTTGATAATTTTCATTAATTCAAAAAAAAAATATCAAATTTATAGATTTATTTGCATCGATTTATTAAGATTTATTAAAAAGAACAAAATTGATCAATTTGTAAAAGAATTAACAATTTGGATATAATTTATCGATTTTTATCAAATTGATAGATTTTTTAAAATTAATTAATTAATTAATTAATAGAATTAATTAAAATTTATCAAATTAATATATTTTTTATCAAATTGATAGATTTTTATCGCATACATTGAATTTTATCGCTTACATAGATTTTTAGGGCATATATAAATTTTAATAAAACTTGTTAAAGATTTGTCGATTTGAATAAAATTAATCGATTTATATATTACTTATAAATATTTTCAGATATTTCAATTTTATATTATTATCAATTTATCGATTAAAAAATAATATCGATTTGTATAAATGTTTGTATTAAATGTTTTTAATCGTTTTTGTAAAGTTTATCGATTTAGAGATTTTTTTAATCAAATTTATCGATTTAACAATTATTTATGGATTTATGATTTTTTTTTAAATTTATAGGTTTTTTTAAATTTATTGGTGTTATACAACAATCCATTTATTGATTTGTTTCTTAAATTTCAATATGTTTTAAATTTAAAAAAAATTTATAAATTTAGCAAATATATATTTTTTTCTTTAATTTAAGCATTTTTTCATCATAAAATATTTTTTCACAATTTTTTTTTTATAAAGTATTAAAATCCTGTCGTTCGGTATTTGGGTGGAGGCGTTGGATAACTAGAATAGCACAATATGGTTTTATTAAACTTTTTTCCAACAATTTTTAATCAAAAATAATTTTAAAAAGGAAAATGCAAATTATGGTATTATCAAACTTTTTTTAAACAAATATTTTCACTCAAAAATAGTTAAAAAGAAATGTTTCTTTAATTTTAGTTGTTTAATTTTTTTAATAAATTTTATGCACAAAATAGCTCAATATTTTGTAGTTTGTATTTTTTAGATTTTTTAACACTGTCCATTTTAAATTTAAATTACTTAATTATTGTTTTTTTTTATTATTTTCAATATTAATTAAAATTAATATGTGTCATTTTTTTAATTTTAAAGAATATATTTTTTTTCTATATTTTGTTTAATTTTAATTATTTTCATTATTTTTTATATTATTTAAGTAATGTAATTATTGGAATTTTTCAAAAATTCTCATTCTTACTTTTGATCCTTTTTTTTCATTCACAAAAATTTTCACTCAACACTCATATTATTATAATTATTTTTTTGTTCATCAAACACTTTTACTTCACTTATTCCAACCGGTCCGTATTCCTTTTTAAATTTCGATGTTAAACGTTTTTAAAATTTATTCAAACTGTAAGAATTCTAAGCTTGTCTTCACTATTTATAGTTTTTTATTCTTCAAATTAATTGTATTTGAAATATGTTTTTAATTCAGCATAGAAATAATTCAGCATCCATAGAACTTAATGTTGCTTTTTTATTTTATATGTATGAATGTTGTCACAATTAAAACGTCATTGCGTATACAAGTGACCACAGTGATCATATAAAAATGTGCTTCTATTGATAAGGCTGCTTAGTTCAGTTTTTTTTTATCAATACTCAATTTCGGAGCATAAACTAAAAATTTTAAAGGGACAATTTGTTGAATGAAATAAATTTCTTAGTGATTAAATCAATTTCTTATCTATTTAAGAAAGCCGGCCGCGTGGCCGGCTTAGTGTTGAAATTTATGAATAAATTTGTAGATTAATTAATAAAATTATTTTTAGATTTTTATTGTCCTAAAGAAACAAATTGTTATGAAATGGAGAGAAAATAATACATGAAATAAATACTTATACAATAACTACAAACAAATTTCAATAAATCGTGGAAAAATCATCGCTAAATTAGCTTCTTAAGTCTTGGCAATTTTTAGAAAATCGTGCTTTAAAAGTTTATCATATTAAGCCTCTAATGCGCAGGTACGCCTTTAGGCACTTTTACGGTATATTTAAAAAATTAACAATTTTTAATTAAGTACATTTTCCAGCAACAAGTTTTTCATGTACGATATCTTCTTCTATCTTCTATATATATATTAAAAATTGTTGCAAGTTTGTTGTGACTTTATAACTCACGAACGGTCAAACGGAATTCGATTAATTTATTTAGGGTTTGTTCGTATGCTCGTGTAGATGGTTTATCTAAAGTTTGCATCGTGTGTTTGCGACGCGTTCGTGTGTTATGACTTTTCATTTCAACATGTGATTTTGTCCAAAAAAAAAAAAAAAAAAAAAAAAACAACAAATACGTAGGCGCCCATGAGCGTGTGTGGTATTTTCTTTTTTACTTTTCTTTCATTACTTCCAAATAAAAAATAAATAAAAAACCAATGAATTTGATTCAATGTTAATATTCATGCGTAGCGAAGCACGCCGAGATCCGCTATACTGAATAGAAACGAGGTAGAATCAGAGTCGAAATTTCATAAAACAAATATTTTAGGATGAAACAAAATTTACAAAAATATCAAACCTTGCTGAAAGTCCTTTATCAAGGACAAGTTAGTAGATTTAATTATCACTTGTGAAATTAATTTCTAATTTTGGTTCAATGACGCACAGGATACCGGTAACATACGCTTGAAGGACAAATAATAAAATACAAAAAATTCTTAAAAATGTCAATTCTTTTATTCAGTTGTTTGTTTATAAAACAGACTTGAGAAATTGTAAAGTAAAATATAAATAAACCCCTTTCTAGACACATATTTTAATAATTTGTTTAACCTCCTTAATCACAAGGATTTTAATATTTACATTTTTCTTATTATTAAATTTGTATAACAACACTCAAAAAAAAAATGAACTTGAACTTAAAAAAATTAACTTATTTAGAAGAAAAATTGAAATAAAAACGGCGCCAAGATACTTTTTACCTTTATTTAATAAAATTTTCCTTGAAATTTAGCAACAAATTTTACTAACTAAGAGGTAAGTTTTTATGAGAAAACAGTAAAATTTCCTCCTAATTAGCTCACACATCATATAAAATTGTACTGTTAGTTAGGAAATGTTTCCTTGGTTTTAAGAAAAATTTTATTTTATTTAAGTTCCTTAGATAATCTTTTTTTAACTAAAAACTAGAATTTGACTCCCTAAAAATGAGAAAACATTTTTAACATCAAGTTAAGTAGCACCTCTTTTAAGTGAATATTATCCTTATCCTGCTTCTATGGTAAAGGTACTTTACACTCATTGAGTAAGAACTTTCCCACATTCGGAGGACTTCCGCTTTTCGAGGACACTGCTCTTATCAATCTTTTACATTTTTGTCTTAAAATTAAATTGAATTATACAAAATTCATGTATTTAATATATAAATTAAATTTCATTGGTAAAAAGGTAAACAAATTAAAAAAATGTACGGCAGGTATCCTAAAACGTAATAAATTGTGACAAAGTCAGATCCTCTTCGTAGTTAATTAACGGTTCTGCTTGAGAGAACTACAAAAAGGGATGCCCTAAGTGACACATGGCATCTATGGCTAAGGAACACTGGGGGTCCTTTGTCTTCTTAAATTAACTAATTTAAGGAAATTGTTGCAAAAATACAAATACTTACATTTCTTGTTATTATTGCAAAATTTCATTAGTTCATTTTATAGGATTTTTAGCTTAAACTTTATTTGACATATAAAAATTTAAACTTTTTTATTTTTAGGAGAAAAAAAAATAGTTCGAAAAATATAAAGTTTAATAAGCGCTACGTCAATTATAGGTAAGCCATTATGCCGTTATGTATAAAATGTGCTTGCGATATTTTGTATTGTAATCAGCAAACAAAATTATTACATAAAAGGGCAAATTCGAAATTTTTAACCTTTTGCTAACAAAATTTTAAAAAATATTTGAAACTACTTAATGTTTAATGTTAAAGACTGTTATTGTCTTGGTTTTGGAATGGAATATTGAAAACGTTTTCCAACAAAAAAATCCTATACCAAATTTTATTATTTTTTAAAAATTAGAAAACTTTTATTTGAAAAAAAGAATATTTTATTAAAATTTTTAAAATTTATCTGAACTAAGTTGCATGAAAATTTTCCTTAGAAAGAGTTCATCAGTTTCTAAAATCAAGTAGATTTTTATTATAACATAGGGAAATATTTATTACTTTTTGTTTTTAATTGTCTGAACTTATTTTTAGAAAACAATTCTTCAAAATTAGAAAGTTGTATACTTAAAAACTGAATTTGAAAATGGCTTTCTAAAATTTAGTTAATTTTACTACTCGCGAACAAAAAATGAGCACACATTAGGTTCAAGTACTTTCTCGATATAAGTTAGACACATTTTTTGAACTAAATGGGAGTAAATTATGTCCTGAATTTTTTTTTTTGAACTAAACTTAATTTTATTTTATTTGAGTATGGAAATTTCTTAAAACTTAAATGTTTTTTTTTTTTAATTAATAAATTTTTATTTAATTGCCTTTTTTTTCCTAAAATCAAGAAATATTACTTAGGAAAAATATTAACTATTTCTGAGTATATAAACTATTTCGGGTTTCCTCAAACTTAGGAATTTTTATTCTTTTTAAGAAAATTTTACTTAAATTGAGGACAAATTATAAACTATTTTGGAGGAAATTTTTGATTACATTTTAGTTCATGTCTTTTTTTTTTGAGTGAAGGATTACATTTATTAACTTTTTGTTTTAAATTTGTTGTTAAATAAATTTGTAATTATGCATGTGCTTGGCATGAAAAATAAACAACGAAGGGATTTTTTAAATTTCATTTTATCGCTGAATTTAGTCGATAATTACCTAAGAAAATGATAATAAATCCAATGCTTAGAGAAAATCGGATTTATGCCCAAATTAAATTGTTCACTAGTATTGCAATTATCCGAGGAAAAATTTAGTAAAAGCAGCTCATTGCTTTTTGCATTACCAATAAAGACCTTCCACTGCCCACTGCATTACTTCCAAAGTAAAAATAATGAGTTACTTATAATGTGTTATACAGCCATTGATATTCCATGTCAGTTCCTTGCATACTACAATTCTTTCAATATGAAAATAATAAGTTACTAATAATGTGTTTTAACTAATTATTTTTGGCAGCTACAATCTATTTTTGGTTTTTTTATTTAAATTTGTTTTTAAATTGTTATTAAAAATCAATTCAAATTAAAATCAAATAAAAAATTAATAGAATAAAATTTGAAACATAATAAAAAAAAGTTTTTTGATTTTAAATATTTGTGTTTTTTTATGATTTTAATTTGAATATCTTGTTAATTCCGAAAAAATTCGATTTTCTATTTTAAATTGGAAAAATACAAAAAAAAAACAAAAAATAAATTCAATCATTTCATATTCGGAATATTTCATGGAAAATCGCTATTGTTCTTGTAGTTTTCTCAATTTAAAATGGGATTTTAATTTAAGTATAAAATAAATTTTATAAAAAAATATATAATATATTATTTTTTTATACACCATTTCAAATTTAATATCAGAAATTATTAATTATTTGCAGAAATTTTGAATTTAATTTTAGAAAATAACAATTTAAGAAACTTTCAATTTAATTTCAGATTTATCAGTTAATTTCAGAAGTTATTAATTTCATTTCAGATATATTAATTTAATTTCAGTTATTATTATATTAATTTCTGAAATAAAATTCTTAATAACTGAAATAAAATAAATAGTTTCTAAAAATAGTTGGTACTTTCTGAAATTAAATGGTAAATGGTGTAGTTATTCAGCTCCTTCCTTGTTATCAGTTCTGTAACGACTTATAAACTCATTGTATGTAGCCACTCTTTAAGTGCCTATTGATAATGCGTTATTTGCCCCGCTTATGTAATGTATTATTATGCCCTTTATAAGCAACCAGTTATTAATTACCTTCAAGTCACTAGTTTTTATTATATGAATTTTTACGTTACCTATAACTAGTTACTTTAACCTTACCATTAACTAGTTTTTTTTACTCCCTACTCGTAAGGTTGTAGGTAACTAGCTACCTCCAATGACATCCCTATGTTAAAATAATGAGCTTAACAGGTAAACTTCAACCAGTTATTTCTCGTTTTAAACCCCTTTATTTGGCAAGGTCTTTTTTTTGCTGGGTATATATCAAAAATTGAAGCTTTTTTTATTACCATTTTTAAGTTAAAGCTTTCGAAAAATGAAAAAAACCCGCTTAAATAGAAAAAATATATTCAAATCGAAAAATATCACTGAAATTGAGGCTCGCTGCATTGTATTTTGTTCCCTGTGCTTAGTGTTTCAATTACACTCATTTCCCGTTTCATACCATTTTGTTCCCCTTATCTAGTGTTTCAATTTCCTACGTTACCGGTTCCATTTCGTTTCATATGCTTAGTGTTTTAATTCCTCTCGTTCCCCGTTCCATTCCATTACATTCCCTTGTCTAGTGTTTCAATTCCATTCGTTTCCCGTATCATGTCGTTCCCCTTATCTAGTGTTGTAATTTAACTCTTTACTTTTTCCATGCCATTTCGTTCCCCTTGTCTAGTGTTTTAATTCCACTTGTTCCCTATTTCATTGCATTGCCTAAGAAATTTTAATCAAGAAATTTACAATATACCGTGTTAATGCCCTATAAAAAGGACAATATTCACACATAAATGTGCATTGAAACATATGGAAAAAATATACACATACAAGTGAAGAAGATGTGTGGAAAAGTCAGGACATTATTTTCTGCTTTTATAATTTTTTTTAAAGGAGCTTAAAAGATATTGTCATGACAAACATTTTATTAAACACTTTTATAGCTCGTGCATACAAAATCTGCAACCATTATCTGGGTCATAATCATATAAAATTTAAAAATTTAATAATCTTAAAGAAATGAGCAAAATATTTTGTAAAGCTTTTTATTTTTGCTACCATAAGAATGCACCACTGGTTATGTTGTTTCTAAATATTTCTAAATATTTCTAAATTTGTTTTAACAATTGTCATTATTATTTTTGCTTGGTAATTTCTGTACTGTAATTATAAGATTAAATCTTGTTGTGCAGGATATGACATTAATAAATAAATAAATAAATAAATAAATAAAATAAAATAAAATAAAGAATATTAAAATTCTAATGCGTTAGATTAAAAACTCAATGCGCATAGTGTGTATATAAAGAACATATGGCCATTAAATGATAAAAAAATATTTTTACACTTCAATATTTTTTTCAATTAGTCAGCACAAAAGATTGCTTTAAATGTCCTTTAGAAATTGTATCATTTAATATCCTTAAAAATATATACATTTATTGTTTTATCTATAATAAAAAGCCGAATGATTTTTAATTTTTAAATAAAACCTAACAAAAGGGATTTGTGTTTGAAATTATCATAACCAGGGCAAGGGATTGCATGTAAAACCATAGTAGGGTTTTTAGTCTTAAATTGTATTATTTTAGTGAAGAAATAAAACAACAACGTGCCGTAATTTTCTATACAAATTGACAATTAAAACATGTCAAGCGTTACAGATAGAATCTATTTAAATTTTACACGCAGAGAAATAGTATGGATGGAGCAATCATATACGAAGAGCATTATATATATTTGGGACTATGATTGTGCCAACCATATTTGTACTATAATATAGTTCTCATATTACGATAATACAATAACCATAGTATTACCATAATATGGTATGAAAAAGTTCTATAAATTTAGGAATATTTCTTTAAGAAATGTTTTTCCTATAGGAAATATTTGATATTAAGGACTTTAAAAAAAAAACATCTTATTATTATTAAATACTAAAGAATTTTTTTAATAAAAAAAATATAATTTCTATTGACATTTTCTAATACAAAAATTCTTAGATTCTAAAGACATTTTTAAAATTATTTTTTTAAAATAGTCCTTACACTCACCAAAAAAAGTCTGTAATGGCAACTGAAAATTTTGCTGTTATTACGGGAAATTTTGCTAATTTGAGCCCAGCGGTATTTTTTGCTAATCTTAGCAACACATGTCTGCTGACGAGTAGTACAATGAAATTAGTAGAAAAATTAGTAGCCGCTACTAAATTTTAGTATACTTTTTGTAAAGTGGAATTAAAAATCTGTTTGCTAAAATTAGCAGAAAAAATTACTAATATTTAGTACAAAATTTTTTATTTATATAAGAGCATCAACATTTTTTTATTTTATTTATATTTTTCAAAAAATATTTAATAAAAAATTAAAAAAAATCAAAGGCTTAAAAATTGTTAAAACATAAACGAATTAACTATTTTCTTTTAATTTGGTAATTTCTGTTTTGAAATATATTTTACTCAATTTTTTTTTTTACTTTTAAAGTAAAATCTTAATTGCTTTTAGGGCTGATTTTTAGAACTAAAAAAACTTTTTAGCTCTATTTTAAGTGGATGTCCTATTTTCAGACATGAGTCGGTATATTTACTTCCGATCCCTTTTTTTAATCTATGTAACATTTTAAAGCAATGCAAGTTTTAATTAGAAATAACATTCCCTTTAATATCCACTTTTTTAAATTAGTAATTTTTTTTTGCTAATTTTAACAAATCGGTTTTTTAAAAATTTGTAAAATGATTTCTGAAATTAGTAACAAAAATTTGTGAAAATTCTGTAATTTGTAAAATGTAAATAGCAAAAAGATTTGCTAAACAAAATTTTTTTTTACTAAAAATCAGTACAAAGATAGTAAAGTGGGATTGAAAACTGTTTGAAAATTGTTCTACTAACTTTTTTTTCTGAGTGTAGAGTTTTAGAATTTTTCTTTTAGAAAAAGTCCTTAGAATCTAAGAATATTTCTACTAGAAAAAGTTGTTAGAATCTAGGTATTTTTCGCTAAGAAAGGTCCCAAAAATATAAGAACTTTTTATTCATAAAAAGACCTTAGAATCTAAATTTATTTTAGGAATATATGAATTTAAAGAATTTGAAGAATCTGAGAATTTTACTTTTAAGGAAAACTTCATAGAATCTAAAAATGTCAGAAAAAATTCTAAAAATCTAGTATCTTGTATAAGAAACCCTTTTTCGTACAAAATTACTCTTGGGTTCTACAGATTATTTTTATTTTATTAATATTTTTAGTACTTTTTCCACTAGAAATTCGTTATTTTAAAAGAAATGAATTAATAAAAGTATTAAAAAAAATATTGTTTTTATTGAAAAGAATTAAAAAATAAAAAGAAATATTTGTTTAAAATCTTTTTGACAATGAGATTTTTTTCGACAATGAATTGATTAGTGTATATTATGTTATATGTATAAGGCATTTTCGAAAATAAAAACCCCAGGTGAAAATTATCATATATTATCATTTTTACATGGGCGACAGAACTGAAACAATTTTTTTTTAAGAAAACATGAAAGTACTTTAACTGTAAAATTCCAAGTCATATTTTATTTTATTTGATTTATAATTATTCATTGATTGTTGTCAGCATTTGATAGTTCCATAATTATCATATTTTTTCATAGTCAGAATTTTTCTTAACACACTATTGTTACAGTCAATCATGTTGTAAAATAGAAAGTGGCAATCATAAAATAATAAAATATTTATTATAGTACTAAAATGGTAGCAACCATATTGATGATTATAACCAATTTATACACCAATAGCTTGATTGTGACAACCATATTCGTATACAGCAAGCATAATATGGCAGCAGTGATCATGTTGCAACACTCAGAAAAAAAGTTAGTAGAAAAATTTGTAAACGGTTTTCAATCTCACTTTACTATTTTTGTACTGATTTTTAGTAAAAAATTTATTATTTAGCAAATCTTTTTGCTATTTACATTTTACAAAAAACAGAGTTTTACAGAATATTTACAAATTTTTGTTGCTAATTTTAGAAATCATTTTACAAATTTTTGAAATCCAATTTGCTAAAATTAGCGAAAAAATTACTAATTTTAAAAAAGGAAAATGTTTTTTCTAATTAAAACTTATACCTACATACTTAAATTGCCTTTAAATGTTACATAGATTAAAAAAATGGACTAAAAGGACTGAATCAATTAAAATTTGACCTTAAAGTTAAAAAAAAAAATTGACTAAAACATTTTTCAAAACAGAAATTACCAAATAAAAAGAAAATGATTAATTCGTTTATGTCTTAACAATTTTTAAGATTTTTAAGCCTTTGATTTTGTTTTTAATTTTGTATAAAATATTCTTGAAAAAAATAAATAAAATTAAAAAAATTTTAAGCTCGATTAAAAAAAATAAATTTAAAAATTTGTACTAATATTAATAATATTTAGTAATTTTTTTTTGCTGATTTTTCAAATAGATTTTAAATTCCACTTTACAAAAAGTATACTAAAATTTAGTAGCGGCTACTAATTTTTCTACTAATTTCATTGTACTACACGTCAGCAGAAATGTGTTGCTAAGATTAGCAAAAAATACCACTGGGCTCAAATTAGCAAAATTTCCCGTAATAACAGCAACATTTTCAGTTCCCATTACAGACTTTTTTTGGTGAGTGAACCATGTTTTTTTCTCTGTGTCTAGGGCATGTAGGGTATATAGATGTATGCTCTAAATTGACATAAAATATTTTTCAATTAATTTCATTTCTTTTTTCGATATTCGTGGTTTATTTAATTTAAAAAATATGAGCTCAACCTTGAATTTTGATTCTCTATTACACATACGAGATTCATATAAATCGGCATGTAAGCGTTAGAAGATTCCCTTGTAAATCAAATTTTTTCCTAAAAATATAAAAAGGTAAATAGAGTTTTAGTAAAAATTCCTGCTTACAATACAATTTTTTAAAAAATTTTAAGCTTCACTTTCATTGATAGTTGTTTAGAAATTTTTTGAATTCCATTTTAGCACATGTACAGCACAACAACGGATGTTCCCACATATGGTTTTGCACACAATTTTATTCAATTCAATAAAGTTTGTAAATTTTTGCAGATCCATTTATTTTGTCATTCATACAGTTGGTTAGAATAATGTTTTTACACTTTTCAATTTATTGCTCTTCTAAGCATAATTTGTGGTATACCAGTGTTGCCACATTGTGGGTAATATTAAGCTTAGAGGGTAGAGCGCGGGTATTTATTGTCATGTGCAGTTTTTGGGTAATTAGATATTTTGATAAAAAATTTATATTTTTAAATACCTTATCGATTTAATTCCGAAAGTACTTAGTAAAAAAAATAATTAAATGCATGAATTGGTCAGATTACAGATTTTCTTAAAAAAAAATCATCAAAAATTTATTAAAAAATAATTAATATTGTACTTTGAATATTTGCCATTCTTTATTAAGCCAATGACATATATCAAAGCGTACATAAAACGATTTAGAGTCGATTTTATAGTTCATAAATAGTGAAGAGTTTCTAATGCTGGGTAATCAAAATGGTGCACGAATCAAAGTTTAAAAACAACTAAATATTCTAAAATAAGCTGAAATTTATTTAACAAAATGTTAGTAATACCATGATAAATTATTGTTACGATTTTACCTTTTAAAATCGTTGATTTATTTCTTTGTTAAATACATCGAGTTCCTTGAGGAAAGTAGCAGAAATGTTCAGTCCAGTTTAATCTACATCTGTGTGAAGGGTTCTGGTGCTAGCGCTCTCTAATGTCTACTAGAAATATCGAGAACATGATGTCGGCGCCAGATGTTTCTAGAAGGTTCTGGTCTTGGCATATGGAGATGAAAGATGGAACAATTCTAATAGCCAAATTCTATTGTTATAAGATTTCAAATGATGTTTGGGAGTTTTACTGCCCTATTCGGAGTTAAAGTGGTTAAAAAAATATTAATTAAAGTCATAAGTGACTTTATAATTATTGGGTAATTTTGTCTACTCTAGCGGGTAATTTAGAATCTTGCTCGTGGCAACACTAATTTTAATATACAATACTAATATTTTTTTTTACTCTTTTGTCATTGCTTACCACTTTAAAATCAAGTTTAACAACTTGCTGCAATAAAACCAGCGAAAGAAAGTGTAACTTGTAAACAAAACTTGAGTGGATGCAATCTTTTTCCAATAAATTGTTTAGAAATTTAATCAATTTGTTGGTAATTTCCAATTTTGTAAATGTGCAAATTTCAAAACAAGATGTTATTAAAAAAATTATTTTGAACTGTCAAAAGTAAAAATCTAAAAATCAATTCAAAACCTTGGAAGAACATTTTTAAAATTCTCTTTAGTTACAAATATTAGTTTTTAATCCAAATTTTTATAAGGTTTTTTTCCTAAGGCACATTTACACGGCGAGAGATATATTAAAATAAAACATTTCTAAAAAGTTTTATTGTGTATAATTTAAGAAATTTAGGCGGAAAATGGAGTTGATTCCAAAGTATCATTTGGTTCTGATTTTTCTTCTCTAAGGGAGTTCTTTTATTCTATCATATAAAATTATATATAAGACTTTATATAATTATTTATGGCTTACACGTGACCATATTTACTTAAATATAACTTATACAGAACCATATATACTTATATATGGCTTATACAGCACCATTTATAATTATATATGCTATCTAATATTTGAGATATAATAATATATGGTCCATTATCAAAAATATTTTTCAATATAGTATGAGATATAATTGTATATGATTTAATATATGGACCAATATAAGAAATATTTTTGATAGGGTATAAGATATAATTATATATGGTACAATATTTGCAAACAAATTTGAGATATTGTTATATAGGGTTATTCAAGGAGAGATACTTTTTTCAATAGCCTTTTTTTGACAGATCACGTGTGAGTCATGTCATGCTGTCATGTTATTTTTGTTTAGTATTGTTTGGCATTTCATAATGGAAAGACTTACGCCTGAACAACGTTTACAAATCGTTCAACTTTATTGCGAAAATTCACGTTCTGTGAGGAATGTTTTCGAGGCAAATTTTGTACAGCGATGAGGCCCATTTCTGGCTCAATGGGTATGTAAACAAACAAAATTGCCGCATTTGGGACGAAGAGCCACCTGAGTAGATTCAAGAACTGCCACTTCATCCAGAAAAAACAACGGTTTGGTGTGGTTTGTGGGCCGGTGGAATCATCGGTCCATATTTCTTTAAAAATGATGCCGGTGCGAACGTAACCGACTATTTGATGCCTGAAATCGAAGCTCGTGATCTCGGCGACATTTGGTTTCAACAAGACGGCGCCACTTCCCACACATCGCATCAATCAATGGATTTATTGAGAGAACGCTTCGATGAGCACATAATTTCACGTCTTGGGCCGGTCGATTGGCCACCAAGATCGTGTGATATCACACCGTTAGACTTTTTCCTGTGGGGATATGTAAATTCTAAAGTTTATGCGGACAAACCCGCTTCGATTCAGGTCTTGGAGGAAAGCATCACGCGTGTCATTCGCCAGTTACCAGTCGAAATGCTCGAAAGAGTCATCGAAAATTGGACTCAACGGATGGACCATCTGCAACGTAGCAACGGCCAACATTTGATAGACATAATCTTCAAAAAATAAATGCCAAAGAATGTTCTTTCAAATGATAATAAACATTCCCTATTAAATTTGAATTTTCTGTGTTTTTTTCTTTAAAAAAGTAGGGAACCTCGAAATGGATTAGCCAATATATAGCTGCATACCTAGATTATTTTTGATATGATATAACATATAATTATATATAATTACATGTGGTTCCATGTCAATGGTTTCGAATTCCAGCCAGGAAGATATTTTTTAGTGTTTTTTTAATATTTTTTATATTAATATTTTTTTAACAACACTTTTAAATTTTAACTCATTTCATAACAACCCCCAATAAAAATTTTTGATATAAGATATAATGAGTTTATAACAATCTAGGTACATATAAAATTATATATGATCTTTATTCATAAAACTCCTATAAGTGGTGAAAATTTATATATTTTGTTGTTTTAAATATAAGTATATATCTACATTTTTTGCTCAGTCCATAAGATATTATATATAATTATATATAATATTATATACAGTTATATATAATTATATAAAATAAGATAAGTGCAGAACCAATTTAGTCTTTAATTTCGCAATGATATGTGGATATTTCTTCCAAATATATATAACATAACACAATTATACGAAAAATGAGTTTAATAAAGTCAGCCACACACTGCTGAGTGCTTAATTCACTACAATTCTGGCAGACCGAGTTCAAATCCTGGCGAAGGCATTGTTTGTTAGAATTTTAATATATTTTAATTTAATTTTTTTTATACGTTTTTAATAAACCAGATTCGGAATATATATTATATTGTTGGAACTAATCTGATACAATTCAATCTGCCATTTTTCGGGAAAATTTGGATCTTACTTTATCCCTAAATATATTACTGGATCTAATTTGATCTGCCATTTTTCTGATCAATTTAGATTTTTCTAAATCCCTAAATATATAGCTGGCTCTAATTAGTTCTGCCAATCAATTTAGATCCTTCTAAATCCCTAAATATGTTGCTGGATCTAATTTGATCTGCCATTTTCCGAATCAATTGAGGTTGTTCAAAATCCCCAAATATATTGCTGGATCTTATTTGATCTGTTATTTTTCGGATCAATTTAGATATTAAGGAATATAAAATTGGATATGATTAAATATTGTGCTAGATAATTTTTTTTCTCGGGTATGATTAATTTATTTGTATCAATTTTTAACTTCGAATTTCGAATAAAGTTATTTAATAAATAAGGCTCTGAATGTCCCGTTATCATTTAACCAGCAGTCAAACTGAAGCTTAATATGGGAAACAACAACAAAAGTGCTAGTTAAATTTCCTGGCATAAGCTAACGGGATATTTAGGTTAATATCGAAATACTAAATTCCCCGCTAAAATTTTAAATACAAATTAATTTGGAGCCATTTTTCACTAAACCCTAAGAACTGCTTTAGATGCAATGAAAAAAGATCATAACAGAAAACCTCCACCCTATGTAAAAATTATTGGTTCCGATCCAATTTTTCACAACACCGGAATCAAAATCACTGTTTCTTTTTCTCTTCTTTTTTGATTTTGCTGGGATATTTTTATAAAGTTGTTTTATCTTAAGGCACATATAAATGCGAAAGATAGATCAAAACACATTTTTAAAAAGTTCTACTGTAAATGATTTATAGAATTTAGCGGCGGATTTTGCTCTATCTCAAGTAGTTTTCTCTCGCGTGTAAATGTGACTTTTAAAGATAACCTCTATTAACTGTAAATATGTGAAAAATCACATTTTTCAAATCATTTTAAATCCACAACATAAATCCATGTTGATATTTAATGATAAGACAATATTTTTAATTATAATTTTCACTGTATTTAGTGTTGTAAGATAATAAAGTTTATGAATAGTTGTTGATCTCTTAATTGAAAAATTTCATAAAATTTGATGAAAAACTGCATAAGTCTTATGAATAGTTTCAATGGACAAGTTCCAGCTAAACTTCATTAATTTAATGCAAAACTTTATTAATATTATGCAGATAATTATTTCAGTGTATCTTCAAATTTTATTAAGATCTGAGAATTCACCATTAATAAGTTTTATTTGTTAACATTAATTCAGATAAATTATATATTGATTTCTCAATTTAAAATTTGAATTATAAAATAAATTTATTTAAAGTTCTGATTAAATTGTTCTTGGACTATAAATATAAGGCACATACCTAAGTGTTGCCATAAAGATTTTACGCTAAATAAATATTTAAAATACCCAAAAATCCCCAAAGAATTTTGCAAGTTTGTATTAAAATAATTATTAAATTATTTTAGAATCTCCGAAATTATTAACATCAAAAATTCTTGCGAATTTTAATGATTTTAAAATTCAAACCTTATTCAAATTTTGCTCTATTCAAAACTACAAGAAATATTATACCTGATTTCAGATTTTGATATAATTTGGTTTTTGGCTTAATAACATTATTTATTAAACCTTTTTTATGCAAAAATTAGGTTAGGTAACAATTTTGCCAAATTTCGCAAACTGCAAAAAGCGAACATCGCCATAATATCTAAAATAACAATGTTAGATCAACAGTTTTTGGCATGCATAATAATTTTTGCTCTTAGTATTTTTTAAAGCATACACTGAAATTATTTGATTATTGCATTTCTAAATATGTCTTCAACCTTTATTTTGCTATATCGCCTAAGCGATAAATCCAGTGAAGATAGAGTATTAAAGGGTTAATATTTCAAACATTCGTTTAAAAAACAGAGAATAAATTCTCAAACTTTGGTAAAATATTTTTAAATCAAATCCTTTTATCTGGTAACCCCAAAATATATTTTTAACATTGTTGTTGCTTACTAATTCTATGATTGTGGTTGACATAGAAAATAGAAATTGATTTTGGAATCTTAAACTTAAATCGATCTTACATTTTTAACCCTTTAATGCGCAAGGCGGCTTTAAGGCTTCTGTTAAGCTTTTCGGCTATTTCTATAGCCTAAACCACTCTGTGAAACAGGGTTTATTGTGAGTTTGGTAATGGATTCATCCACCTTATAGTTTTTATACCAATCAACTATGATGTAAGTCGCTGTTGTGAGACGGTTGAGCGATGTCCGTCTTTCTGTTCGTCTGGAGCGTTAAGAATTTAAAACAAAGTAGTTGCCAAAGACTACTGAAAAAGCTTTAGAAAAATACTTCATTCGGTTTGTTTTGACTATCGATTGTTTGACCAAACTTTTGCTATTTTGAAAAAAAAATGAAAGGCAAAATGCATAAGAAAATCAAAGATGAGTGGGACGAGATCCATAACACATTTGCATCAGTGTTTCAGACTATTTGCAATTGTGTAAATTAACTTTTACGTGGCCCTACAGCTCAAATGATGAACCTTGTTCAGCACGTCCAGTTGAGGCAGCTGATTCGGTAATCATTAAAAAAATCTAACCGATGAGTTAAAGTGCTAGTTGAGGCTAAGGTTAGTGATTTAAATTTTGCACGAACAATTGGGTATGAAAAAGCTATCGGCAAGATGATTGCCGTGTTTGCTCACAATCGAACATAAAGCAAGGACAAAATGCATGCATTTTGTACATCCTGCATCTCGTTTATGTATTTTTCACATCGATAAAATTTTCGCAAAAAGCACAAAAACACAACCCTGTTCTGCTTTATATAGGGTGAGTCAGGCAATTTAATATATATTGTTACGATTTTACCCTTTATATAATCGTTGATTTTTTTACCTTTTAAATAAATCGAGTTCTTTCTATATTGCAAATAATAAGCACTGTTTAAAATAATTTATAGCTCTATTTAATTATAACATGTACTGAAAATTACAGAAAAACACTTTAATAGCATATTTTCTTCACACAATGTAAATAGACTACACGTTAGCCACACTTTAGTTCTTCACACTCAGCATTTTACTTATAAACTGAATTACTGCGTCAAATACCTGTATTTATATGAGTAGTCAGGTATTATAATTATTGCCAGTTTATTACGACACTAGATTTTTACAGCTGTCCAAAATTCGTGTGGAGAAATTTCTAGTGGTAGAAATTTCTTGTAACAATATCAATCTAAAGAGGATAACAATGTACTTTATTCATGTTATTTCTCTATCTATTAAGAAATTTCACAAAATTAAATGTGTCTACAGCTTTAGAAGTTAAAAGCTCTAAAAAATTTCAAGTAAAAATGCAAACAACTTTATTATATATTAAGT
Organism: Eustalomyia histrio; assembly: GCA_949748255.1. Classification (NCBI taxonomy): domain Eukaryota; kingdom Metazoa; phylum Arthropoda; class Insecta; order Diptera; family Anthomyiidae; genus Eustalomyia; species Eustalomyia histrio. The sequence continues at coordinate 143,311,761 of OX456525.1, forward strand.
CACCCTGTATAAAGTAGGGTGGCCATGAATTTCTCGATGTGAAAACTTCTCGCATCAGATACAGAAACGAGGTGCTGGTTTATACGGACCTTCAATATAGTAGGTGGTTGCTTTTTCGATGCGATCCTGATGAATTTCTTTTCCGATTCATAACTGTTAATGAATCATGGACTCACCACCATCCACCACAAATGAAACAAGGGTCAAAGCCATTTATCCTACCAGGTGAATTGCCCCGAAGAAAGCAAAGACTTTGAAATCTGTTGGTAAGGTTATAATAACTTGGAAAAGGTGAAAGTCATAACGGGAGAATATTATTCATCATTATGGGGAAAGATGCCTCCATTTAGCCACCAAAAATATGACCTTCCATCAAGATGCCGGGTGCACACTTGCTCAGTTTCAATGAAAATTATACACAAGTTCATGTTCAAATTTTTGTCGCAAGGTGCCCGGAAACTTTTTTCTGTTTTCAAAATTTAAGATATGACTCGACAAAAAAAGATTCGAGTCAAATGAGAAGGTAATCTCAGCAACAGCAGTCTACTTTGGGGACCTTTCGAAATCATACTTTGCGGTGGGCTTAAAAAGTTGGAAAATTGCTGGTTGGTTTTTATGCTCTCTCTGGTTTTGGTTTTTTTACTCTCCAACATATGGTGAGATTGTCATTCCTTTTGTAACATGTCAAAATATAGGTCTAAAGTATGTATATTCGTGGTCCTTATGTAATTTTAAGTCGATTTAGCGATGCCCGTCTGTCTGTTGAAATGGCGATCACGACGCGAAGACGCAAGCGGGGGTGCTCATTTTTACCTAGATTAATGTACATCTTCCCGCAAATTGGTAATAAAAATGAGCAAAATCGGTTTAGCGGTTAAAAAGTTATGAGTGAAAATATGAAGGTACCTCTAAAATTTTCCATGCAAATTGGTGTATTTTAGTACAATTTCATAGTAGCGACTGGTACATAATATATTTTCTCATATTTTTTTACCAGTCGCTTAGAAGTGAATAATAATTTGTATTCCCACAAAATTTTTTTTTCACCTCAAAAAATTTTTTCACCACTAAAATATTTCTTCACTACAAAATTTTTTTTTCACCTCAAAACATTTTTTTCACCTTAAAATTTTTTCCCCACCAAACAATTTGTTTACGAGTATTTGTATCAAAAACAGTAGAGAACATTTTTTAGCATATTGGTGGAGAGTATTCAAGATTTGACACAGCCGAATTCAAGCATTTTTTTTACTTGTTTTTATTGACTTACTCTCGTAATTCCACCTTATTTGACCATTTTTGCCTGAATTAAGTGAAACAACGATATTGTATAACAACCGCGTAGGTTGATTGTCATTGCAAATTATGGTTAGGGAATTAGAGGGTTAATAATATTAAACAAAATTAATTAATCAAAAAAATTATTGCTGTTTAAATTCTGATGAGTTATTTTTAAAAATATTTATGTCCGGATTCTTCATCTGATTTTCAGATTTTTCTGTACTCCCATTTTTTATTGCAAAATATTGTGATTAAAAAGAACAAATACTATTTTTTAACATAACTCTTCTTACTTAAATATTTTTTTTCATAAACTGTAGACTGCACTCTCTCTTTGATAATAGTTATTTAGCAACATTACAAAACTTGTACAAGATAATTCCAACCAGACCACAACTTTATGATCACAACAATTTCACACATAAACTTATTTTCTATTGAACAGTGAAAAGGAAAACACACAAAAACGATAAATGAAAATATTTTAAAATTAATTTTCAACTGCAAGTAAAAGTTTATAAAAGAATAATTGAAGTATAAATATATAAAAAAAAATATTATTGATTTAAACATCTGCAGTGATCATATAGGATCAGTGCTAAAATAAAATAAATATATTAAATAAAATTATTATTGCAAAGTTGTATGATCTGATCTGAACAGCAACAACATCTTTGGTGCTAAAACTAAACCGCAAACTAAAATGTTAAATTTGTATAAACAACATATTAAAAATACTAGATAATAATAAAAATAAATACAAATTATAATTTAATGTTAAAACAAAAATGCTAAAGAAAGTGTATTTAAAAATAACCTACAAAAATCATAAAAATCAAAAAATATGTTTTTATTTACTAAAAACTTGTGCTTTTATAAACTTAATAACACTTTGCATTATATTTGTAATGCTAATGATAATGTCTACTTTGGCTACAGCAGCACCTTATTTAACTACTGATAATGCATTGACTTTAACACTAAATCATGCTGCCTGGCCTCCTATGAAACATTATGATATTTGGAGTGATGACAAACGGGATTTGAAAAGAACAAACCAAAGATATGATTGGTATAATGCAGATGACCAGAGCATTGTGGAGTTTGAAAGTGATCTACTTTCACATCAAAATTTAAATGAGAAAGTTGACGATGCATTAAACTCATTTTCTAGGGATTCTGATTTAAATATAAATATTACACCATCGTTAAATGTATTGAACACTTTTAAAAGACAACATAAAGGTAAGAATTGTTGTTATAATATGTACTCTGAAAATTGTACATCATTAAATATTACTAAAGAATCAAATAGTTTATCAAAAATTACTATTGATTTTTGACTTTAAATAAAATCATTTTAAATTTTTTTAAATGTATTCGTCTTGAGGTTAGTCCACAATATTGTTTGATTATACATTTTTACAAAAAGTAGGGTTATTTCCGAAAAAAAATTCAAATCCATCTTCCAATTTTCATGGAAATTTCCAGCAATAATTTGGTTTTATTGCTTCTCCGTTAGTTAACCAAAAAAAATATAAATAGGTGTTGATACGATTTACGATGTAGTTGGGTTGAGTAATCTGTATCAGAGAACTGCAAAATCAACTTTTTTCTTGATTTAATCATACACAAAATTTCTTGTTCACTTTTAATAATTCAACAAAATTCACTGTAGAATAAAATCAGCATCATGTTACTGAACGCGTAATTGGGATCAGTGTGAATCATCTGTCGATTATGTTTTATGCAAATGTAATCACTCAACAAAAAGTCAGCGTTGAATATATATATAAAAAAAAAAAAACAACAACAAACAACGCGTATGAGTTTATTCATAATTAAAACAAAATAGAAACACATTCCATAAGGGGGTGGTTTTGTAGAAAAACTTTTTATAAATATTATATGTATATTAGGGTAGGTCTAAAATCCGCTTTTTTAGAATTTTTATTAATAATAAAAATATTCTTCTTTGTGAAATATAAATATTTTTTTTGGAAAAAAAAAATTTGGTCGTTATCTCAGGCTTGCCTAATCCGGAAAAATTTAAATATTGTCTAATTTTTTTTCATCTATTTTGGCAATATTTAACTTTAACCGGATTGGGTGAGCCTGAGATGTCGACCTAAATTAAAAAAAAAAAAATTCACAAAGAACAATATTTTTGGTATTCCTAATGAAAATTATAAAAAAAACGTATTTTAGACCCACCCTAATATACATATAACATTTATGAAATGTTTCTACAAAACCACCCCCTTTTTATAGATAATAAACTATTTTGTTTTAATTATGATTACACTCATACACGTTGTTTGTTGTTTTTTCTGATTTATTTTACATCAAAATAATTATTGTTGGCTCGAATGAACAGAATAAAATCAATGGTTTAACAACGACCGATGATAGTAAATCAGTGACAAAACAATTTGCACGTCGTTTGATTGATTTGAAATCATCAACAAATATGTGTGTTGGAGTATATTCAGCGTTTGAACGCAAACACATATTTATTCTTGTGTTGATTGCGTATGAACGTTTTGCAATCAGCAAATGCAGTTCTCTGGTCTGTATCTCCAGCACAGCGACCGAGTAGATCTACACTCAAAAAAAAAAAAAGACATGAACTAAAATGTAATTAAAAATTTCCTTCAAAATAGTTTATAAAGTGTCTTCAATTTAAGTAAAATTTTATTAAAACTTAGAAAAATTTTCTTAAATAGAATAAAAATTTCTAAGTTTGAGGAAAAACGAAATAATATTTATTAATTCCTAAGTAATATTTATTAATTTGAAGAAAAAACATCTTAGTTTTAAGAAAATTGCATACTCAAATGTAAAAAAATTAAGTTTAGTTCAAAAAAAAAATTAGGACATAATTTACTGCCATTTAGTTCAAAAAATGTGTCTAACTTAAATCTAGAAAGTACTTGAAATTAATGTATGTTAATTTTTTGTTCGCGAGTAGTACAATTAACTTAATTTTAAAAAGCCATTTCCAAATTCAGTTTTTAAGTATACCTTTTTCTAATTTTGAAGAATTGTTTTCCAAAAACAACGGTTTGATGTGGTTTGTGGGCCGCTGGAATCATCGGCCCGGTATCATTTCTTTAAAAATGATACAGGTGCGAACGTAACCGTCAATGGCGACCGTTATCGTGCCATGATAACCGACTTTTTGATGCCTGAAATTGAAGCTCGTGATCTCGGCGACATTTGGTTTCAACAAGACGGCGCCACTTCCCACACATCGCATCAATCAATGGATTGAGAGAACACTTCTGTGAGCACATTTTGGGCCGGTCGATTGGCCACCAAGATCGTGTGGGTATATGTAAAGTCTAAAGTTTAAGCGGATAAGAACGCTTCGATTCAGGCCTTGGAGGAAAGCATCACGCGTGTCATTCGCCAGTTACCAGTCGAAATACTCGAACGAGTCATCGAAAATTGGACTCAACGGATGGACCATCTGCGACGTAGCAAGGGCCAACATTTGATAGACATAATCTTCAAAAAATAAATGCCAAAGAATGTTCTTTCAAATGATAATAAACATTCCCCATTAAATTTGAATTTTCCGTGTTTTTTTTTCTTTAAAAAATTTGAGAACCTCGAAATGGATCACGCTTTATTAATGAATGGATGGTCGTTTACCTTCAATCGCTAAGTCAATTGGATTTTTGTGTAAATAATTTTTGTGTGCGACCTTTGTTTAAAATTCTCAAGATGCCGGTGAGTAAAATGTCAAGATGGATGGCGAGTCAATGTTATTTAATAGATTTGAACACTTTCGGCCAAAGGAACCGCAATCTCATCGGTACGCACCGTACGACGACAGGGAGCATAAGTGTTGTCCACTAGCAAGCCAGTCTTTTGCACAAACTTGTGTACAGCAACCGCAGTGGGTGCTTCATTTCGGCCAAAACTTCAATTCAACAAACTTACAGTTTGGGCAACACAGCACTCACTTTGGAAATATTTCCCAACTTTATTCAAGAGAAAAAATGTCCACAGACAGTACTCCCTCTTTTCTCAGCCTTTAACTTAATTTTCTTCGTCAACGCAATGACCTACACTAGTAGGGGTATTCCCTGAACGTTGATATTATTTTTAAAAAAAGCAAAGAATGTTGGTCCGCGGAAGTATGATAGGACTGATAGTTAATATTTCGAACAGAAAAATCTTTTAATGTCAAAATAACATATGATTTAAAAAGATAACTGTATATAGATCACACTGAATATATCCGAGTTTTATTTAAATCGGCGTGTACGCGTGGAGGGATTCTCTTGTAATAGAATCTGAGAAAATTCAGAAAAAGTTTAGTCATTTTTGGAAAGGATTATGTAAAAAAATTATTTTGTTTTTGCTGAATTGACCTGAATTCAACACTCTAATTAATTTCTGTTGAAATTTACCCAATTTATAGTAGGAAACTGTACTCCTACTATAAGTTGGGTAAACTTACTCTGTGTGCGTAAATGAAAAAAGTACACACATTATGAGTAAGTTGGTACACACAAAATGAGTAAAATTACATTGAAAATGCGTGAAAATGAAAAGAAATTTTGAAAATAAGCAGAAACTTTACCAAATTTGTGCGTAAATAAATACGATTTACATGTAGATGTACACATAAAATGCGTAAAAATCTATTGTTAATACGTAAAAATTCCTCAAAAATGCGTTTTTTTGCCACCACGATGTTGAAAATTAAACGGCAAAAAATGTATTTGCAATAACAACAATAAATTTATTTTTAATATGTGTTTGATTAATAAGTTATGTAATAAAATAAAATCAAGCAATATTTTAAACAATTGTTTATAAAATACAATAAATTATAAAAAATCTTACTCTACACTCTTATTTTGGTTTAAATTTATAGTAAACAATTTAAAAAAGTAAAAGAATATTTATAAATCATGTATTTTTGACTCTATAAATAATGCGACAAATGATAAGGCGAATGCAATAACTTCTCCGGAGGAATTGTAGGTATTTTGTTTTTGTTACAATAAAAAAGGCACAGAATTCCTTCGACGGAATTATGCATTATAAACAGTGGGTGAATAAACAAGTTTTGAAGATTTTCGCCACCTGAATACCAAGTTCATTAATTCTTTTCATCGATATAGCATTCCTCTTAGGTTATGTGTATTGGCTTGAGCAGCTCTGCAAGCCTCTATAATAAGATTAATTGAGAAAGTACTGGCAAAATAATTTTCTCCACGATATGATTGTAACGTTGCCCCACCCATCGTAGAGATAAGTTAAATAAAGTAAATTCTCAGCAACTTTAGACGCTGGTTGGCGCTGATATAGGTTCCCTTTCTAGATAATTGATGGAAAACATTTTTCATTAGGATACCAGTTTCTTTTTCCAATTTCAGGAACCCAATAACTCACCCGGAAATGTGGCAGCATATGTCTTTATTCGATTCAATTTACTTTTAATTTAATAATTTTTTTTAAAATTTTAATATTTTTTAAAATATTTTTTATTTCTTAAATTTTTTTAATTGTATAAATGTCAATATTTTAATTAGTATTAATAGTTAGTACATTCACATATTTTGTGCGTAAAATTTCAATTTACCAACAAAACAATAATTTTAGGCACAAAATGTTCAATTTTAAACACATAGTGCCTATTATTAAAGTGAATGCGTGTTTTTGTATATTGAAGTGTGTAAAAATTTATCTTACGCATGAAGTGTTTATATTTACTTACTATGCGTTATTCTACATAAAAATTTACCCATTTTATAGTAGTAAAATTACAATCATTGTTTAGAGTGAATCTATATGCGCTTAACTAGTATTTATTTTTTTTATTTTAGTAATCCATTTATTTCCCGTACCTGTGGACGGTGAATGTTTATCGGATGATGGCCGACGTACCGGTACCTGTTTTAATGCCTATGAATGTCGCAACAAGGGCGGACAAGCTAAAGGGGAATGTGCTTTAGGATTTGGTGTTTGCTGTATATGTGAGTAAGCTCAACATCTTTTATATTCACATAGACCAATATATTTTTCTGTTTATATTTTAAAGTTATTGCCAATTGCAATGAAACTATAAGTCAAAATATAACCTATTTAGTATCGCCGAGTTTTCCAAGTTTTATGCCAAATAATGTGACTAATTGTAATTTAAAAATCAAACTACTAAATGATGATATAAGTCAATTGCGTATAGATTTTTATCATTTTATGTTGGGACAACCAAATCGTCGTACGGGTGTATGTGATGGTGATGTTTTCACAGTATCTGGTGGTCCGGGAGGACTTTTTTCATTGTGCGGACAAAATAGTGGACAACATAGTAGGTGCTATAATCAATATTGAGATCATATAATTAATTAATTTTAATTATTTCAGTGTATTATGATGTTGGTGGTCGTATGTTGCCGCGCCAAACTTTATATGGTTCCCTAAGACCTTTACGTTATGAAGATTTATATCCAGGCCGTAATGTTACTAATGATACTACTATGGAAATTGATTTGAATTTAATATTAGCCCCAAGATATTTACCTACCAGACTGTGGGAAATACGTATTGCTCAAATTCCCTTTAGTCAAAGAGCTCCAGCTGGTTGTTTACAATATTTTACCGGGGCAGATGGTTTATTTCAAGTGAGTAATTATGGTGATTTTTACTTTTGACAGGGAAAATTAAATTAAATTTATGATATTCTCAAGTTGTCTTTACAAAAGCGATGAAAATGAAAAAAAAATCATTCAAATTGATAAAAATTCTTCCTTCTTTTTATAAAACCCGTTTAAAACGAACCCATAGGGACCAGTAAAATGGGTTTGTTACAAAAATTTTAATTATTCACCAAATATGTAGTTTCAAAAAAAAAAAAAAAACAATTTAAAAAATTGGGCAAATTTTTTTATCAATTTTTTCAATAAACTCTTTCCGTTACAAAATGGGTACCTTTTTTACAAAAGGAACTTTATTAATAAAATGTACTTTCTTAATAAAAGGTACTGTTTCAATAATAGGTATTTTTTAATAAAAGGTACTTTTTTAATAAAAGGTACTTTTTTAATAAAAGGTACTTTTTTAATAAAAGGTACTTTTTTAATGAAAGGTACTTTTTTTAATAAAAGGTACTTTTTTAATAAAAGGTACTTTTTTAATAAAAGGCACTTTTTTTAATAAAAGGTACTTTTTTAATAAAAGGTACTTTTTTTGATAAAAGGTTCTTTTTTAATAAAAGGTACTTTTTTAATAAAAGGTACTTTTTTTTAATAAAAGGTACTTTTTTTAATAAAAGGTACTTTTTTAATAAAAGGTACTTTTTTAATAAAAGCCACTTTTTTTAATGAAAGGTACTTTTTTAAAAAAAGGTACTTTTTTAATAAAAGCTACTTTTTCAATAAAAGGTACTTTTTTAATAAAAGGTACTTTTTTAATAAAAGGTACTTTTTTAATAAAAGGTACTTTTTTAATAAAAGATACTTTTTTAATAAAAGGTAATTTTTTAAAAAAGGGTACTTTTTTAATAAAAGGTACCTTTTTAATAAAAGGTACTTTTTTAATAAAAGGTATTTTTTAATAAAAGGTACTTTTTTAATAAAAGGTACTTTTTTAATAAAAGATACTTTTTTAATGAAAGGGATTTTTAAATACAAGGTACTTCTTTAATAAAAGGTACTTTTTTAATAAAAGGTACTTTTTTAATAAAATGTACTTTATTAAAAAAGGTACTTTTTTTGTAATAAAAGGTACTTTTTTAATAAAAGGAACTTTTTTAATAAAAGGTATTTTTTTAATAAAAGGTACTTTTTTAATAAAAGTTACTTTTTTAATAAAAGTTATTTTTTTTTAATAAAAGGTACTTTTTTAATAAAAAGTACTTTTTTAATAAAAGGTACTTTTTTAATAAAAGGCACTTTATTAATAAAAGGTACTTTTTTAATAAAAGGTACTTGTTAATAAAAGGCACTTTTTTAATAAAAGATACTTTTTTAATAAAAGGTACTTTTTCTAAAAACAATTTCCAAAATTCTTTCATGAAAACGATTTTTAGCTAGGCTGATACATGTATTTCAAACCGGCAAATGATCTCAACAGAACCCGAAGTATTAGACAAGCTGGAACCTCTAAAAAAAGGTAAAGCCTGAACAAAAAACATTTTAAAAATATATATTTTGCTCCATTTTTGTTTTCATGTATCAGCCTAACTAAAAATCCTAAATTTGCTTTGTTTTTTTGTATTGGATAGAGTTTCTTTAAAAAATAAATGAAAGAATTTGCCCAATTTATATAAAAACTTGAAAACAAGGAACCATTTTCGATACATTGAAGAAAAAAATTAAATCGGATACAAACAAATATTAGAAAGTTCGTATTAAGGTTGATGGCGAACCGACTAAATGAAATCTAAACTAAATTCAGGTTTCTAAATTTCTTTAAATTTTAAAAATATTTCCAAATAATTTTCAAAACAATTTTAAACACTTTTGTTAATTTGTATTTTAATTAGAATTTATTTAGCCACCTCGTACAGGGCCTAAATATCTAAAATTATATAAAATTTTTGTTTGTGGAACCGTCAAAAACAGTTCGTTTGAACCGATAGTTTGTGTTAAGCAAACTCGTAATAACAGATATTTTTTTAAATAAAAATTATTGCCAAAATGTTGGGACTTTGAAATAAGTTCATACGAGTTCGTAATGCATCCAATATACATAGAAAATATTGTAGTTAAATTGTAGTTATATCAGTTATCATATCATATTTAAATTTAAATTAACGATTTTTAAATTAAATATGATTCTTTTTAAAATATATATGATTATAGTTAAAATAATCGTGTTCATATTTATATTAATAGGTCAATATTTTAGTTTATGGTTTTGCATTTTAAAAATAAGTAGAAACATTTTTAAATTAAGAAGAAAACTATCTTAGTTTGTTTGCTGTTTCTAGTTAATTTAATATTGTTTCTACTTGATTTTAAAATATTTTCTTAGCTGTGTTTGGCCGCTGGATTCGGTGTTTTAGATTAATTGAATTAAAATTATAAATTTTTCAGTTTGAAGTTTAACCAAAAAAAAATCCATTTTTAGACCTTTAATTTTGCCGATAATGGCCGTCATTTGGCAAATCAAAATTACCGTATATGCATGAGACAAGAAGTGGATATGTGCTCTATAATCTATCAACCATGTGATGAACAGTCATTTCGTATAGGGCCAGGTTCTACCACTAATGGGCAGTTTTCTGGTAATGGAGGCGGAGGTGGAGGTGTTGTTGGCGGTGGTGGTAGCGGTGTTGGTGGTGGCGCTGTTGGTGGTGGCGGTGTTGGTGGTGGCGGTGTTGGCGGTGGCGGTGGTGGTATTGGCGGTGGTGGTATTGGCGGTATTGGTGTTGGCGGTGGTGGTGTTGGCGGTGGTGGTTTAGACCCTTTAACCATTGGAGATGTAATGCCCCAAATGGATGCTATTAATAACCAATTAATGGACCAAATGCAAATGCAAGTATTGGCAGATGATACAGGAACTATGCAAATGGGAACAGCAACTACTACAACAAGTACAATCCCGGAAACCACAACGTCACCCGCTCCTGTCACTAGTACGACAACAGCAATAGCAGCAAGTACTTCACCAGCCAGCAGTGGTAGTAAATTTAAGTCATGATTTAAAAAAAATAAATTCTAAATTTATATTGTTTTTAGCTTTGGCTTCCCCATCTCCCAGTGATGTGCCGGCAGCAGATGATCCAGCCGAAAGTTCAGCAGCTCCAATTTCCAGCTCAGTTCCTGCAGCTATAACCTCCACAACTGCTAATCCTTCATCTACACCCCTTAGCGATGACGTCGAAGGTTCGGGAGGCGGTAGTGATGATTCAGAAAATACACGCTTTCGCCCTACACCAGGTTCCTCCAATGTTTCCCGCCGACCTAGACCTACCAGAGGTGGTTTTGATTTGTTGGGCTTTTTAAGAAGTGCTTTTGATTTTGGTTTTCGTAACGGTAGACAACTGAATCCATTAAGCGAGAGACAAAAGCGTCAATTCTATAGCACTTGCAGGGATCGTATAACAATGCCCTGTATTGTTGAGGATTTTATAGGCACCGGCTTGGGACCCTTACCAGGTTGTGAACCCGTCCACTGTGGTATGCAATTTTGTTCTAACGGTATATGGCCTTGTCGTGTTGAATCCACGGTTACACCATTTTATGTGGGAATACATTTTGGCGATGGTGCGGGAAAGGGAAGTGCCGAAGACAATATTGGGGCATGTTTAAGATATCAACAAGTGCAGTGTATGTGATAATGATAAAAAATATATTAAGTGAAAAAAAAATCCAATTGCTTTTTTTAACTTTTAAAACATTCCGAATATTTAAAAAAAAAATAGAGAAATTCTTGAAGTAGATCAGGAATTGAATTCAATCCTTGAGCAATTTTGCGGTAACTTTTCACTTATAAAAGCAAGGTAGTAGCCTCTCAACGACTTAAGTACTTTTGCAGCAAACAAAGAAAATCTAAAATTGAAACAGATATCAATATCCTTGACTTTAGAATAATTTAAAGAGCACCTATTTAAGTCAAGTCAAAAATTGTGCCCTTTCTCTGTTGCAACCACTGAGCGTATGATTAATATTTTTAAAAGATTGAAATTACTTATAAAGAAAGGTGAGTTAAAATTAAATTTATACAACAAATTTTTAAAAATTTTTTATAATTTCAAATTAAATTACAAACATGCATTGAAAGTTAAGATAGATTGAAGTGGACTGAGAAAAAATTTATGCATTTTTTTTATAATTTATAATGCCGTTATCACTTAAATAATAAATAATATTTCATTCTAGCTTCTGCATATAAATGTTATATGACTGAAAATTTAAAATGATGTGAGATATTTGGTCGCTTCGGACAATATGTTAACACTTTTGTTAAAAGTTTTTAAAGAATATAAGCAAACAAGTTATAAGTGTTGGATTGTTTTATAACACAATTTTATCCTTAAGAATTATAAGCCAGAGATTTGAACAATTTTACAACAAACATAAAATATATGCACCAATATTTTGAAAAAAAAACTTAATTAAAGTTAATTCGTGCATGCCGACCATTTGATACTTCACAACAGGTATAGATTAGATCTAATTTCGGGAAGCTTTCCAAATTGAGCTTTTTTTAATAAGCAGGGCAGAAAATATAGAGATACAACTGAAGGTTAATTTAAGTAAATACCGGGATTGTGGGTTTATATGTGGACTGGGTCCAAATATGGTCCGATTTTCTTTAAATTTGGAGTCATGATTTATTGTCCTAGACTTCTGTTTCTATATACCATTTTAGCCTAATTCAGGAAAGACCTTTTTGTGGAAGGTAGGTCTGAATATGCAGCGTTTTAAATCAAATTATACAGGGATTTCTCTTTGGATCAATAATGTGTACTAAATTTCATCCAATTTTCTTTATATTTAGGACCTCTAGTTTGTTTAACTTCATTTAAAAAAGTTCCGGAAAGGTCGGTTTATATGGGAACAAGGTCCGATTTTCTCACAAAGGCTTGATTTATATTCCCATATAACATTCTCAATCCAAATTTCAACCACTTAAACCCAATTCAGAAAATGCCGTTCTATGGGGGGTATATATGAATATAAACTATTCCCGCCAAATTCAAAAGGGTTTGTTCCTGGGCCTAAATTAAAACTTATGCACGAAATTTCTTCTAAATATATTTATATATTCGACCAGTGTGAAAGTCATTTAAGATTAAATCAGAAAGGCGACCAAAAATCGATGTTTTGTGCAGCCTGATTTTGCTGTTCCAGACCTCTAGTTCTGGCGCTGGCCAATGGTAACATTCCACCCCTCAGCGCACTTGGGCTCCCTCCACACCTTAAATTTTTCTCTGATAAACCCCGTAGGTGCACAATGAAACCCAGGAACCCAGCTCAGGATTAATCTTTTGACTTATATTGACAATAATGCCCTGAGTGCTGCTTGACTGCCTGAAGGACCATAGATAAGTGCCCTCCTTGTGGGTCTTCTAAAACACTCCGATGCACATACATAGATAGCGAAGATCTTCCTTCCTGGGATGTGGACTTGCCCATCGAAAGGACGCGTTATAAATTTGGTCCTCAGACTCCCGCACCCGTATACCCATTGATCTGTTTTGAACCGTCGATGAACTACACCTTGGACCCCAGTTCGGGCTTCCAAGATTTGTGGGTACATATTCTTCTCTCGAAAATGATCACCTCTGAATTCCTAGTAAAATTCTGAAAATTTTAATTTAAAGGTTTAAATGGGCATTCAGACAGACGGAAATCGGTATACTATAAGGTATTTTGGTCTGAGGTTATGTTTCTAAATACGAATAATGTGTGATGTCTTTTTACAATTTCGCTAATAATTTTTATAGACGTCGACAGATTTAGCAAAATTTTTATTAGGAAGTTTAACAGGAAAATTACAAACGTATGCCTCTCAAATGCAGCACCCTCCACTCTTATTAAAGACGTGATTAATTTTTTAACACACATTAAAAATTAGGCATATTAAACGTACAAATTATTTTTATAAAAATGGAAACTGTCTATTATAATTATCCCTGCAAACATTTTAATACGAGCATGTTTGGAAATAATTATATTCTTATTGTGGAAGTCCCCCTCCCACCTGTTCGGGAGTATAAGTCCGCTCTAGAGTATAACTTTTTAGCAATACGAAAGCAATACTTTTGGATGATAAATCATCAACATTTTAAGACATTTATTTTGACCAAATTATCGTAGGGAAAATAAATTCGCTACATTTTATAATATTTTTTTATTGACAAATTACGGGCGGCTCAATAAGTCCGTGACATTTCGAACTTTCCTCGTAGTTATATGAAATGCAACACTGCTCCCATCAAGTACCACCTTTTAATAGACTACTGTCGAGCACTAGCAACAAAGGCCTTCGGCTCGTTTTAGCGTTAACGGACCAGAGCCTCTGGTGGGAATCGAACCAACGACCCCCGAACTAATGATTTATATAGCATGATTAAATAATAATTTTCTTTATAAATAAATTCCAAGCAAATATGATAAGAGTTTTTAAAGCTACACTCAAAAAAAAAATTAACTAGAATTTAAAAAAATTAACTTATTTAGAGGAAAAATTTAAATGAAAACGGCGCCAAAGATACTTTTTACCTATATTTAATAAAATTTTCCTTGAAATTAAGAAACAAATTTTACTTAAAATTTGGTCAAAATTTCTAAATTATAAAAAAATTTTACTACTGAGAAGTAAGTTTTTATGAAAAACTTAAAAATAAAAAAGGTAATAAATTGTGACAAAGTCAGATCCTTTTCGTAGTTAATTAACGGTTCTGCTTGAGAGAACTACAAAATGGGACACCCTAATTGACACACGGCATCTATGGCTAAGGAACACTGGGGGTCCTTTGTCTTCTTAAATTTACAAATTTAAGGAAAATGTTGTAAAAATACAAAATATCACAGTTACATTTCTTGTTATTATTGGAAAATGTCATAAGTTTATTTTATGGGATTTTTAGCTTAAACTTTATTTGACATATAAAAATTTAAACTTTTTTATTATAAAGAGAAAAAAAAAATAAAGTTTTATAAGCGCTACGTCAATTTTAGGAAAGCCATTATGCCGTAATGTATAAAATGTGCTTGCGATATTTTGTATTGTAGTTAGCAAACGAAATTTTTAACCTTTTGCTAACAAAGTTTTAAAAAATATTTTAAACTACTTGAAGTTCAATGTTAAAGACTGTTATTGTTTTGGTTTTGGAATAGAATATTAAAAATAATTTAAACGTTTTCCAACAAAAAAAAAAACCTATACCAAATTTTATTATTTTTTAAAAATTAGAAAACTTTTACTTGAAAAAGAAAGAAAATTTTTAAAATTTATCTGAACTAAGTTGCATGAAAATTTTCCTTAGGAAGAGTTCATCAATTTCTAAAATCAAGTAAATTTTTATTATTACATAGGAAAATTTTAATTACTTTTTTGTTTTTAATTGTCTGAACTAATTTTTAGAAAACAATTCTTCAAAATTAGAAAGTGGTATACTTAAAAACTGAATTTGGAAATGGCTTTCTAAAATTTAGTTAATTTTACTACTCGTGAACAAAACATTAACACACATTAAGTTCAAGTACTTTCTGGATTTAAGTTAGACACATTTTTTAAACTAAATGGGAGTAAATTATGTCCTAATTTTTTTTTTTTTTTTTTGAACTAAACTTAATTTTATTACATTTGAGTATGCAATTTTCTTAAAACTAAGATGCTTTTTCTCAAAATTAATAAATTTTTATTTAATTGACTTGTTTTTTTCTTAAAATCAAGAAATATTACTTTGGAAAAATATGAACTATTTCTGAGTATATTAACTATTTCGTTTTTCCTCAAACTTTAGGAATTTTTATTCTTTTTAAGAAAAATTTTCTAAGTTTTAATAAAATTTTACTTAAATTGAGGACAATTTATAAACTATTTTAAAGGAAATTTTTGATTACATTTTAGTTCATGTCTTTTTTTTTGAGTGTAGAGTTTCCTAATGAGTTATTAAATATTCATTGTACAAAAACAATTTTAATTTATTTGAAAGTCTTTAGTTATTTACAAAACTGAACAAATAATTATTCCATCTAATATAGAGATAGGATTATATTTTTAAACACATACATACCATGTACATGTTTGCGTATAAAACTTTTTCTTATTTCAAAGAACAAATTAAAACTCAAACATATTACAATAGTATAATCTTTCTATGAAACATTTCAACAATTCATTCCTATTTAATTTTATTTGTAAAACATTATTTGCCACATCATGGTATAAATAGTATTCTCAAACATAACTACTTAATTATGCTAAAAGTAAATATTTTCTGGGATTAACTCAAAAAGGAAAAATCCCTTTTCATTATAAACACACTTTTTCAAAGACAATTAACCCTTAAATTGGTCAATGTGTTTTTGTAATGAAATTTATGTCGTAGGTTTGGCACAAAAACTATGACAATGCATTTTAACATTTTTTTTCTTGCATTTTTTTTTTTTGACAATCAATAAATATGAAATTAAGAAACGGAACGGGGAATTAACCCTATGTTCCACAAAAATATTTGCGTTAATATTTTCAAAACAAAGATGCTGAACATACGCTACAAGTAGTAGGAAATTGGGGACTCATATTGATTTAATTGCTTTTGTATGGGAACTCATATTGATTTAATTGCTTTTTCATATGGAGTTTTCCTACTACTGCTACACCTTAGATACGATGCACGTACAGGAACAGTGGCGTGCCCAGCATTTTGTTTCTAAAAATTGTTTTAAAAGCTGGCAATTTCTAAACCTAGATTTTTGGACTTTTTTGAAGCATTTAAAACAAAATTCATAAAAAAATTTTATTTAAAACTTATTTATTACATTGACTGAGATCTAATGTATACGTTTAATATAAAGTACATTTTGATGGTTTTTGTATTGGAAAGCTTCTCTCCGCTTTCAGATCATTTTGATAAAAATCTATTATTCTACAAAATTCTTTTAACGAAACTTCAAATACTCGGCTCGGTGCAATATATTATAAATTATTTACCAAAAATCACGGGATTTTTGTTAAAAAAATTTTCATTTTGGTTTTCGTATATTAATAGTTGTAAAAGTTGGCGACGCAGGCAAAATTTTTTTTTTTCATACATTAAGACCAAATATAATTCTTAAAAAGTTTAAAAATCGTCAAGCTCTAAGATGCAATATCATCGAAAACAATCCACTCTTAAATTTTATAAAATCATCGGATGCTGCAAAAACCGCGTATCATGGACGGAAAGCAGGAAATTGCTTAATTTTTGAACTATTTTGAAAGGCAGTGGTTGCGCATCACTAAAATATTTGATTTATATAAAATTATTTGTATTCTAATTCTTTAAAATATTTTAATTTAGGTTGGCCCAAGTACCTTTAATGTTTATAAGAAGTAAACTCGGATGTTATTGATTACATGCAATATAAATGCGTATAATGTTGAGCATAAGCAACATATCTGCTTTGCATATTTTGGGATCATTTTTCATTTTATCATATTTGGGGTCATTTTCTATTTTATCAAATTGGTGTTATTTTACATAATGAATAAAATCCTCAAACTAATAAGTGAAAATATGCCCCTAAACTTTATTTTTGGGGCTAATTTCCCATTCAAAACGATTAGATTGTTTCAAAAGCTTTTGGAATGACTTCAAATGTAATTTATAAAGCATCAATTGAAATTCAAAAACACCAAATTAAAAAAAAATATATTTGTTGAATTTTCATAATTTTTTTAATTGCGTTTGGTATTTTTTATTTAATTTAAATTGGCCTCTTTAATTATCGATTGCGAATTTTATCTGTAATTGTTTAAATTTAACTTGTATTCTTTTATTGCGGATTTTTTTTTTTAATTAAAAGAAATGATATTTCATTTTAAAACAGGTCTACTTAATTTTCATTTAAATTAAATGCCTTTTGTTATTTATTTTTAAATGTTGAATAATAAACTGACACAACCGTAAGAAAAAAATGATATAATCAGTAAAAATAAATGTCAAAATTTTACCTACCAATTCCTTAAAAAATAAATGTTTTTTTCATTTATTTGAAATTGTTTTCTTTTTGTATTTTTTTTTTTTAATATACTCGTACAATACAAAATGTATGTATGCATAGCTATAGACCGTTTTTGTGTGAATGGGTTTGTGTGTGTATGTGTGTTTATGAAGTTCTTGTGATTGAAAATTTTTGTATATATACATACAAACAATTAAAAAAAAAAACAAATTCAAATTTTTTGAATATTTTTTTTTTTATTTTTTAAACAGACAGCAAACAAAATTTAAATTTGTAATAACTGTTACGGACAAAAATAAACCAACAAGTTTCCGTTTTTATTAAATTTAAAACAAATGAAAAAAATAAATGAAACTGAAAAAAAATATGAAAATTATTTTGAATAAATGTATATGTAAAAAAAGTTAATATAGATATTTCTTTGAAAAATAAGTGCATGTTCCTTTATTTTTAAATGGAACGGAAAAACTTTTTTATTAAACTACAAACAGTTAACTACATAATATTCTGAAAGTAGGAATTATATTCCTTGCATTACATTTACTAACAAACACATAATTTAATATTTTATAAAATTACAAATCGAAAAATTTCCAATATTTTTATAACAAATATTTTCGTTTACATTTAAAAGAGAAAAGCCAAGAATTGTCAAGACTTGGCAGCATTTTTATAAATTCTTACGTTTTAACAACTATAACTACTTTGTATGTTTACAAAAGTGTTGTTAATTAAATATTTTCAATTTTAAATACATATGTTTTTATATAAAAATAAACTCATAAATCTGAAATTTTGGGAATTCCAGTTAAGACTTAATGTGGTATTTAAATCTCAGATTTTTAATTACAAAAAAAAAGGAATACAATTGAAAATACGAATTTTTTCGAAAATATACAAATTAAATAATTCCACTTAAGACCAGTGCGAGGTAGCTAAATAAATTCTAAACTAAATACAAATCGACAAAAGATTTTAAAATTCCTTTGACAAAATCTTTGAACAATTTTTAAATTTTCATAGAAATTTGGATGCCCGAATTTAGTTTAGAGTTTTTTTTTAGCCAGCTCGAACCCAAACAAAATACTACAATTAAAAACAATATCAGATAAGGATTGTGGACGCTATAATTACTCCTTTTTTTAGAAAACGTTCGAAAAAAGATAAAAGGCGTTAAATTAACTAAAAAAGGCAATTGAACGGGTTTTAAAAACTTAAGTGTATTTTTGGTTGTTTTTACCCCAAAAATATTGCGAGTGTGGAAATAATTAATAATAGAGGAACGATAAGTATAGAGATTACATCGAAAGAAGCGGCCAAATAAAATTTTTTACATATTACAAAGTTCGGTAACTGAGAGGAAATTGAGCAAATTTCCCTTATTTTAAAGCAAACTCTTCTCATTTCTGCACAAATTTCAGCAGAATATGGTAAAACCCTATTGGACTTGCAAAAAAATCAATTGGTCTTGCAAAGAAAATCAATTGAAACCAAAAATATAAGCTATTTTGTATATATGTATACTAAACATATTTAAAAAATTTTATTTTGGAAATAATTTCGGGCACGCCACTGTACAGGCCAATTGGGGGAAACTTTAATCCACCCTAAAATAAAATTCCCATGAGATCTTTTAAAACGCCAACACACGTATGTATATATTTTTTTTGTCTTCTCTACCAGCGACCACTGTGAGAATCCTGAACTTTTGGAAAAAGTTCGAAATAGTTGTACAGTGTAATATGAAAAAAATCATAGAATTGAGATCGCCTAGATCTGAAATATAAAAAAAAAATAAAATAGGAGTATGGTTCAGTTATATAATGCCATGCCGTAAAGGGTTAAACTTTTAAAGTACTAACAAATATTATTTTAGTATCTACAAAAGCAAATACATATGACGTGTAATGAATTCTCATAAGTGCGTATACGTGATATTTTGACAAAAAATATCAATCATACGTATAGAATGTCTAAGAAAAAAAAAAATACTCAAGTAACCAAAGGCAAATATACAACGTGTGATTTTTCTACACCACCTTCTTCTAAAAATACTACAAATAAAATACTAAAGGTAAAAAATGTTGCTTAAGAATTTTAAATTATATAAATCAGGAATTTAAAAATTTTATTAAAGACCAAAGTGTATACTTGTTACAGCATTATGGTGTAAAGAAAATGTCATTATGCTAATGTGAATTGTCAATAGATACATATATAATTTCCTAGAAAACACATACACACACAATTGACAAATATAATTTGTGGTTGTATTTTACTTTGTTAAAACAACTTATCATTAGCACATACATATTTCCTTTGATTTCATAAAATTCAAGACAACACTATTTTATTAACAATAACCCAGGCAGAACTTATCAAGGCTTATAAGGTTGTTTTTTTTTTTAGAGTGTCACAACTTTGAGTTGGCATCACTGCCTTATTTGACAATCCATTTAAAGCTAAAAGTCCATACCACGCATGCTGCGCTTGGTTGCGTCATACGCGGTTGTCAAAAAAGTAGAATCAGTGTAATTGTATGCCGCAAGTTACAGAGTACCAAAGCGTAGGATGCCTTGACGCGTATAACGCGTAAAGTAGGTCTGCTTTCTACTTTTGTAAGCGTCATAAGCAGCGTATGAACAGATCAGCTGATTTTGATAGGTTAGTTTTATTTTGAAAACTACACAATGGAGGAAAAACTACACTCACCAAAAAAAGTCTGTAATGGCAACTGAAAATTTTGCTGTTATTACGGGAAATTTTGCTAATTTGAGCCCAGCAGTATTTTTTTGCTAATATTAGCAACACAAGTCTGCTGACGTGTAGTACAATGAAATTAGTAGAAAAATTAGTATCCGCTACTAAATTTTAGTAAACTTTTTGTAAAGCGAAATTTAAAACCGGTTTGCTAAAAACAGCAAAAAAAAGTTTATTAAATATTGTTGGTATTAGTACAAAATTTTAAATTTATTTTTTTTATCGAGCATCAATTTTTTTTTTATTTTATTTATTTTTTTTTTAATATTTTATACAAAATTTTATTTTGTACAAAATTAATTTCTATTTTGAAAAACATTTTAGTCAATATTTTTTTTTTTACTTTTAAGGTCAAATTTTAATTGTTTTTAGGGCTGATTTTTAAACTAAAAAAACTTTTTAATTCTATTTTCAGACATGAGTCGGTACATTCACTTCCGATATCTTTTTTAATCTCTGTAACATTTTAAGACCATTTATGTTTGTAGGTGTAAGTTTTAATTAGAAATAATATTTCTTACAATATCCACTTTTTTAAAATTAGTAATTTTTTTTTGCTAATTTTAGCAAATCGGTTTTCAAAAATTTGTAAACTGATTTCTGAAATTAGCAACAAAAATTTGTAAACATTCTGTTAAAACTCTGTTATTTGTAAAATGTAAATAGCAAAAAGATTTGCTAAATAATAATTTTTTTTACTAAAAATCAGTACAAAAATAGTAAAGTTTTACAAATTTGTCTACTAACTTTTTTTCTGAGTGTAATTGAAGCTGTAAAAAACACGAAGTTCTTTATTTTAAATTTATTTTATTTAACAAATTTACGCTATAGCTGATCAAAACAAAAGCTTAAAAAGCGTCGTATGTACATAACTTGAATTTCCGTAAAGCGTTTAAAGCGTTGACGCGTACAAAGCGTTGACGCGAAAACGCGTGGTATGGACTTGCAGCTGATAGTTGCTTTTTATTTAGTTTGCTTGGAAAATTTCATTATGAATCGACTAACACCAGAGCAACGCATGTAGATTGTGTAAATTTTTAATCAAATTTGTTTTGATTCGTCAAACTCATCGTGTACTTCTTCCATTTTATGGCGTAGATAATCGTCCTTCGGAGCAGCTAATTTGAGGAACAATAGATCGTTTCCGGACCACATTTACTGTTAATAATAATGTGCATCCCGTGAGAAGCCGAACAGTGCCGCATTAGCCGCTCTGAAGGACGATTATGTACGCCATAAAATGGAAGAAGTGCATGATGAGTTTGACAATTTGCACGCATCGCTCTGGTGTACTAAATCGATTCATAATGAAATTTCAAATTGACAGTGATGCCAACTCAAAGTTGTGACACTATAAAAAAAACACCCTATACAAATTATTAATAATATTAAATCTTTAATTTTGATTTACATGTTGACAGTCATCTCTGTTGCACTAGCAACAATGGCTTTTGGCTCGTTGTAGCGAAAACAGACCAGAGCCTCTGGTGGGAATCGAACCCACGACCCCCGCACTGATAAGCTAGCACGCTACCAACTAGCCTACCGGGGCGCTTAAAGAAAAGATTAATTGTAAATCGATGAGGATCATTAAAATTTATTTCTAAGGAAGTTATTTTATTTACAATTACCTATAAACGGTGAATAATAAAGCTCAAATATTGTCTTAAGCATTAAGAAGCAGGTAAAAGTAACTAAAAATAAAACAATACTATTATGCAATTATTGGAATTATTAATTTCCTTTTAAAATGAAGTTTAATTTATTAATTATGCAAATTGGAATCAATTATAGTTTTTTAGTGAATATAGTAGAAAATTAGTACAATCTACTTAATTTATTAAAAAAATTGTTGTTATTCAAAAGTGTTAACTACAAATTAGTGTTTCCTATTCGGTTAATCGATTAACCATAGGGTATTCAAAAAGTCGACCTATTCAAAAACCTTTATTCGATTTATTGAAAAAAATCATTTTTTAAAAAACCGGTTACTGGTTTTACAAAAAAAACCGGGTTAACCGAATAACCGGTTTTTTTTATTTTTTTTTTTTTTATTTTACCATACGATTTACGATGTAGTTGGGTTGAGTGTTCTGTATCTCCAGCACAGCGACCAAGTAGATCTATTGTGCACTCTCTAGTGTTTTCTCAGTTGTTCTCCAGTGCAGCCTTGAGTGGCAATACAATACATATTCTTCACTTCCTTCCCTGTATTGTTCCTCCAAAATATCACGTCTGCCAAATGTGATAAATCATAGGTATGCAAAGGCAGGACATTTAGCCAATACATGATCCATGGTCTCCTCATCCTCCATACAATATCTGCATGTCGTATTTTGATGGATAGTGTCCTGTGAGTGCTCCACATAGGAGTCTTAGATTTGGTCTGTTCATCTGAAGGGTTTCCCTGCTCCTCTTATCACTGTATGATAAGAAATTCTTTGAATGTTCCAGCGGTTTCTGTTTGTTTCAATATTCAATGGAGTTCGTCTTGATCAGATTCGATATCATATTTGTGATGTTTTTTTTCGAGAAACCAAATTAAGGACACGGGCCTATAAATGGCAGTTCCGCACCTAGTCTCGCATGTTCATCAGCTTTTTCATTGCCCTTATGCCCACTGTGACCGGGTACCCAAATAAGTGTTACCTTATTATTGGTCGCCAGTTGGTTGAGGGCTTTTTGGCATTCTAGCACTGATCTATGGTGATATAGGGTCCGCCAAATAACTTTTTTTTTTTTTGAAAATGCTATAAAAAAACTACTGAATATTTTCTCAAATTTCTTTTTTTATTTGAAAGTACAATCCTTCCGGTTAATAATGGAAAATAATTTCATTCAAATGGCTGCCTCGGCTGGCCATGCAGTAGCCTACACGATCGGTCCAATTTTTAAGCACATTATCGATTGTATGCAGCTGTATTTCACCAATGGCTTCACGAATATTGTCTTTTAAAGCGTCAATTGTCTCTGGCTTGTCGGCGTAACACTTATCTTTGACGGCACCCCACAAATAATAGTCCAACGGTGTCAAATCCCAGCTCCGAGGTGGCCAAACGACATCAGCTCTGCGGCTGATAATGCGATCTTCAAAAACAGGGCGCAAAACATCGAGTGTAGCTTCGGCTGTGTGGCACGTAGCGCCATCCTGTTGAAACCAAATGTTGCCAATATCCTCCTCTTTAATTTTTGTGAACAAAAATTCGTTCAACATGGCCCGATAACGATCGCCATTGACTGTAACGGCCACTCCTTGCTCATTTTCGAATAAAAATTGTCCCAATTATGCCTCTGGACCAAAATCCGCACCAAACAGTGACTCGTTTTGGGTGCATTGGATTTTTAATGTATGCGTGCGGGTTTTCTGTGCTCCAAATGCGACAATTTCGCTTATTTACATACCCGCCAAGATCAAAATGAGTTTCATCTGAAAAGATGACATTCTGCAACATTATCATGATTTTCAAAGTAATGTCGCAGTATTTCCCAGCGTTGTTTTAACGTATACACAGCCATATTCGTTCAGCGGAAGGATAAAACTAATTATCTGTCAAATCAGACATGAGCTAAGTGTTACGATTCACGAAATAAGCACTAGTTGAAAAAAAAACGTTAGATGGAGGACCCTATAGATGGGGTTTTACAGGATCTTCATTACAGCCTGGCTGTCCGACATTAAGTTCATCTTTGTTTTTACAAGATTCCTTTCCAGAAGTTCGGTCGTTGCTGTATAGATAGCATATAATTCTGCAGTAAATATAGTTGAATCTTTGCCCAGAGGTATGTGAATTCTGCACCTAGGTCCGTATACACCGGCTCCAACTCCACTAGAAGTCTTGGATCCGTCAGTATACCACTTCTGTGCATCTTCCTTCAACCATGGGGGATCAAGTTCCCAGTCCTCTCTTGTTGGGATTTTAACTTTGTAATTTTACCTTAAAACGACATCGAAAAAATATTTGAACAGCTGTAAAAAAAATTTAAATAACGATTTTTGAATAAAATTTTTGAAAATTAAATTCTTAAAACGTTAATTTTTTTTTATCACATTTGTATCACAAATGTTTTAGGAACTCTGCATTCCGTTCCAGTATGTCTCGCATGGATATAGCATTCGCAGTTTACTCGCCAGATCTACACTCACCAAAAAAAAGTATGTAATGGTAACTGAAAATTTTGCTATTATTACGCGAAATTTTGCTAATTTGAGCCCAGTGGTATTTTTTGCTAATCTTAGCAACACATGTCTGCTGACGTGTAGTACAATGATACAATTTGTAGAAAAAATTAGAAGCCGCTACTGAATTTTAGTAAACTTTTTGTAAAGTGGAATTTAAAATCTGTTTGCTAAAACCAGCAAAAAAATTTACAAAATATTGTATCGAGCATCAACATTTTTTTATTTTATTTATTTTTTTCAAAAATATTTTAGACAAAATTAAAAAAATTAAAAGCTTAAAAATTGTAAAAACAAAAACGAATTTATCATTTTGTTTTAAGTTGGTAATTTCTCTTTTGAAAATTTGTAGGTGTAAGTTTTAATAAGAAATAACATGTCCTTCAATATCCACTTTTTTAAAATTAGTATTTGTCTTTGCTAATTTAAGCAAATCGGTTTTCAAATATTTTTAAAATGATTTCCGAAATAAGCAACAAAAATTTGTAAATATTCTGTAAAAATTCTGTAATTTATAAAATGTAAATAGCAAAAAGATTTGCTAAATAATAATTTTTTTTTACTAAAAATCAGTACAAAAACAGTAAAGAGGGATTCAAAACCGTTTACAAATTTTTCTACGAACTTTTTTTCTAAGTGTAAACACTGAAACGTCGAATTTTTTTTATCACATTTGTATCACAAATGTTTTAGGAACTCTGCATTCCGTTTCAGTATTTCTCGCATAAATATTACTTTTTAGCGGTTTTTACTTATCTCTAGCACGAAAAATTTTCGGACAATCTAGCAAATATAATTTTCACAAATTTTGTAAAATTGGCAAAACTTTTAATGTAAAAACTTTCTAAGAAAATTCAAATGTATTCACTCAGAAAAAAAGTTAGCAAAACAATTTTGTAAACGTTTTTCAATCCCACTTTACTATTTTTGTACTGATTTTTAGTAAAAAAAATATTATATAGCAAATCTTTTTGCTATTTACATTTTCATTGCACTACACGTCAGCAGACATGTGTTGCTAACATTAGCAAAAAATACCGCTGGACTAAAACTTAGCAAAATTTCGCGTAATAATAGCAAAATTTTCAGTTGCCATAACAGACCTTTTTTGGTGAGTGTTTTTTTTTTTCAACTTAAGCCGCCCTCTATTGAGAATGTCACACTCAAAACTAGAATTAATAATTTGATAGTAAAAATTTGTTATTATTTAGTAGAAAAATGTTATCAAATTACACAACCCGACAATCTTATACTTTTAGCTAGAAGCCAAAAAGTTCATGTCTTAAGTAATTTTATATATTATTTTATAGTTTTTTAAATTCAAAATTTCCAAAATCTCGTTTTTTTAGCAAATGTAATTTTCAAAAATGTTATAAAATTCGCAAAATTAATATTTTTTTAATAACCTCTAAAATGATTTTTTTTTACAAAAATTTTCTAAGAAAATCCAAATGTTTTTTACAACGTAAGCCGCCTTCTATTGAGAATATCAGACGCAAAACTAATATAAATAATTTGATAGTAAATCGTAAAATTTTTCATTATTTAGTATAAAATTTGTATCAAATTACACTTTTTGATAGAAGCCGCCAAGTTAATGTCTTAAGTAATTTTATAGATTATTTTAATGTTCAAAATTTCCAAAGTTTTTTAATTAATTAATTTTGCTTGAAAATTTTAAAAAGAAAATTGTTATTTTTAACAACTTTAAAAGATTAACTAACAACTATTAATTAAGCCCTGTGCGAAGTGGCTAAATAAATTCTAAACTAAATAAAAATTGACAAAAGGATTTAAAATTTCTTTGAAAAGTAGTTTAAATTTTTTTTTTTAGTTTCATAAAAAAGTGGAAATCTGAATTTAGTTTAGATTTTATTAGCCAGTTCGCACCCACCCTTAATAATTATTACTACTGACTGCCATGTAAATTTTTTACATTTTCTAAGCAAACATGTTGTCCCGTTTGGCAACGATTACAAACGAAGATGGTTAACTGACACCAAATAACCGGTTTTCGGTTTATTCGAATTTAGAAAAAAAATCAAAACCGGTCGAGTGTTTTATAAACTAAAAACCGATTCGAATTAACCGATTCCTCTATTAATCTCCTCTATTTCGGTTAATGTCGACACAAATACTTTAAAACTTAAAATAATTCGACCCAAATCATCGGATAAAATAGTTCGATTAAGCAGTAAAATTTTTTATATGGATTTTTTTCCCGTTATTTTTCCTAAAACTCTAATTTTTGAGTTTTTTTTTAGAAATAAAAATTATTAAGAAATATTACCAGAAAATTTAGTTTAAATGGGTTCCCAACCACATTAATTCTATAATGTGTTTTATTAGAAAAAAATCCATGGAACCCGAATCTGTTTACATAAACTTAAATGTAAGATATAAATAAATGGAACGAGCTCCAGAAGTAATACTAGAAATATCGGTATGGAATAATTTCAAACAAAAATTATCTGCAAGAATCTGTTTTACAAATCGTTTTTTTGGAAAAGAAAATTTGCATCAGGTTCTGCCGAATAATTACCTCTCAAAAATTCTTATATTCTGAAGCTATTTCACCCTAAGAATAGACAGATATTAAAGAAAAAACCTTATATATATTTTGTTCCTTAGCAATCGGTCAAACATATGGCAAAAGGATTTAAAAAACAATCCACTTTTTTGAAAAATACTCAAAATTCCAAAAATATAAATGAAGAAAGAGTGATGTACTAAGAAATAATTTTGCTTTCCAAAATTTATATATGTAGGGTGCATAGAATTCAGTGGAATTAAATCAGACCATTAATTAGCTTAAATTCCCTTCTATCATCTATCAAAAATTTTACGCAACAATCTTTACTGGTTTTCGAGTTATAACCATATGAATGAAATTCACCACTGACAACTTCCCATACTTTTATTATCTAAGCATGTGTTTGGGGTACACTAAAGAAATTCTTGTCCATTCATTTTCTGTCCTCTATCACATATTCAAGTTTTAACGAATCCGTAGGCTGATCCCGGATATACCGTTCTGGGGATTAAAAATATGTTTTGGGTTAAAATATTTGTGTTTCTTTTGCTTTCTAGGTTGCTCAAAATTGTTTACTTTTATATAAAACATCTGAATTAATTTTTTTCTCTAAACATTAGCTTTTCAGTAATTCTTTTTAAAAGGTAAATATTTTTAACAAACAGTTTTTAAAATCTTAAAAATATGTATGTCTTTAAATTATTTTCGTGTTTCTTAAAGAACACGGATTTAAGAGATTATTATCAATCTTCATTTTGAAGCGTTCCAGGCTATTTTCTATTTTTTCTTTAAAATTTAGTTTTGTTTAAATTTTATTAATAAAAATCAAACTAGGAAAAAAATTTCATGATTTAATATTTCATTTGAGGAGATTTTAATTTATAGAATAGGAGCACAAGCTAATATAATTCTGGCAACACTGATTCCTTAACACATTTTAAAACTATTTGTGGTTTGTTGATAAAATAATTACTTTTACAGTAGTATTTATAGTTTGGACAACATCCACTGTTATTTGTAGTTTAGCAGAGTCCACACTCTTACCTAAAACCAGTATTGCCATATCAATAATTATCTTTTACAGTGCAAGTAAAGAAAAATTTTTCATCTTAGAATTCCCGACATGCCACAACGAAGTTGACTTTTAATTTATAGAAATCGCATTAATAAAAATGCTGTTCCTGGTTTAGTTGGACCAATTTTAAGAAGCCCAGAGTCATCTTATTGGTGTTGCCTTATAAAATGTATAATTACAGGGTTGCCCAACCCTTGGTTGCAAGTTCCTGGATCAAACAAGTTTTTTTTCGTATTTTAACTTGCCAAATGGGGACATTAGCTAAAGGAACTATGGCATCACTAAATCGTTTATAAATTTTAATACTCCTTGTTCTTCTTGAATGAAATAATTTATTTTTCCAGCAGTTTGTATAGTTTTGACAACGAAATATTTAATTCCATAGCAAAGACACTATTTTCCTCAAGAATATATGAACATTTTTATCGTAAGGTGGCGCAACAGGTATTTACAAAAACCAAGTTTGTTGCCTAAGTCTTTTGATTTTACTATTTCTGTTTATTGAAATTCATATGACTTCCTCGTTTTTTGAATAACTCGGTAAATACTGGTCCAATCGGGCTGGAAAACCTACTGTTCTGGATTCGCGACGCTCTTTCCGAATTTTTTACCCAAATTTAATTTCAAGCTTCCCCGTTTTATTTTACATTTTTGAACTATGGCAACCCTATGGGGTCTTGGGCTGATTTTGTTAAAATTGCAATAACTCGGAAACCAGTAGAGATATTTAAATGAAATCTTTTCCCCATCATAGAATGGAATATCAGCTATTTAATGTATTAACCCATTTTCGCCCAGCGCAATGCAAACTATATAAAATTTAACATTTAATATTATATCTTGTTTATGTTTGGAAAATATTAAAGCTAGTCAATTATTATTTTCAGAAAATGGTAAGTCATATCTTCCTCTAGAAGTATGCAAAATTTCATCGTGATATCTTCAATAATTTCGGAATTATGAGCATTTTTCCGAATAAAGCATTGTGGAGATTATTGAAAATAAAACCAAGTTTGTTGCCTAAGTCTTTGGATTTTTCTATTTCTGTTTATTGAAATTCATATGACTTCCCCATTTTTTGAATAACTCGGTAAATACTGGTCCAATCGGGCTGGAAAACCTGCTGTTCTGGATTCGCGACGCTCTTTCCGAATTTTTTACCCAAATTTAATTTCAAGCTTCCCCGTTTTATTTTACATTTTTGAACTATGGCAACCCTATAGGGTCTTGGGCTTATTTTTGTTAAAATTGTAATAACTCGGAAACCAGTAGAGATATTTAAATGAAATCTTTTCCACATCATAGAATGGAATATCAGCTATTTAATGTATTAACCCATTTTCGCCCAGCGCAATGCAAACTACATACATTTAATATTATATCTTGTTTATGTTTGGAAAATATTAAAGCTGGTCAATTATTATTTTCAGAAAATGGTAAGTCATATCTTCCTCTAGAAGTATGCAAAATTTCATCGTGATATCTTCAATAATTTCGGAATTAGGAGAATTTTTCTGAATAAAGCATTGTGGAGATTATTGAAAATAAAACCAAGTTTGTTGCCTAAGTCTTTTGATTTTTCTATTTCTGTTTATTGAAATTCATATGACTTCCCCGTTTTTTTAATAACTCGGTAAATACTGGTCCAATCGGGCTGGAAAACCTACTGTTCTGGATTCGCTGCGCTCTTTCCGAATTTTTTACCCAAATTTAATTTCAAGCTTCCCCGTTTTATTTTACATTTTTGAGCTATGGCAACCCTATAGGGTCTTGGGCTTATTTTGTTAATATTGCAATAACTCGGAAACCAGTAGAGATATTTAAATGAAATCTTTTCCCCATCATAGAATGGAATATCAGCTATTTAATGTATTAACCCATTTTCGCCCAGCGCAATGCAAACTATATAAAATTTAACATTTAATATTATATCTTGTTTATGTTTGGAAAATATTAAAGCTAGTCAATTATTATTTTCAGAAAATGGTAAGTCATATCTTCCTCTAGAAGTATGCAAAATTTCATCGTGATATCTTCAATAATTTCGGAATTATGAGCATTTTTCCGAATAAAGCATTGTGGAGATTGTTGAAAATAAAACCAAGTTTGTCGCCTAAGTCTTTGGATTTTTCTATTTCTGTTTATTGAAATTCATATGACTTCCCCGTTTTTTGAATAACTCGGTAAATACTGGTCGAATCGGGCTGGAAAACCCACTTTTCTGGATTCGCGACGCTCTTTCCGAATTTTTAACCCAAATTTAATTTCAAGCTTCCCCGTTTTATTTTACATTTTTGGACTATGGCAACCCTATAGGGTCTTGGGCTTATTTTGTTAAAATTGCAATAACTCGGAAACCAGTAGAGATATTTAAATGAAATATTTTCCCCATCATAGAATGGAATATCAGCTATTTAATGTATTAACCCATTTTCGCCCAGCGCAATGCAAACTATATAAAATTTAACATTTAATATTATATCTTGTTTATGTTTGGAAAATATTAAAGCTAGTCAATTATTATTTTCAGAAAATGGTAAGTCATATCTTCCTCTACCAGTATGCAAAATTTCATCGTGATATCTTCAATAATTTCGGAATTATGAGCATTTTTCCGAATAAAGCATTGTGGAGATTGTTGAAAATAAAACCAAGTTTGTTGCCTAAGTCTTTGGATTTTTCTATTTCTGTTTATTGAAATTCATATGACTTCCCCGTTTTTTGAATAACTCGGTAAATACTGGTCCAATCGGGCTGGAAAACCTACTGTTCTGGATTCGCGACGCTCTTTCCGAATTTTTTACCCAAATTTAATTTCAAGCTTCCCCGTTTTATTTTACATTTTTGAACTATGGCAACCCTATAGGGTCTTGGGCTTATTTTGTTAAAATTGCAATAACTTGGAAACCAGTAGAGATATTTAAATGAAATCTTTTCCCCATCATAGAATGGAATATCAGCTATTTAATGTATTAACCCATTTTCGCCCAGCGCAATGCAAACTATATAAAATTTAACATTTAATATTATATCTTGTTTATGTTTGGAAAATATTAAAGCTAGTCAATTATTATTTTCAGAAAATGGTAAGTCATATCTTCCTCTAGAAGTATGCAAAATTTCATCGTGATATCTTCAATAATTTCGGAATTATGAGCATTTTTCCGAATAAAGCATTGTGGAGATTATTGAAAATAAAACCAAGTTTGTTGCCTAAGTCTTTGGATTTTTCTATTTCTGTTTATTGAAATTCATATGACTTCCCCATTTTTTGAATAACTCGGTAAATACTGGTCCAATCGGGCTGGAAAACCTACTGTTCTGGATTCGCGACGCTCTTTCCGAATTTTTTACCCAAATTTAATTTCAAGATTCCCCGTTTTATTTTACATTTTTGAACTATGGCAACCCTATAGGGTCTTGGGCTTATTTTTGTTAAAATTGCAATAACTCGGAAACCAGTAGAGATATTTAAATGAAATCTTTTCCACATCATAGAATGGAATATCAGCTATTTAATGTATTAACCCATTTTCGCCCAGCGCAATGCAAACTACATAAATTTTAACATTTAATATTATATCTTGTTTATGTTTGGAAAATATTAAAGCTAGTCAATTATTATTTTCAGAAAATGGTAAGTCATATCTTCCTCTAGAAGTATGCAAAATTTCATCGTGATATCTTCAATAATTTCGGAATTATGAGCATTTTTCCGAATAAAGCATTGTGGAGATTATTGAAAATAAAACCAAGTTTGTTGCCTAAGTCTTTTGATTTTTCTATTTCTGTTTATTGAAATTCATATGACTTCCCCGTTTTTTGAATAACTCGGTAAATACTGGTCCAATCGGGCTGGAAAACCTACTGTTCTGGATTCGCGACGCTCTTTCCGAATTTTTTACCCAAATTTAATTTCAAGCTTCCCCGTTTTATTTTACATTTTTGGACTATGGCAACCCTATAGGGTCTTGGGCTTATTTTGTTAAAATTGCAATAACTCGGAAACCAGTAGAGATATTTAAATGAAATCTTTTCCCCATCATAGAATGGAATATCAGCTATTTAATGTATTAACCCATTTTCGCCCAGCGCAATGCAAACTATATAAAATTTAACATATAATATTATATCTTGTTTATGTTTGGAAAATATTAAAGCTAGTCAATTATTATTTTCAGAAAATGGTAAGTCATATCTTCCTCTAGAAGTATGCAAAATTTCATCGTGATATCTTCAATAATTTCGGAATTATGAGCATTTTTCCGAATAAAGCATTGTGGAGATTATTGAAAATAAAACCAAGTTTGTTGCCTAAGTCTTTGGATTTTTCTATTTCTGTTTATTGAAATTCATATGACTTCCCCATTTTTTGAATAACTCGGTAAATACTGGTCCAATCGGGCTGGAAAACCTACTGTTCTGGATTCGCGACGCTCTTTCCGAATTTTTTACCCAAATTTAATTTCAAGCTTCCCCGTTTTATTTTACATTTTTGAACTATGGCAACTCTATAGGGTCTTGGGCTTATTTTTGTTAAAATTGCAATAACTCGGAAACCAGTAGAGATATTTATATGAAATCTTTTCCACATCATAGAATGGAATATCAGCTATTTAATGTATTAACCCATTTTCGCCCAGCGCAATGCAAACTACATAAATTTTAACATTTAATATTATATCTTGTTTATGTTTGGAAAATATTAAAGCTAGTCAATTATTATTTTCAGAAAATGGTAAGTCATATCTTCCTCTAGAAGTATGCAAAATTTCATCGTGATATCTTCAATAATTTCGGAATTATGAGCATTTTTCCGAATAAAGCATTGTGGAGATTATTGAAAATAAAACCAAGTTTGTTGCCTAAGTCTTTTGATTTTTCTATTTCTGTTTATTGAAATTCATATGACTTCCCCGTTTTTTGAATAACTCGGTAAATACTGGTCCAATCGGGCTGGAAACCCTACTGTTCTGGATTCGCGACGCTCTTTCCGAATTTTTTACCCAAATTTAATTTCAAGTTCCCCGTTTTATTTTACATTTTTGGACTATGGCAACCCTATAGGGTCTTGGGCTTATTTTGTTAAAATTGCAATAACTCGGAAACCAGTAGATATATTTAAATGAAATCTTTTCCCCATCGTAGAATGGAATATCAGCTATTTAATGTATTAACCCATTTTCGCCCAGCGCAATGCAAACTATATAAAATTTAACATTTAATATTATATCTTGTTTATGTTTGGAAAATATTAAAGCTAGTCAATTATTATTTTCAGAAAATGGTAAGTCATATCTTCCTCTAGAAGTATGCAAAATTTCATCGTGATATCTTCAATAATTTCGGAATTATGAGCATTTTTCCGAATAAAGCATTGTGGAGATTGTTGAAAATAAAACCAAGTTTGTTGCCTAAGTCTTTGGATTTTTCTATTTCTGTTTATTGAAATTCATATGACTTCCCCGTTTTTTGAATAACTCGGTAAATACTGGTCCAATCGGGCTGGAAAACCTACTGTTCTGGATTCGCGACGCTCTTTCCGAATTTTTAACCCAAATTTAATTTCAAGCTTCCCCGTTTTATTTTACATTTTTGGACTATGGCAACCCTATAGGGTCTTGGGCTTATTTTGTTAAAATTGCAATAACTCGGAAACCAGTAGAGATATTTAAATGAAATCTTTTCCCCATCATAGAATGGAATATCAGCTATTTAATGTATTAACCCATTTTCGCCCAGCGCAATGCAAACTATATAAAATTTAACATTTAATATTATATCTTGTTTATGTTTGGAAAATATTAAAGCTAGTCAATTATTATTTTCAGAAAATGGTAAGTCATATCTTCCTCTAGAAGTATGCAAAATTTCATCGTGATATCTTCAATAATTTCGGAATTATGAGCATTTTTCCGAATAAAGCATTGTGGAGATTGTTGAAAATAAAACCAAGTTTGTTGCCTAAGTCTTTGGATTTTTCTATTTCTGTTTATTGAAATTCATATGACTTCCCCGTTTTTTGAATAACTCGGTAAATACTGGTCCAATCGGGCTGGAAAACCTACTGTTCTGGATTCGCGACGCTCTTTCCGAATTTTTTACCCAAATTTAATTTCAAGCTTCCCCGTTTTATTTTACATTTTTGAACTATGGCAACCCTATAGGGTCTTGGGCTTATTTTTGTTAAAATTGCAATAACTCGGAAACCAGTAGAGATATTTAAATGAAATCTTTTCCACATCATAGAATGGAATATCAGCTATTTAATGTATTAACCCATTTTCGCCCAGCGCAATGCAAACTACATAAATTTTAACATTTAATATTATATCTTGTTTATGTTTGGAAAATATTAAAGCTAGTCAATTATTATTTTCAGAAAATGGTAAGTCATATCTTCCTCTAGAAGTATGCAAAATTTCATCGTGATATCTTCAATAATTTCGGAATTATGAGCATTTTTCCGAATAAAGCATTGTGGAGATTATTGAAAATAAAACCAAGTTTGTTGCCTAAGTCTTTTGATTTTTCTATTTCTGTTTATTGAAATTCATATGACTTCCCCGTTTTTTGAATAACTCGGTAAATACTGGTCCAATCGGGCTGGAAAACCTACTGTTCTGGATTCGCGACGCTCTTTCCGAATTTTTTACCCAAATTTAATTTCAAGCTTCCCCGTTTTATTTTACATTTTTGGACTATGGCAACCCTATAGGGTCTTGGGCTTATTTTGTTAAAATTGCAATAACTCGGAAACCAGTAGATATATTTAAATGAAATCTTTTCCCCATCATAGAATGGAATATCAGCTATTTAATGTATTAACCCATTTTCGCCCAGCGCAATGCAAACTATATAAAATTTAACATTTAATATTATATCTTGTTTATGTTTGGAAAATATTAAAGCTAGTCAATTATTATTTTCAGAAAATGGTAAGTCATATCTTCCTCTAGAAGTATGCAAAATTTCATCGTGATATCTTCAATAATTTCGGAATTATGAGCATTTTTCCGAATAAAGTATTGTGGAGATTGTTGAAAATAAAACCAAGTTTGTTGCCTAAGTCTTTGGATTTTTCTATTTCTGTTTATTGAAATTCATATGACTTCCCCGTTTTTTGAATAACTCGGTAAATACTGGTCCAATCGGGCTGGAAAACCTACTGTTCTGGATTCGCGACGCTCTTTCCGAATTTTTTACCCAAATTTAATTTCAAGCTTCCCCGTTTTATTTTACATTTTTGGACTATGGCAACCCTATAGGGTCTTGGGCTTATTTTGTTAAAATTGCAATAACTCGGAAACCAGTAGAGATATTTAAATGAAATCTTTTCCCCATCATAGAATGGAATATCAGCTATTTAATGTATTAACCCATTTTCGCCCAGCGCAATGCAAACTATATAAAATTTAACATTTAATATTATATCTTGTTTATGTTTGGAAAATATTAAAGCTAGTCAATTATTATTTTCAGAAAATCGTAAGTCATATCTTCCTCTAGAAGTATGCAAAATTTCATCGTGATATCTTCAATAATTTCGGAATTATGAGCATTTTTCCGAATAAAGCATTGTGGAGATTGTTGAAAATAAAACCAAGTTTGTTGCCTAAGTCTTTGGATTTTTCTATTTCTGTTTATTGAAATTCATATGACTTCCCCGTTTTTTGAATAACTCGGTAAATACTGGTCCAATCGGGCTGGAAAACCTACTGTTCTGGATTCGCGACGCTCTTTCCGAATTTTTTACCCAAATTTAATTTCAAGCTTCCCCGTTTTATTTTACATTTTTGAACTATGGCAACCCTATAGGGTCTTGGGCTTATTTTGTTAAAATTGCAATAACTTGGAAACCAGTAGAGATATTTAAATGAAATCTTTTCCCCATCATAGAATGGAATATCAGCTATTTAATGTATTAACCCATTTTCGCCCAGCGCAATGCAAA
The DNA here is from genome assembly GCA_949748255.1 of Eustalomyia histrio. Taxonomy (NCBI): domain Eukaryota; kingdom Metazoa; phylum Arthropoda; class Insecta; order Diptera; family Anthomyiidae; genus Eustalomyia; species Eustalomyia histrio. Next base: position 143,348,190 of record OX456525.1, read on the forward strand.
CTATATAAAATTTAACATTTAATATTATATCTTGTTTATGTTTGGAAAATATTAAAGCTAGTCAATTATTATTTTCAGAAAATGGTAAGTCATATCTTCCTCTAGAAGTATGCAAAATTTCATCGTGATATCTTCAATAATTTCGGAATTATGAGCATTTTTCCGAATAAAGCATTGTGGAGATTATTGAAAATAAAACCAAGTTTGTTGCCTAAGTCTTTGGATTTTTCTATTTCTGTTTATTGAAATTCATATGACTTCCCCATTTTTTGAATAACTCGGTAAATACTGGTCCAATCGGGCTGGAAAACCTACTGTTCTGGATTCGCGACGCTCTTTCCGAATTTTTTACCCAAATTTAATTTCAAGATTCCCCGTTTTATTTTACATTTTTGAACTATGGCAACCCTATAGGGTCTTGGGCTTATTTTTGTTAAAATTGCAATAACTCGGAAACCAGTAGAGATATTTAAATGAAATCTTTTCCACATCATAGAATGGAATATCAGCTATTTAATGTATTAACCCATTTTCGCCCAGCGCAATGCAAACTACATAAATTTTAACATTTAATATTATATCTTGTTTATGTTTGGAAAATATTAAAGCTAGTCAATTATTATTTTCAGAAAATGGTAAGTCATATCTTCCTCTAGAAGTATGCAAAATTTCATCGTGATATCTTCAATAATTTCGGAATTATGAGCATTTTTCCGAATAAAGCATTGTGGAGATTATTGAAAATAAAACCAAGTTTGTTGCCTAAGTCTTTTGATTTTTCTATTTCTGTTTATTGAAATTCATATGACTTCCCCGTTTTTTGAATAACTCGGTAAATACTGGTCCAATCGGGCTGGAAAACCTACTGTTCTGGATTCGCGACGCTCTTTCCGAATTTTTTACCCAAATTTAATTTCAAGCTTCCCCGTTTTATTTTACATTTTTGGACTATGGCAACCCTATAGGGTCTTGGGCTTATTTTGTTAAAATTGCAATAACTCGGAAACCAGTAGAGATATTTAAATGAAATCTTTTCCCCATCATAGAATGGAATATCAGCTATTTAATGTATTAACCCATTTTCGCCCAGCGCAATGCAAACTATATAAAATTTAACATATAATATTATATCTTGTTTATGTTTGGAAAATATTAAAGCTAGTCAATTATTATTTTCAGAAAATGGTAAGTCATATCTTCCTCTAGAAGTATGCAAAATTTCATCGTGATATCTTCAATAATTTCGGAATTATGAGCATTTTTCCGAATAAAGCATTGTGGAGATTATTGAAAATAAAACCAAGTTTGTTGCCTAAGTCTTTGGATTTTTCTATTTCTGTTTATTGAAATTCATATGACTTCCCCATTTTTTGAATAACTCGGTAAATACTGGTCCAATCGGGCTGGAAAACCTACTGTTCTGGATTCGCGACGCTCTTTCCGAATTTTTTACCCAAATTTAATTTCAAGCTTCCCCGTTTTATTTTACATTTTTGAACTATGGCAACTCTATAGGGTCTTGGGCTTATTTTTGTTAAAATTGCAATAACTCGGAAACCAGTAGAGATATTTAAATGAAATCTTTTCCACATCATAGAATGGAATATCAGCTATTTAATGTATTAACCCATTTTCGCCCAGCGCAATGCAAACTACATAAATTTTAACATTTAATATTATATCTTGTTTATGTTTGGAAAATATTAAAGCTAGTCAATTATTATTTTCAGAAAATGGTAAGTCATATCTTCCTCTAGAAGTATGCAAAATTTCATCGTGATATCTTCAATAATTTCGGAATTATGAGCATTTTTCCGAATAAAGCATTGTGGAGATTATTGAAAATAAAACCAAGTTTGTTGCCTAAGTCTTTTGATTTTTCTATTTCTGTTTATTGAAATTCATATGACTTCCCCGTTTTTTGAATAACTCGGTAAATACTGGTCCAATCGGGCTGGAAACCCTACTGTTCTGGATTCGCGACGCTCTTTCCGAATTTTTTACCCAAATTTAATTTCAAGTTCCCCGTTTTATTTTACATTTTTGGACTATGGCAACCCTATAGGGTCTTGGGCTTATTTTGTTAAAATTGCAATAACTCGGAAACCAGTAGATATATTTAAATGAAATCTTTTCCCCATCGTAGAATGGAATATCAGCTATTTAATGTATTAACCCATTTTCGCCCAGCGCAATGCAAACTATATAAAATTTAACATTTAATATTATATCTTGTTTATGTTTGGAAAATATTAAAGCTAGTCAATTATTATTTTCAGAAAATGGTAAGTCATATCTTCCTCTAGAAGTATGCAAAATTTCATCGTGATATCTTCAATAATTTCGGAATTATGAGCATTTTTCCGAATAAAGCATTGTGGAGATTGTTGAAAATAAAACCAAGTTTGTTGCCTAAGTCTTTGGATTTTTCTATTTCTGTTTATTGAAATTCATATGACTTCCCCGTTTTTTGAATAACTCGGTAAATACTGGTCCAATCGGGCTGGAAAACCTACTGTTCTGGATTCGCGACGCTCTTTCCGAATTTTTAACCCAAATTTAATTTCAAGCTTCCCCGTTTTATTTTACATTTTTGGACTATGGCAACCCTATAGGGTCTTGGGCTTATTTTGTTAAAATTGCAATAACTCGGAAACCAGTAGAGATATTTAAATGAAATCTTTTCCCCATCATAGAATGGAATATCAGCTATTTAATGTATTAACCCATTTTCGCCCAGCGCAATGCAAACTATATAAAATTTAACATTTAATATTATATCTTGTTTATGTTTGGAAAATATTAAAGCTAGTCAATTATTATTTTCAGAAAATGGTAAGTCATATCTTCCTCTAGAAGTATGCAAAATTTCATCGTGATATCTTCAATAATTTCGGAATTATGAGCATTTTTCCGAATAAAGCATTGTGGAGATTGTTGAAAATAAAACCAAGTTTGTTGCCTAAGTCTTTGGATTTTTCTATTTCTGTTTATTGAAATTCATATGACTTCCCCGTTTTTTGAATAACTCGGTAAATACTGGTCCAATCGGGCTGGAAAACCTACTGTTCTGGATTCGCGACGCTCTTTCCGAATTTTTTACCCAAATTTAATTTCAAGCTTCCCCGTTTTATTTTACATTTTTGAACTATGGCAACCCTATAGGGTCTTGGGCTTATTTTTGTTAAAATTGCAATAACTCGGAAACCAGTAGAGATATTTAAATGAAATCTTTTCCACATCATAGAATGGAATATCAGCTATTTAATGTATTAACCCATTTTCGCCCAGCGCAATGCAAACTACATAAATTTTAACATTTAATATTATATCTTGTTTATGTTTGGAAAATATTAAAGCTAGTCAATTATTATTTTCAGAAAATGGTAAGTCATATCTTCCTCTAGAAGTATGCAAAATTTCATCGTGATATCTTCAATAATTTCGGAATTATGAGCATTTTTCCGAATAAAGCATTGTGGAGATTATTGAAAATAAAACCAAGTTTGTTGCCTAAGTCTTTTGATTTTTCTATTTCTGTTTATTGAAATTCATATGACTTCCCCGTTTTTTGAATAACTCGGTAAATACTGGTCCAATCGGGCTGGAAAACCTACTGTTCTGGATTCGCGACGCTCTTTCCGAATTTTTTACCCAAATTTAATTTCAAGCTTCCCCGTTTTATTTTACATTTTTGGACTATGGCAACCCTATAGGGTCTTGGGCTTATTTTGTTAAAATTGCAATAACTCGGAAACCAGTAGATATATTTAAATGAAATCTTTTCCCCATCATAGAATGGAATATCAGCTATTTAATGTATTAACCCATTTTCGCCCAGCGCAATGCAAACTATATAAAATTTAACATTTAATATTATATCTTGTTTATGTTTGGAAAATATTAAAGCTAGTCAATTATTATTTTCAGAAAATGGTAAGTCATATCTTCCTCTAGAAGTATGCAAAATTTCATCGTGATATCTTCAATAATTTCGGAATTATGAGCATTTTTCCGAATAAAGTATTGTGGAGATTGTTGAAAATAAAACCAAGTTTGTTGCCTAAGTCTTTGGATTTTTCTATTTCTGTTTATTGAAATTCATATGACTTCCCCGTTTTTTGAATAACTCGGTAAATACTGGTCCAATCGGGCTGGAAAACCTACTGTTCTGGATTCGCGACGCTCTTTCCGAATTTTTTACCCAAATTTAATTTCAAGCTTCCCCGTTTTATTTTACATTTTTGGACTATGGCAACCCTATAGGGTCTTGGGCTTATTTTGTTAAAATTGCAATAACTCGGAAACCAGTAGAGATATTTAAATGAAATCTTTTCCCCATCATAGAATGGAATATCAGCTATTTAATGTATTAACCCATTTTCGCCCAGCGCAATGCAAACTATATAAAATTTAACATTTAATATTATATCTTGTTTATGTTTGGAAAATATTAAAGCTAGTCAATTATTATTTTCAGAAAATCGTAAGTCATATCTTCCTCTAGAAGTATGCAAAATTTCATCGTGATATCTTCAATAATTTCGGAATTATGAGCATTTTTCCGAATAAAGCATTGTGGAGATTGTTGAAAATAAAACCAAGTTTGTTGCCTAAGTCTTTGGATTTTTCTATTTCTGTTTATTGAAATTCATATGACTTCCCCGTTTTTTGAATAACTCGGTAAATACTGGTCCAATCGGGCTGGAAAACCTACTGTTCTGGATTCGCGACGCTCTTTCCGAATTTTTTACCCAAATTTAATTTCAAGCTTCCCCGTTTTATTTTACATTTTTGGACTATGGCAACCCTATAGGGTCTTGGGCTTATTTTGTTAAAATTGCAATAACTCGGAAACCAGTAGAGATATTTAAATGAAATCTTTTCCCCATCATAGAATGGAATATCAGCTATTTAATGTATTAACCCATTTTCGCCCAGCGCAATGCAAACTATATAAAATTTAACATTTAATATTATATCTTGTTTATGTTTGGAAAATATTAAAGCTAGTCAATTATTATTTTCAGAAAATGGTAAGTCATATCTTCCTCTAGAAGTATGCAAAATTTCATCGTGATATCTTCAATAATTTCGGAATTATGAGCATTTTTCCGAATAAAGCATTGTGGAGATTATTGAAAATAAAACCAAGTTTGTTGCCTAAGTCTTTGGATTTTTCTATTTCTGTTTATTGAAATTCATATGACTTCCCCGTTTTTTGAATAACTCGGTAAATACTGGTCCAATCGGGCTGGAAAACCTACTGTTCTGGATTCGCGACGCTCTTTCCGAATTTTTTACCCAAATTTAATTTCAAGTTCCCCGTTTTATTTTACATTTTTGGACTATGGCAACCCTATAGGGTCTTGGGCTTATTTTGTTAAAATTGCAATAACTCGGAAACCAGTAGATATATTTAAATGAAATCTTTTCCCCATCGTAGAATGGAATATCAGCTATTTAATGTATTAACCCATTTTCGCCCAGCGCAATGCAAACTATATAAAATTTAACATTTAATATTATATCTTGTTTATGTTTGGAAAATATTAAAGCTAGTCAATTATTATTTTCAGAAAATGGTAAGTCATATCTTCCTCTAGAAGTATGCAAAATTTCATCGTGATATCTTCAATAATTTCGGAATTATGAGCATTTTTCCGAATAAAGCATTGTGGAGATTGTTGAAAATAAAACCAAGTTTGTTGCCTAAGTCTTTGGATTTTTCTATTTCTGTTTATTGAAATTCATATGACTTCCCCGTTTTTTGAATAACTCGGTAAATACTGGTCCAATCGGGCTGGAAAACCTACTGTTCTGGATTCGCGACGCTCTTTCCGAATTTTTTACCCAAATTTAATTTCAAGCTTCCCCGTTTTATTTTACATTTTTGAACTATGGCAACCCTATAGGGTCTTGGGCTTATTTTTGTTAAAATTGCAATAACTCGGAAACCAGTAGAGATATTTAAATGAAATCTTTTCCACATCATAGAATGGAATATCAGCTATTTAATGTATTAACCCATTTTCGCCCAGCGCAATGCAAACTACATAAATTTTAACATTTAATATTATATCTTGTTTATGTTTGGAAAATATTAAAGCTAGTCAATTATTATTTTCAGAAAATGGTAAGTCATATCTTCCTCTAGAAGTATGCAAAATTTCATCGTGATATCTTCAATAATTTCGGAATTATGAGCATTTTTCCGAATAAAGCATTGTGGAGATTATTGAAAATAAAACCAAGTTTGTTGCCTAAGTCTTTTGATTTTTCTATTTCTGTTTATTGAAATTCATATGACTTCCCCGTTTTTTGAATAACTCAGTAAATACTGGTCCAATCGGGCTGGAAAACCTACTGTTCTGGATTCGCGACGCTCTTTCCGAATTTTTTACCCAAATTTAATTTCAAGCTTCCCCGTTTTATTTTACATTTTTGGACTATGGCAACCCTATAGGGTCTTGGGCTTATTTTGTTAAAATTGCAATAACTCGGAAACCAGTAGATATATTTAAATGAAATCTTTTCCCCATCATAGAATGGAATATCAGCTATTTAATGTATTAACCCATTTTCGCCCAGCGCAATGCAAACTATATAAAATTTAACATTTAATATTATATCTTGTTTATGTTTGGAAAATATTAAAGCTAGTCAATTATTATTTTCAGAAAATGGTAAGTCATATCTTCCTCTAGAAGTATGCAAAATTTCATCGTGATATCTTCAATAATTTCGGAATTATGAGCATTTTTCCGAATAAAGTATTGTGGAGATTGTTGAAAATAAAACCAAGTTTGTTGCCTAAGTCTTTGGATTTTTCTATTTCTGTTTATTGAAATTCATATGACTTCCCCGTTTTTTGAATAACTCGGTAAATACTGGTCCAATCGGGCTGGAAAACCTACTGTTCTGGATTCGCGACGCTCTTTCCGAATTTTTTACCCAAATTTAATTTCAAGCTTCCCCGTTTTATTTTACATTTTTGGACTATGGCAACCCTATAGGGTCTTGGGCTTATTTTGTTAAAATTGCAATAACTCGGAAACCAGTAGAGATATTTAAATGAAATCTTTTCCCCATCATAGAATGGAATATCAGCTATTTAATGTATTAACCCATTTTCGCCCAGCGCAATGCAAACTATATAAAATTTAACATTTAATATTATATCTTGTTTATGTTTGGAAAATATTAAAGCTAGTCAATTATTATTTTCAGAAAATGGTAAGTCATATCTTCCTCTAGAAGTATGCAAAATTTCATCGTGATATCTTCAATAATTTCGGAATTATGAGCATTTTTCCGAATAAAGCATTGTGGAGATTGTTGAAAATAAAACCAAGTTTGTTGCCTAAGTCTTTGGATTTTTCTATTTCTGTTTATTGAAATTCATATGACTTCCCCGTTTTTTGAATAACTCGGTAAATACTGGTCCAATCGGGCTGGAAAACCTACTGTTCTGGATTCGCGACACTCTTTCCGAATTTTTTACCCAAATTTAATTTCAAGCTTCCCCGTTTTATTTTACATTTTTGGACTATGGCAACCCTATAGGGTCTTGGGCTTATTTTGTTAAAATTGCAATAACTCGGAAACCAGTAGAGATATTTAAATGAAATCTTTTCCCCATCATAGAATGGAATATCAGCTATTTAATGTATTAACCCATTTTCGCCCAGCGCAATGCAAACTATATAAAATTTAACATTTAATATTATATCTTGTTTATGTTTGGAAAATATTAAAGCTAGTCAATTATTATTTTCAGAAAATGGTAAGTCATATCTTCCTCTAGAAGTATGCAAAATTTCATCGTGATATCTTCAATAATTTCGGAATTATGAGCATTTTTCCGAATAAAGCATTGTGGAGATTATTGAAAATAAAACCAAGTTTGTTGCCTAAGTCTTTGGATTTTTCTATTTCTGTTTATTGAAATTCATATGACTTCCCCGTTTTTTGAATAACTCGGTAAATACTGGTCCAATCGGGCTGGAAAACCTACTGTTCTGGATTCGCGACGCTCTTTCCGAATTTTTTACCCAAATTTAATTTCAAGCTTCCCCGTTTTATTTTACATTTTTGAACTATGGCAACCCTATAGGGTCTTGGGCTTATTTTGTTAAAATTGCAATAACTCGGAAACCAGTAGAGATATTTAAATGAAATCTTTTCCACATCATAGAATGTCACCTATTTAATGTATTAACCCATTTTCGCCCAGCGCAATGCAAACTATATAAAATTTAACATTTAATATTATATCTTGTTTATGTTTGGAAAATATTAAAGCTAGTAAATTATTATTTTCAGAAAATGGTAAGTCATATCTTCCTCTAGAAGTATGCAAAATTTCATCGTGATATCTTCAATAATTTCGGAATTATGAGCATTTTTCCGAATAAAGCATTGTGGAGATTATTGAAAATAAAACCAAGTTTGTTGCCTAAGTCTTTGGATTTTTCTATTTCTGTTTATTGAAATTCATATGACTTCCCCGTTTTTTGAATAACTCGGTAAATACTGGTCCAATCGGGCTGGAAAACCTACTGTTCTGGATTCGCGACGCTCTTTCCGAATTTTTTACCCAAATTTAATTTCAAGCTTCCCCGTTTTATTTTACATTTTTGAACTATGGCAACCCTATAGGGTCTTGGGCTTATTTTTGTTAAAATTGCAATAACTCGGAAACCAGTAGAGATATTTAAATGAAATCTTTTCCACATCATAGAATGGAATATCAGCTATTTAATGTATTAACCCATTTTCGCCCAGCGCAATGCAAACTATATAAAATTTAACATTTAATATTATATCTTGTTTATGTTTGGAAAATATTAAAGCTAGTCAATTATTATTTTCAGAAAATGGTAAGTCATATCTTCCTCTAGAAGTATGCAAAATTTCATCGTGATATCTTCAATAATTTCGGAATTATGAGCATTTTTCCGAATAAAGCATTGTGGAGATTATTGAAAATAAAACCAAGTTTGTTGCCTAAGTCTTTGGATTTTTCTATTTCTGTTTATTGAAATTCATATGACTTCCCCATTTTTTGAATAACTCGGTAAATACTGGTCCAATCGGGCTGGAAAACCTACTGTTCTGGATTCGCGACGCTCTTTCCGAATTTTTTACCCAAATTTAATTTCAAGCTTCCCCGTTTTATTTTACATTTTTGAACTATGGCAACCCTATAGGGTCTTGGGCTTATTTTTGTTAAAATTGCAATAACTCGGAAACCAGTAGAGATATTTAAATGAAATCTTTTCCACATCATAGAATGGAATATCAGCTATTTAATGTATTAACCCATTTTCGCCCAGCGCAATGCAAACTACATAAATTTTAACATTTAATATTATATCTTGTTTATGTTTGGAAAATATTAAAGCTAGTCAATTATTATTTTCAGAAAATGGTAAGTCATATCTTCCTCTAGAAGTATGCAAAATTTCATCGTGATATCTTCAATAATTTCGGAATTATGAGCATTTTTCCGAATAAAGCATTGTGGAGATTATTGAAAATAAAACCAAGTTTGTTGCCTAAGTCTTTTGAGTTTTCTATTTCTGTTTATTGAAATTCATATGACTTCCCCGTTTTTTGAATAACTCGGTAAATACTGGTCCAATCGGGCTGGAAAACCTACTGTTCTGGATTCGCGACGCTCTTTCCGAATTTTTTACCCAAATTTAATTTCAAGCTTCCCCGTTTTATTTTACATTTTTGGACTATGGCAACCCTATAGGGTCTTGGGCTTATTTTGTTAAAATTGCAATAACTCGGAAACCAGTAGAGATATTTAAATGAAATCTTTTCCCCATCATAGAATGGAATATCAGCTATTTAATGTATTAACCCATTTTCGCCCAGCGCAATGCAAACTATATAAAATTTAACATTTAATATTATATCTTGTTTATGTTTGGAAAATATTAAAGCTAGTCAATTATTATTTTCAGAAAATGGTAAGTCATATCTTCCTCTAGAAGTATGCAAAATTTCATCGTGATATCTTCAATAATTTCGGAATTATGAGCATTTTTCCGAATAAAGCATTGTGGAGATTGTTGAAAATAAAACCAAGTTTGTTGCCTAAGTCTTTGGATTTTTCTATTTCTGTTTATTGAAATTCATATGACTTCCCCGTTTTTTGAATAACTCGGTAAATACTGGTCCAATCGGGCTGGAAAACCTACTGTTCTGGATTCGCGACGCTCTTTCCGAATTTTTTACCCAAATTTAATTTCAAGCTTCCCCGTTTTATTTTACATTTTTGGACTATGGCAACCCTATAGGGTCTTGGGCTTATTTTGTTAAAATTGCAATAACTCGGAAACCAGTAGAGATATTTAAATGAAATCTTTTCCCCATCATAGAATGGAATATCAGCTATTTAATGTATTAACCCATTTTCGCCCAGCGCAATGCAAACTATATAAAATTTAACATTTAATATTATATCTTGTTTATGTTTGGAAAATATTAAAGCTAGTCAATTATTATTTTCAGAAAATGGTAAGTCATATCTTCCTCTAGAAGTATGCAAAATTTCATCGTGATATCTTCAATAATTTCGGAATTATGAGCATTTTTCCGAATAAAGCATTGTGGAGATTATTGAAAATAAAACCAAGTTTGTTGCCTAAGTCTTTGGATTTTTCTATTTCTGTTTATTGAAATTCATATGACTTCCCCGTTTTTTGAATAACTCGGTAAATACTGGTCCAATCGGGCTGGAAAACCTACTGTTCTGGATTCGCGACGCTCTTTCCGAATTTTTTACCCAAATTTAATTTCAAGCTTCCCCGTTTTATTTTACATTTTTGAACTATGGCAACCCTATAGGGTCTTGGGCTTATTTTGTTAAAATTGCAATAACTCGGAAACCAGTAGAGATATTTAAATGAAATCTTTTCCACATCATAGAATGGAATATCACCTATTTAATGTATTAACCCATTTTCGCCCAGCGCAATGCAAACTATATAAAATTTAACATTTAATATTATATCTTGTTTATGTTTGGAAAATATTAAAGCTAGTAAATTATTATTTTCAGAAAATGGTAAGTCATATCTTCCTCTAGAAGTATGCAAAATTTCATCGTGATATCTTCAATAATTTCGGAATTATGAGCATTTTTCCGAATAAAGCATTGTGGAGATTATTGAAAATAAAACCAAGTTTGTTGCCTAAGTCTTTGGATTTTTCTATTTCTGTTTATTGAAATTCATATGACTTCCCCGTTTTTTGAATAACTCGGTAAATACTGGTCCAATCGGGCTGGAAAACCTACTGTTCTGGATTCGCGACGCTCTTTCCGAATTTTTTACCCAAATTTAATTTCAAGCTTCCCCGTTTTATTTTACATTTTTGAACTATGGCAACCCTATAGGGTCTTGGGCTTATTTTGTTAAAATTGCAATAACTCGGAAACCAGTAGAGATATTTAAATGAAATCTTTTCCACATCATAGAATGGAATATCAGCTATTTGATAATCTAACCCTTTTTCGCCCAGCTTAATGAACTATATTAATTTAGGCACATATATATACATATGTCTGGTTTATTTTTAGAAAATATTGAAGTTAGACAATTATACCGTTTATTATCTACCTGATTGCCAAGTTTTAAATGAATAAATTTTATTGATTTTGTTTTAACTCTTGGTATAATTGGGCTTTTAAATTAGACAAAGATGTATTATTTTTTTTTTTTTTAATTTTTATTTCATAAGTTTTCAAATATTTGTTTTTTGTTTTATTGATATAATTCTTTATGAAAGTTAACTACATATTTATAATGATTTTTTTTATATTTAATTTTATACTGTTTAACTAAAACACCTAAATGAATTTAATTCATTTCATTTCCAAAAAAAAAATAATTAGGATTCTTTAGATAAAACCAGAAATTCAAACAGAAATTATAAAATAATAAATTAGAAATAATACAGGGAAATAATTTTACAATTATACAGATAATTTATATACAGGAAAATTAAATTATTATAAATTCATAATAATTTTATACACTAATGACCATAGGCATAATAATTATGAAAGTTTTATAACAGGTTTAAAAAATTACACTTGAATGAAAAACAGTTTTAGATACCTGTTATTAAGCTATCATAATATTGGGGAAAATATTTAAACTAAAATTTTTATAAGTAGATAATTCTTTAATCGTTTTCACAAACTTTGTTTATAATTAAAATAAAGAATAATATTGTTTAAAGTTAATTTGAGAAAATTAATATAGAACTAGATTGTTTTTATTAATATTTTACAAATATTTAATTTTACAATGATATTTTCAGTTTTATGTAATTATTTTTAAAAAAATTTTCTAAACATCAGTCTTTAACTTATTACTTTTTTATATATTTATTTTTTATATAAAAGAACCCCAATAGGAAATTTATTTAACAAATTTCCTTTAGAGTTATTTTATTTTAAATAGTATTATTTATTCTTAGACTTATTAGATTAGACAAAAAAAAAAAACTCAAATATTTATTAATTTGTGACTGTACACATACTATGAAAAAATTATAATATTTTTATTTTTTTCAGTTATTTAATAATAAATTTAATGACTTTTTTAATGATATATTTTTTTTTTTTTTTTTGAAAAAAAGTAATTTTTACTTAGAAGGCACAATTCTTTTTTTTTAAGATATTTATGGTTACTTATACATTTTAATAAACTATTTCTTAAAAATTAACAAAATAGTATAAATATAATACAGGAATATTGTTTTTTGTATAAAACAAAATTAAAAAAAATAACTAAAATTATAAAGAAATTATTAATAAAATTTTTATAATTAAAATTAAGTGAAATTAATTACAAAGAAATTATTATTAAAATCTTTATAATTAAAGCTATTTAAAAAAATGTTTAAAATTAAAAATAATATGACATTACTTCTAGGAAAATAAATTGAAGATTATTATGACGTTAAGTAGTTTCGTTGATTTCAAGTACCTTTTTTTGGCGAGGGTAAAACCATGAAGTAGTAACAGTACCAGTAGACAGAAAATTAAATGGCAAAATTTAGAATTTTTCAAAAATACTGGTTTTTAAAAAACCAGTATTTTTTAAATAATGTATAAAATAAAACCAGTTTTTGGTCTTATTAAAAAAAAACAGTTTTATCAACATTTTACAAATCTCAGTTTTAAAAAATACTAGCTTAAAAGCCAGTATTTCTTAAAAAATATTTAAGAATACTCTTTTAGAAAAAAACCCAGTATTTTCAATTACATATAAGAAAATTAGCAAAGAAATTTGACTTTAAAAAAACCAAGATTTATATAAATATAAAAAAAATTCTCAAAAATAGATTTTTTGTTTATAAATAAACCAGTATTTTCTAACATTCTAGAGAAAAGCATAAAAATTGCGAAAATACCTTTTTAAATTTCAGATTACTTGAGCTATCCCAGTATTAATTATCCCATATACTTGTAATTTATAAAGAAAATCCTGGTTTCTTATTTAAAACATTCAAAAATTACGCTACTTTTCCTTCAGAGTTAAGGTTTAAATTTTATTGAAAAAAAAATACCTATTTTTTAAAATCCTTGTATTTTTCATACAAATTTCAAACACAAATTTTATAGCACGAAGAAAAAGCAGCATATAAATTTATAATGTTGAATCATTTTCATTAAAAATGTTGTTGTATTTGCAAATAAATTAATTGTATTTACAAACTTTTTAATTTAACAACTTAGGCCCTTTGCGAGATGGATAAATAAATTCTAAACTAAATAAAAATTTACAAAAGGTTTTGAAATTTTTTATTTTTAAATTTCATACAAATTTGGAAACTTGAATTAAACAAATTATATCTTAATATCCTAACCGAGCACTAGCAACGAAGGCTTTCGGCTCGTTGTAGCGAAAACAGACCAGAAGACTCTGGTGGGAATCGAACCCACGACCCCCGCACTGATAAGCTAGCACGCTACCAACTAGCCTACCGGGGCTAGCCAGTTCGCATCCACCCTTGATTTGTAAATACAATTTATTTGTTTGTTAATATAATAAAATTTTAATTAAAAATAAGACAATAATAAAAATTTATATTTACTAAGAAGTATTCTAATTTTTTATAACGTTTTTCATTTAAATTTTTTAAATTTTTATCTGAAATTAAGGGACCAGTTTTATAGTTAGATTTTAGAATTCTTGACTTAAATTTTACCTTAAACTGCGTATTTTAACTCTAGTTTAAACTAAATTTCAAAATTCAGCTCATGTGTAATAGTAGCCAGTACTATATAATCAACTTCAGGTTTAAACCAGATTTCAAGCGCTGTTTTAAGTAAGAAATTTTCAAACAACATTTGCTACTTTTTTTGTAAACATTTTAGTATAAATTTCTGATTAACAAGGAAATTCATTCAACGCTAACACACCGATTTGCCTGAAACTAGGATATGTAATATACAATAAAAATCTAAGGTTTACCGTGTTTTTACGAGATATCTCCGATGTTTAAGGGGTAAAATATTGTGTCAAAAAATTGGTGCTTTTTTTGTTTTTTAAAGAAATTGTTAGTTATTTCTTCTAAAGGAACTGTATATTTTAGTAAACTAATTTTTAGCAAATTTTTTAAAATACCCCTTTATCAGGGTCGATCAATAAATCCTTTTTCGACCTCAAAAATTCCAAAGTAGCCTGATGGAACAGAGTAAATTGAAACTAAACTAATATATTTTTATTATATAAAAATTGGCAACGCAATTTAGAGTACTATATGTTTTTTCGAACTAAATTATTTAAAGAAACTTAATTAAATTTGTTGTCAATTTTTGAAAGGTGAAAATGTTTTGTTTTGAAAATAATTAATTTCTATAAATATTTTTATATTTCTAATTAATTTATAATTGTGTTTCTATAAATTCACATAAGGTTATTGTGGAAAAATATGGAAATTTTTAAAATTCTTGCTGGTAAACTAAATGTAATATCAAAATGGGATTCCCCACGCAAAGAAAAAACATGGTTGGCTCAATCATATTCGAAGACCATCATATATTTTTGGGTTTATGGTTGTGCCAAACATAGTCGTACTATATTATGGTTATCATATTATTATAATAAAATAACGATATTTTTACCATAATATGGTCCCTACAGTTATATTATGATTCAAAAATTACCATATTATTGTCCTAAATAAACATTTTATAATGAATTTATCATTATATGATCGCACGTAATCATAGTATACTCAAAATGTTATCATATAATTCTACCTCAAAACTATATTATGATTCCTGGATTATCATGATCCGTAATCTAAGAAAATTTCTTAAAGGAAAAGTTCTTAGAAACTATGAAAAAACTCTTTAAATTTAAGAATATATCCTTTAGAAATGTTTTTTCTAAAAAAATTAATATTAAGGACTTTTTGAAGAAAAATTGTTAAGGAAAAAATCATAGACTTTAAGAAATTTAATTTTTTTTGATTGTATAATTATTTATTGGTTTTTGCCAGCATTTTATCGTTGCATCATTATCATATTTTTTTCATAGTCAGAATTTTTGTTACCACAGTATGGTTACAGCCAATATGATATAAAATAAAAGGTGCCAATCATAAAATAGTAAAATATTTACTAAATAATGATGGTAGCGACCATGTTTATGGTTAGAAAACCAATAACTTGGTTGTGACAACCAAACCCGATTGCAGCAAGCACAATATAGTTGCAGCGATCATATTGCAACCATGTTATTTCTCTGCGTGAAGGTTTCTTATACAAAATACTAGATTAATTATTTTAGTTTTCTTCGATCTTCTCTATTTATGTAATATTCCTTATCGAGCTAAAGATCCTTTATTTATAAAAAATTTAATTATAAATATTTATTTTATCCCACTATTTCGTCACCACATTGGGTGACTTCTTCAGGGGAAATTGTCTTTTTTTATAATTAATAATTTTAATTTAATTTAATTTATTAATTATAAAAAGAGACAATTTCCCCTGAAGAAGTCACCCAATGTGGTGACGAAATATTGGGATAAATAAATATTTATAATTAAATTTTTTATAAATAAAGGATCTTTAGCTCGATAAGGAATATTACAAAAATACTAGATTTATATAAATTTTTTTGATAGAAACACTTTTAGATTCTATGGACTTTTCCCTTAAAATAAAATTCTCCGATTCTTGGATATAAATTAATGTATGTATTCTTAAAAAAAACCTTCGATTCTAAAAAATTCTTCGATTCTGGGGACTTTTCATCACAAAAATTACATAGATTCTAAAAAATTTTTCCAGTATAAATACTCTTAGCAATAAGGACTTTTTCTAAAAGAAAAATTCAGAGACTATTAGGCAACGGTTCCCAAATGGGGGGTCGCGACCCTGTGAAGGTCCGCAGCTGGATACAAAGGGGTTCAAGAGGAGTTCGGAAAAAATTCTTCAAAAACAAGAAGGCAATAATAAATAAACTTCCAATGTTAGATCAAGGACCCTTGAAACCAGGATGAACAAACTACAAAATTTTTAGCCACCCATGATGCCATGATGCCAAATGATGTGACTACAAAATTTCTTAGCCGAGACCACAACATTCTTAGCCGATTTTCAGAAAAACTTAGCCTCTAGCAAGGGTTGTAACAATTCAAACATGTATGTATGTATTCACATCACAATCACTGAACTTGCGCTACAACCCTTGCTTGAGGCTAAGTTTTTCTGAAAATCGGCTAAGAATGTTGTGGTCTCGGCTAAGAATTTTTGTAGTCACATCATTTGGCATCATGGCTTCATGGGTGGCTAAAAATTTTGCAGTTTGTTCATCCTGGTTTCAAGGGTCCTTGGTTAGATGCCATAATTGTATTTAAAAAAATCAAAAAAAAAAAAAAATAATAATGAATAGTGCGATTTTCCAAATTTTTGAAGGAAATAATCTGTAGCTAAAAACAAAAACTTGGATAAAGCAATTGGGGTATTGCAATTTTCAAGACTTTTCATACAAATTATTTTTATTAACTCTGCTATAGAAAACGTTGTCAAATTCGAAAAAATTCATCAAAGTTTGTTTAAGAATCAATTTTTCCTTTTAACAAATCTTAGATGCTTAGAATCTTTTTTTATATAGAAACTTCTCAAAATCCTAGAGTTTTTAAGTTTTTCTAGGTTAATTTAAATGAAAGATTCTTCCAAAAATTTTATTTGGTAAATCTCTTAAATTCTACAATAATAAAAACGGGTTTTTTATCTTTCGTATTTTTTATTACTTCTCTTATTCTGAAAATCTTCGGTTTTCAATGCTTTTATTTAAATATAAAAAATTTAAAAATTTGACGGTTCGTCAGCCAGTAAAAATTTCAGAAGGGGTCCGTGAAGTAAAAGTTTGTGGGAACCGCTGCTCTAAGGACTATCTAAAAAAAATCCTAAAAATGTCCTTAGAGTCCATAGAATCTATGTTTTCTTTATTAAAAAAGTCCTTAATATGAAAAATTTTTTTTGTAGTATTTTTCTTTAAAAAAGTCCATAGAATCAAAGAATTTTTTTTGAAAAAGTCGTTTATACCAAATAATTTCTTTAGAAAAAACATTTCTTATAGAAATATTCTTAAATTTAAAGAAATTTTTTATAGTCTCGAATGATAATATAACCGTAGGGATCATATTATGGTAATTATTATTATGATTATTTTATTATCATAATATGATAACTAAAGGGGTGTTAGTTTTAAGGGCTTATGTTGAATGTGAACCACACCTAAACGTCAAGTTTTTTCCGGCATTTTATTTGACATTTCTCAATTTCAGACTAACTCAGTTTGAACCATGGAAAGATACATAATCTAGCAACGCGTTAAAGTTATTCAGGCTTATTATGAAAATGGGCGTTCAAATCAAAATGCATTTCGTGTCCACAATCGGGAGAATTGTGGGCAAATTTCAGCAAACCGGGTCTGTGAAAACACCTGTGCATGCTCGCCCAGTTCGTTCTGCGGAAAACATTGCTGTTGAGGATATGACCCTGGACGATATGCAGTTTCAACAGGATGGTGCAAATTGCCACACAGCTAACGAAACAATGGCTCTTTTGCGCGACAAATTCAATGGCCGTGTTATCTCACGTGATGGCGATGCCAATTGGCCGCCAAGATCATGTGATTTGACACCGTTGGACTTCTTTCTTTGGGGTTATTTGAAAGATAAGGTGTAAGTCGATAAGCCAGCAACAATTCAAGAGCTAAAGGTTGAGATAATTCGGCACATTAACGATGCCTCAGCGTCATCGAAAATTTGGGACATCAGATGAAGGTGTGCCGCCAAGGTCGCGGCGGCTATTTGCCCGATATTTTGTTCCATACATAATTGAACCATACCATATTGTCATAATAAAAAGATATGACAATAATTTCCTAAATAATTTGTGTTTTATTCAAAATCAACATCGGTCGTTAAAATTTAACCACCCTTTATATAATAGTATGACTATTGTTGACAAAATCATAATTCCAAAAATATATGATGCTCTTCGAATTTGATTGCCCCAACCACGTTTTTTCTCTGCATGTACTTTCACATTTTCACTCACAATTTTTTAATCGTTGGGACAGATTTTGCTGATATCGGGAGGATGCTCATTAATCTAGGTGGAAATGAGCAACGTTGCTTTGGTCTTTGCGCCATGACAGACAGACGGACATACATTTAGACAGATGGATATCAAGCACACATTAATTTTGGGGCCGTTCTTAAAATATGAAAATTTTCGATATTTTGCTGATCAAAACACGGGAATATTTTTTAATCCCATTTTGCCTTTCTTAACATCAGAGATGGTACAAAAAAAGATATGACGTCTATCTTGGTTTAAAATTATCTATTATCTATGCGAGTTTCCTGCAAATCGGCGTGTAAGCAATTGGGGGGGATTCCCTGGTAAATATCGACTTTAGTACTGGGCCCTAAAACCTTTTAATTACTTATAATTCCCATAACTTTTCACTTAAGTTACTATCACCTATTATAATTTATTGTAGTAGATTTAAATAAATCTTGATTATTTTCTTCTATATCTTTAAACGCCAATTCATTTATAATTTCATAGTTATTTGCATTTTCTACATAATTATTATTTTTTTCTATAGACTCTTCAGTTTGTTTAATAGGGGTAATCATAATGCTACTACTACTACTGCTACTGGTTGTGGTACTTACTTCATAACCCTCTTTTTGACCCGCCCTAATGCCCAACCAAGATGGTATTGCTAGAGACCACCAAAGATTTGGTAATCACCGTTCTGTTGAATGTGTTGTGGAACCAAAACCACTACCATAAGTGGTAGCCGCAGAACGTCTAAAGAAACCTAAAGTTTCTAAAGTCTTAACCGAACGTCTTACTAATTCCTCTTTATATTTCCATATTGTTTTATCTTCTACCGAATTTTCTCTATATTCTTCACAAGATTTTTTCAAAGTATTTACACAATCAGCTCTGTAATGTTGTAAATGTGCATCTTGTATATCAACCGGATAGGATTTACAAACACCACCCAGACAGGCTAGAGGAAAATGATTGTGTAAAGTTAATACCTTTTCGGGATTATGGAAACATTTAACATATTGATTGGGTTTCGTATAATTTTTCGCTCGGTGTACATGTTGCAGCATATGCATATACTTGGGTATATCTTTATGCCAACCATGTTCATGTTGTTGATCATCCAAAAAGTAAACATTACGAAAATTAAAACTATGATAACCCTCGGGACGAGCCTTTAAAGATTCTGGTACTACTTTTTTCATAAGTTCGGACCATAAGACAAAATTGCCCTTAGGCATGATAACTTCATCGATATCCAGTAATGCTATGTAATCGTAAAGATATAAATTCTTATACAAACAATCATTGTAAGGTATAACTTCATTTTGTCGTTTATGATTGGTTTTTTTCGTTAAATATAAATGTTGAAAACCGGGTACATTCGGTTGTCCACCGGGCAATGTCAAAGGTATAACTTGTACTTTACCCTCCTGTTCATAATGACTTAATACTTTTGATATATTCGGATGCACTTGTAGATTATAGAAAAAGATTTTATCGGCTCCTAAAATATTTAACATTTCTATCCATTCTATTAAACGTACCGACAAATCATCATAAAGGAAATCCAATCCCTTGACACAAACGGCAAAACCTTTCTTTTGATCATCTGGTGGACGATTGTAGATGACTCTTAAATTATTGGTAGCCGTATCACATTCTTTTTCTACCATAGACACTGAACTGGGTACTACACCGTGAAAAGGTTTAGGTATTTGACAAGCTATTAAATATGGCTGATAGATACCCTGTTTATAATTACCCCACTTATTATACCATATATATTTATATTCATAAGTTTTCACTATGAAGGGTTCCTTTTGACCATCAAACCAAAATTGACAATATGTTTTCACCTTCGGTTCGATACGATCAATCATACCCAATATACGTACGGATGGTCCCAATAGGGAATTTTTACGTATATCATAGTAGGCTCCAAATAACTGGAATGTACCATTAGAGGTACGCATTGTTTGCCAATAGATGTTATTGAATTCCAACTCAAATATTGAGGGATATTTGGCACATGTTGATGATTTTTGTTGTAGAAAATTTTTATTTTTACTCCAATATGCAATGGGCAGAGAGGGTATACGAGATTCAACGTCACGTACTAATTGTTCATCGTCCATGGCTAAAAGAGAACAAAAAAATGGAAGAGAGAAGAAGAATGATTAATAAGTGTTGAATTAATGTAATTAAAAAATGTATAAAATTTGTAATTAATTAGGTTAGGTTAAAAACGATAAACCGAGGTATGTACCTAAAGTCCCTATCTATTTTAAAAACTCTATTTATTTTAGAAACTCTGTCCTGTTGAAGAAATTACTCAGCCTCATTAAGCACTCCACTAAGGTCGCCCAAAGTTGAAATATGGTCGCCAAATAAGTGTTAAACCCTAATCCTTGCATTGACCGGACAGCCACAAAGATAATGTTCTAAGTTTTCGCCATTATTTACACAGAACCTACAAGTCACCGAGTCCAAACGGCCCATTCTAAGCATGTGTGCTCTCAGCGTTAAACATCTGGTGAGTAAACTATCATAGCAAGTTTCCTCTTTAGCGAGTTTAAAAAAGCCCTTAATATCCCACATCTGGACCTCCACATTGAATTTTAAGGGTCTCAACTACTCCCATCCGATCCATTCACATGGATCAACCCTAAAAGCCTGAAATGATTTTGCCGTCTCCATGTTGACTGTGTTCAGAGAAAAACCAAGAAGAAGCTTCAAGCAAATTTAACTTTACGTGACAGGTTTGTAGTCTGAAGTATTGAAATCCTCAAAAGAGGCAAGCGTTTTTTGGCAATCTCGGTAAATTGGCAACATAAACTCAGATGGATTAATTCCAAAAGGCTTTATACCACATCGTTTTAACCCAGGAACCTAAGACTATAGAACTCAAGACATCTGAATTCAAGAAACCGAATTAACAACTCTTCTATACACGCTATGGACGCTGTGGTGTAATAGTTAGCGCGTTAAACTATTGCACAGAAGGTTGCGGGTTCGATACCCAGCGACGGCAACATCAATTCGAAAAATAATATGTATGAGTTTTTATGTCTCATACATATCGCAACGTCCTCCTTCGGTGTTCCCATAGCATTTAACCCCACTGAAGTGAAATAACATAACAGGGCTAGGAACTAAAAAGCTTCAACAATTCCGCCAACTGTTCATCAGATGGCAGGCCATATTTGAAGCCCTTCATCTTTCAGCACCTTTCATCTATCTACTTTTCAAAAAAAGCAGTACATGAATTAGTAGAAAGAATTTTCTGAGTGTTGCTCATCTTTCCAAAAAAAAAAAAAAAATAAAATAAAAACTGGGGGCTCGATATTCTATGTCAGAAAAACTTAAGCTTTGTTTCTGCCAAGGAATTGAGACACTAGATAAGAGGAACGAAATGAAATAAAGGAGATAAAGAGTGGTATTGAAACAAAGATATGGGAATGAAATAGAACAGGAAACGAGAGGAATTTAGACACTAGACAAGGGGGTGAAATGTGGAACTAGTGGACTTCAAACACTAGACAGGGGAACGAAGTCGAATGGAATTGTAACAATAGACAGGTAAACAAAATGGAACAGGGAAACGAGTGGAATTGAACCACTGTACAGTAAAATGATAAGAAATGGAACCGGAAACGAGTGGAATTCAAACACTAGACAGTGAAATGATATGGAACGGAATGGGGTACGAGTGGAATTGAAACATTAGACAAGAGGAACGAAATTGTATACAACGAGTGGAATTGAAACACTAGACAAAGGTCACGAAATAGACTGAAGATAGACCTGGACAATCTAAATTATATTTGGCAATCATTCACTTATGTGAGTTGTTTATAATAATAATTATATCAGACCCTACACTCACATTTGTGGGATTAAAGATTTCCTTGGGAATTCTATGTTTTTCTGGTGTAATAAAAAAAAAATTAAAATTTCCAAGGAAACCTTAAACCCACAAATGTGCGTTTAGGTCTGATAGAATAATTATTATAAACAAATTACACAAGTTTTCAGGTCTGACTGCAACGGTGAATGTGTGGAATTGAAATACTATACAAGGGGAACGACTGAAACCAAAGCAGATAAGACAGGGCGCGAAATGAAGTGCACAGACAGAGCTTGGATTTAAGTGATACTCAACGATTTGAATGTATCTTTTTTTTCATTTTATCAATTTATCCCCATTTTTAAGTTTTTTGAAAATCTTATTTATCAATGGCAATTATTTTTTGTTTTAATTTATGATATTAAAAAACGAATGTTATTTATTTTTATAATAGGCTTAAAAGGGAAAAAGTGCCCCCTTGATCACCAAGTCCAAACCGCATGACCTAGGAACTTGAATTTTGGTATTAATATGCATAATTCAATATATATATCTTTGGATCCGAAATTTGAGGGTATATGATTACGTATGATCGATCATATATGACCATATATGGTCATACATAGTTTTATACGTTTCGTACCTTAGCCATATATTTCGGATCCGAACATGTTTGGTAATATATGCGATCATGTACGGCCATATATTGAACTATAAATGGATTTATATGATAATGATAATTCCCATGCATGATCATATACAAGTCCATGTATGCTCTGACCATGAATGGTTAGATTTAATTGGATATGATTGAATACAATTAGATCTGATCATATATGATTCACTTTATGGCCAGATCTATTCATGTCTAAAGGGATGTGGAATTTTTTTTGCTTTTAGTGGCCAAATATGAGCAGGTCTGTTCATATAGAATTATATCTAGTGTCTGATCTGTTCATATCTGATATTGGATCTAGTACCAGAATAAAAAAAAAAAAATACATATAAAAATAAAGGGGGTTTGGAATTTTTTCTTTCTTATTAAACCTGATTATATATTTTGTGTTAAAATAAAATTGTATCCGTTTATATACATATGTAAGTTGCGTCAAATCTGCCTAAATTTGCTCAGATCTAATTAGATCTCAAATTTGTGCATAATTTTGAGATTCAATTAAATCTGGTACAATCTAATGAGATCTGTTCATATAAGTTCCTTTTCTACGTGTTCATAATTAAATGTTTTAATTTTCAAAGGGAGTTATAACAAGTAAGAGCGGCTAAATTCGGCTATGCCGAATCTTATATACCCTTCACCATGGTTGGGAAAAAACTGAACTTTATATATGGACATATATGAAATGGACAGATTTATATACGGACGCCTTTAAGAGGAAATTAACCATTTAGTTTGGAGATAAAACTTGGACTCGGGAAGATTTATGGTTCCAGAAAATAGGTATTTTAAAAAAATTTATGTTTTGGGCATAACTTTTTTGTATCTGAACCGATATTTCCGAGTTTTTCAGCAAATATGTTATACTAAAGATTTTTGATCTTTTGCTATATAAGACGTATCCATAGGTCATAATACAGCTCTAGAATAGTGTTTGTTGTTTGTGTATAAAAGGTGAAGAGGTGAAAGAAAAGAATTTTAACAAATCGTTAAAAGAAATCACTAGAACTGCATGTGTTTTATTTCTACAAAATAGTTTGATTTAGCTGGCAAATTGGCATTTGGGATTTTATTTCGCTTTTTTATTAGAAATATTTGTAATTTCTTTAGCTTAATTTTAAAAATTTGAAGGAAAATAGTTTATAATTTTTTTTTATAAATTATTATAAGTTATGACCTAAAATAGTTGCACTCAAAGGTAAATTATGTATAAAATTTTCTTAATATGTGAGAAATAAAATGGTTTAAAAATCTTTTTATAAATTCTTTTAAATCGGAGCAAAAAATAGAAATTTTGATGTTTTTAGCCTATTTATGGATTATTTAATTATTAATATAAAATTTTATTTAAATGAATTATTAAATGTAAAAAAAAGCAAAAAATAAACAAAAAAAATCTTAACGAACCCGCGACCCTTCCACCTGTGGTGAAAGGTATAAAAACGTTTGTATTTTGTTTGTATCTGAGGGTTTTTATAAAAATGTTTAATATAAAATTTTATAAAAATTAATTATTAAATGTTAAAAAAAACCAAAAATAAGCAAAAAAAAAAAGTCTTAAGAAAATAATAAAAAAAAAATGTACAAAAAAAAAGTGAATTGACCTGACCGAGATTTGAACCTCGAACCCCGCGGCCTTAGAGAAAAAAAAAAGTATTTGTGACACAGCGTCTAGACAACTGAGCTATTGAAGCTCACACAAAATCATCGTCAATAGAGGTACATATATAAAAGTCTTCGTTCATTAGAGATTTGTTTAGTTTTTATTTAAATGACAAATCTTTGTATGTGTGTTGTTTGTGTATAAAAGGTGGAGATGAAAGAAAAGAATTTTAACACATGGATGTGTTTGTTATGCGTAAAATTCTACATACATATTAAACAAAGGGATTTTACTGGAAAAATTAGAGGTAGTCCTGGTTTTTTGCTAATATCTCAGCCATTTATTAACCGATCTGTCTGATTTTTATAGCAAACAGAAATGGATCACATGTAACAGAAATAAAAAAGAATCAAGTCCTCATCATGTCTGGGTTCTTCGGAAAACCCATTTCAACACACAGACGGACAGACGGACATCGTTAAATCAACTTCGCTCTTCATAAGGACCCAGAATATATATACTTTATAGGGTCTAAGATCAATATTGTAGAAATTACAAACGGAATGACAAACTTATATATACCCTTCCACCTATGGTGAAGGGTATAAAAAAAATTAAATTTTCTTCATATTACATTACTTTTCAAGGGTTGATATATATTTAATTTTTACATAGAAGAGAAGATTCTTATAAAAATAATTAAATTCTTCTTCTTATTTTATTTTAAATAACTACTATTAACAAAGTATCGGCTTTTTAAGCTATTTCATTATATTTACTTACAACAAGATTTTTTTTTTTACAAGTCATAAAACAAAGCTCAGAGAAAAAAAGACATTATAAAAAAGGTTATATGAGCCAAAGTGTATAATGGATTATTTTTCTTCAACCAAATTCAACATTTTCTTAACATAATTTATATTTTTAATTAACTTACCCGTTCGATTATCAACTAATATTTCCGATGGATCAAATTTATCTGTTGTCGTTGATGTTGTTTCAGCATATCTCAGCATATCCTTTTGTAACAAAATACGACCACTCAATGGCATTGAAGCGTATTCCTGTGGTACTATATTCGTGCCATGCATTTTAAATACACCAATAATTACAAAGGACCAAACACATAAAGTGAAAAGTATTTTTAAAATTATTTTTGTGCGCGCCATTTTTTGTGTAAGTATTTGTAATTTTGTCTTTTTGTTGGAGTCGAAGTTTTTTTTGGGTGAAGAAAATGAAAAATAATTTATGCAAAATTAATTAGAAAATTTAAACACAGAAAAACTATTAAATAAAGAAAGGGTTTACAATGACGATGGTAAACAACATTGGTGCAAAAAATATATGTATATATATATATTTTTAGGCTGCAAAGAGATAAGAAAATAAAGATGAAAATGTTAATGGTTTGCTACTAACTAAATACAATAACAACAACAACAAAAAAACATCTTAATTAGTTTGTTGTTTGTACCAAAAAATATATATATATATATATTTATTCACAAAAGGGCTAAATGTTTATTTTTACTTATGGAATATTTTCACCAGGGTCTTTGGGATTTCTTTATTATTTTGCAATCATAAAAACTTCCTAATTACCATAAGGGCAAAATAAGAAACAAAAAGTTGGTAAATATAACAAAAAAAAAAAAGAGAGGGATAGGGGAAGGGGGGGTTAGTAACTGAAAAAGAAATACTTAAACATTAATGACTTTGGTGTACGTTAAATTTTTTTTTTTTTGGTCTTGTTTGTTTTTTGTTCCTCTTGAATAGAAAAAAAGTTAAGACTGATATTGTAACTGTTGTTTTGGTTTATTATTATAAAATGCTGGCATTTCCTATGGCGTCTATTTCCGTTTTACATTTTCTATTTCCTGCTGGCCTTAGCCAAAGTTAAACCAATTTCTTTTTTTTTTTTTTGTTTTGTTTTTGCTGGTTAAATGTCTCGTCAGTTTGCGTAACTGTCAACTAGAAAATTGCACAATAATTTAGATTCCCTTTTAATGTCTTCAAAAATTATTCTTCTTTGTTTGTGTAATACTCATACCCCCCCCCCCCCCCCCCCCCCCTCCCACTATCACAAAAATGAATTGGATATTTATTTTAATACTATGTACGACCAACTTTTTGTGATTTTTGTTTTAGTTAAAATGAATTTATATAGTTGTTGTTTTTGAAAATGTTTTAAAGGACAAAGTATGAATAGATATAAAGTATGATTATAATCAAAGGACCTGCAGCTAGACAGTCTCGTAGACAAGTATTTAAACTAGTAGTCGTGTTGTTAGACAAAGTGACAGTTTTTTTTCAATACACGCAGAGAAAAAACATGGTTGCAATATGATCACTGCTACTATATTGTGGTTGTTGCAATCGGGTCACAACCAGAGAACTGCAAAATCAACTTTTTTCTTGATTTAATTATACACAAAAATTCTTGTTCACATTTAATAATTCAACAAAATTCACTGTAGAATAAAATCAGCATCATGTTACTGAACGCGTAATTCGGATCTGTTTGATCATACTGCAAATTTAATCACTCAACAAAAAGTCAGCGTTGTATAAATCAGAAAAAACAACAAACAACGCGTATGAGTGTATTCATAATAAAAACAAAATAGAAACACATTTCATAAATGATATTGTTTACATTAGGGTGGGACTTAAATTTGCTTTTTTAGAATTTTTATTAGTAATAAAAATATTCTTCTTTGTAAAATATAAATATTTTTTTTGGAAAAAAAAATTAGGTCGATATCTCAGGCTTGCCTAATCCGGAAAAATTTAAATATTTTTTTTCATCTATTATGATTGGAAAATTAGGCAATATTTAACTTTAACCGGATTGGGCGAGCCTGAGATGTCGACCTAAATTAAAAAAAAAAAAAAAAATTCACAAAGAACAATATTTTTGGTATTCCTAATAAAAATTCTAAAAAAACGTATTTTAGACCCACCTTAATATACATATAACATTTATGAAATGTGTTTCTACAAAACCACCCTCTTTTTATAGATAAGAAACTATTTTGTTTTAATTATGATTACACTCATACACGTTGTTTGTTATTTTTTCTGATTTATTCTACATCATAATAATTATTGTTGGCTCGAATGAACAGAATAAAATCAATAGTTTAACAACGACCGATGATTGTAAATCAGTGACAAAACAATTTACACGTCGTTTGATTGATTTAAAATCATCAACAAATATGTGTGTTGGAGTATATTCAGCGTTTGAACTCAAACATATATTTATTCTTGTGTTGATTGCGTATGAACGTTTTGCAATCAGCAAATGCAGTTCTCTGGTCACAACCAAGTTATTAGTTTTCTAACCATCAACATGGTCACTACCATCATTATTTAGTAAATATTTTACTATTTTATGATTGGCACCTTCTGTTTTATATCATGATTGGCTGCAACCATACTGTGGTAACACAAATTCTATGAACAAAATATCATAATTATGCAACGATAAAATGCTGGCAACAATCAATAAATAATTATACAATCAAAGAATGAAAAGTTCTTAAAGTCTATGAGTTTTTCCTTAACGATTTTTCTTAAAAAAGTCCTTAATATTAATTTTTTTTAAAAAAACATTTCCAAAGAAAATATTATTAAATTTATAGAGCTTTTTCATTGTTTCTAAGAACTTTTCCTTTAAGAAATTTTCTTAGATTATGGATCATATAATGGTAATTCAGGAATCATAATATAGTTATGAGGGACCATAATCTGATAACATTTTGAGTATACTATGATTACGTGCGATCATATTATGATAAATTCATTATAACATGTTTATTTAGGACCATAATATGGTAATTTATGAATCATAATATTACTGTAGGGACTATATTATGGTAAAAATATGGTTATTTTATTATCATAATATGATAACCATAATAAAGTACGATTATGGTTGGCACAACCATAAACCCAAAAATATATGATGCTCTTCGAATATGATTGATCCAACCATGTTTTTTCTTTGCGTGTAGAAAATAATGTTGGTTAAAGGTTTTTTTGTTTGGTTTTGTTTTGGCAAACAAAGGAGTTTGAAAAAGCTTATATAGTGGATCTCCAAAAGCTTTAATTGTTTTACACAAGTATCCGGTTAAGGGCCTTATATCGAGAGACCCAATTTCTAAAGCGAATAAGACCCCGATTAACCAGTTGTTAATCGATCAGACTTGGTTATTTAACGAGCGACTGCTGCTGCGGATGATGGGTAGCGCAGCCTGTCCTGTAGCCTCGCCCTGTGCCTGTTGTAACTAATAAGTGGAGTGAGCTTACTAAAGGGTAGTATTTTAGCAAAAGCAAGTTACAAGCAAATATTTATTGTTGTGAATAGAAGGATGGTTATCAGATCGTATCAGAAAAAAGTTTGCCATACACCTTCGATTCTAAATTATATTTGCAAGGCTGTTTCGTTTTTTTTTTTCCGAACGTAGGAGTGGCCTTTTTAAATTTTTCGTCATATCTTTGCCATTTACAGTCGCATCTTAAAGTGTGAACTATCGATGTTTTTGTCTCGAGAGGACCTTTTTTACTCTAAGGGTCATTACCTTAAGTATCCAGTATAGTATGTACCCACCAGATCTCAGTTTCTACCACCCTAATGTACCACTCTAATATCAGAAAATTTAAGATCGCAAGCAATTATTAAACTTTCAATAATTCTACCAGAACTATTGGATTTTTTGAATATATTTTTTGTTGCCGAACGTAGGAGTCTACTTTTTAAATTTTTCTTCAAAAACAAAACATTGCTCTCCTCGAGACAAAAACATCGACATACCACACTTTAAGATCCGACTGTAAATGCTGAAGATATAACGAAAAATGCGACCCCTACGTTTGACAAAAAAAAAATCGAGATTTCCTCACAAAAATACTTTTTATTTGAAGGTGTAGGGTACATTTTTTTTTTGACTGTAAGGTGGTGCGTTCTAGCGGTTATTGACATTAAATTATACCTCAGTTTAGGGGATGGAATATTTCTCAGATCATCAATATAATGACTTCTCTTTTGGCATTGCGAAGGAAGGTTTCCATATAATAAAAGGAGAATGAACTTTCACATACTCCACTGCTCATACACAATAAGATAGATATAAAGGAGGCCGTACATAGGCTAAGTGAAGAGCTCAATAAACCGATAGCGCGCAAGCCCTTTATTCGCCTTCATAAAACTCTGACTTTGCAAATACCGGACTGAGCGTCGAAGATTGTTCAACGAGGCAAAAATGAGGCGACTGGTCTGTTTATACAGCCTCGGTAAATAATTTCAAGAACCTAATGAGAAAAGTGAAAGTCTTTCAGATATTTTTGTTGCGGCGTGGAAAGATCATTGGAGACCAGCCGCCTTCGGATGTTCTCATCGATTTACATTGAAATGGTCCTATCTTTTGAAGCGATGGACCGTAAGTAATGTGGTCTTTATACCCAAAGCGAAGGGGAGAGAGAAGGCATTCTATACGAAACCGAAGGATTATAGACCAGTACGTTTATATTCCATTCTATTGAAGACACTGGATAGGATTATCAATGTATATCTTAGGACGCCGATTGAACCGGGTCTATTATCCGGCTCCCAAATTGTTTACAATAAGGGCACAGTTTACAATAAGGACACAGCATTGCACTCATGCGATATATTTAGATCACTCGAATAGAAGGCCCCTTCAACAACGTCAAACATGATACGATCAGAGATGCCACACGGGATTTAAGGGTGGATGATACCATTACCGGGTTCGCTGCAAACTTGCTTAAGAGTAGTACAATCAAGTATACACTTGGCGCGTTAACGGTAGCCAAAGTAGCAGTGAGAGGCACCCCACAGGGGATTGTACCATCACCATTACTCTGGAATTTGACTATGAATCGACTTCTCATTCAAATAGAAAATGTAGGCTGAAAGCAGTCACTTATGCGGACGAGTCCTCACTAAAACTTATTTCAGACTGGAGTGAAAGTAGTAGGCTGGGTCAAATTTATAATTTTCCTGTAAATAATTTTATAAAATCTGAATTCCTTGGAGCTGTATTTCTGTATTTCTCGCTTCGCAAAATACATGTCAAATGAAACCTTGCTCGGCTTTCTATAGGGTGAGTCACAGGCAATTAAATATTATTAATCTAATGAAGATAATAATAAGCTGTAATCATATTATTTCTCAATGTAATAAGAAATTTTTTAAAATTAAACGTGTCCATAGCTTTAAAAGTTAAAGGCTACAAGAAATTTCCAGTAAAAATGCAATTAACTTTATCATTTATGAAGTCACCCTGTATGAAGTAGGGTGACCATGCATTTCTCGATGCGAAAACTTCGATGGCTTCTAAAGTCATGGTAGGATTGGGTAAAGTCGATATCGACTTTTCTTCAGGCTGCCACATCAGTGCATTATTTTAGAGGCCGAAATAATGGCCATACAACGGACTTGGATAGGTCAAGGGATATCTTCAAAGGACGGCGTTATATATAACGAAAACCAAGCGGTCATTATATTCCTAAAAGGTGTGTTTACTGAGATATTCGACACTTATATGGGTACTGAGACACGGGGATAGTAGTGGAAACAATGTCGTTGATGATGATGTCTGGGCGTGGGGCATTCATTTGTGAAATCGTTATCTACCACTAGCGTGAGCAAGCACCAAGTTGAGCGGTAGTATCTGCAGCTTAAGCCAATTAAAGTTATTTTGTTAAATGTCTATAGATTTTATTTAACATAAAATATATTATTTTAAAAAGGCCTCTCCCAAATTCTTAACCACTCATTAAAACTGTAATTCAATTAACCGTTCAATCAAATATTATTTATAAAGTAAAATTCAATACTAGATTCCAAATAATATCTATAAAAAACATGTTGCTTCAGTTATTATTGATTTGTTTTTTGTACATTAACTTTTATTACACTTTCCAGGCATTAGATTACAAATTCAATTTAAATAAATTTAGATATAACGGTTTATTGTTTGCTTTCCTAACGGTATATGTATGTAGAAAAATCTAAGAATCTTAACCTAAATTCATGTACCAGTATAGCAAACAAATTGTGATTGTTTCTAATGAAATAAACACTTAAAGAGATACAAATAACATTAAAAATATATATCTTAAGAAATTTATCGTTAGCGTAGTGTAAAAAGGTGCCAAGTCCATATAACATATTATAGAAATGAAGATTTTAATGCGGTATGATAGAACAAATAAAAACTTATCATGCACGGAGAAAATTTTAAAATTTTTTTTCATTTCTACTTAAAAAAAATTAGTGTTTACTATTCGTTAGTAACATTAAATAATGATCTCGAGCCTGTTAAAATTAAAAATATACAACTACTTAAGAAAGTTAGTTGTTGTGTAAAGGTGCTAAGTCCAAATTAGGAAAAAAAAAGTTGTTAAAAAAGAAAGTAAATAAAAAAAAAAAAATATTTAAAACAAACCATTTTAGACAATTATTTGTCTTTCCTATAATTCTTTTTTTTTAAATTGGACTTAACCCTTTGTAACACTAAAAATTTAAAAAAAAAATATTTTAAAATTCTATGTACGATTTTTGAAATTGAATTTTATATTTAACGTTAAACGAGACAACAGGCATTTTAGAATTAATTTTTTTACACCTTGAGGCAATTTTTATTTTTAAAGGGTATTGGATTAAAAAAAACTAGTTTTATGTATTTGCTTTTTTTTTTGCCCAAAGAATTTATGCAAATTTTTACTACATTTTCTGTATTTTGTTGATTTTTTTAATATAAAACATGAATTAGGTCATTTAGTTATTTCTGGTTCTTATTTAAAGACAAATTACTCTTAAAGAAAATATTGGTTATAGAAATCGAACAGTGGTGTTGAAGATGTAATATTTTGTTAAAATTTACTGTAAGTTACAGTTAAAATAATTGCAATTATTATTAAAAGTTAAAATTAATGAGAGTTGAAATTTTGAGAAAAAGCTTTTAAAATCTAAGTTCGTTTATAAATCAAATTTTTACGGAAAACTTTCTTAATTTTCCCTTAGTTTTTCCATAAAAAAACCAAAATTTTTCATCCATAACATAATATCGTATGTTACAGATTGCAAAAAATACCTGGTACAATATTACAAAAAGCTTTCAATAAAATCATCGGTTTTATCAGATAAAATATTTAAATAATTTTAAAATTATTAAATATACAATATACAAATTCTAAAAAACTGTCTATATAATTTTTGATTCTTAAGATATAAAAATCAAAAATGCTTTTTACACAATTATTAGTTCAAAAGGTACAAATTTTCTAAAAGCTTTCCATATAGTCGTGGATTGCTTATGATTTTACGATTTATAAAGTTACTATATAACTCAAATTCAAAAAAGATTTTATTATAATAATAGATTTTTGAAAAGGCACAGAAAAATGCTTAAAAGCTTTCTACATAACTTGCCAAAATAATCCCAAATAATTGTTATATACAATTTTAATGTTTTCAAATTACCATATCCCAAAATGCTTTCTACAAAAAATGGGTTTTCCTTAGCTATAATATTAAAAAAGTTATTGCCTTATAAAGGTACAAAATTATAAAAAGCTTTCTAAATAATCATTGGTTCATAAGATTTTAAATTGCAAATTGCTTTTGACACAATTATAAGTCCATTAGGTACGCAACTTCGAAAAGCTTTTTACATAATCGTGGTATTAAATTCTTAAAACTTCAAAAAGCTTTCTTCATGATCTTGTCTTTTTCAGAAATGAACTGAAAAAATTTAAAAAAGGTTTTTATATAATAGTGTTTTTATAAAAATATTAATTTCAGAAAAGCTTTCTGCACAATTATAAGTTTATAAGGCACCAACTTCTAAAAAGCTTTTACACAATCATGGATTTCTTAAGGTTTCATGATTTAAAATGGTATTGAGTTCTTAAATTTCAAAAAAAAAAGCTTTCTACATTTTAGTTGATTTCCTAAGATATTTGTTATTTAAAAAAGCTTTCTAAATTTTAGTTGATTCCTTAAGATATTTGTTTCCAAAAAGCTTTCTACACAATCGAGAGTTTATATAACACCAAATTTCTACTCAATAGTGAGTTTCTTAAGAAACCAATTTTTAAAAACTTTTTCTCAAAACACCAAATTATAAAAATTTGTCTACATTTTTAACGGTTTCTGAAGGATTTAAGTTTTGAAATGCTTTCAAAATAAATTTGTGTTTCTTAAAATGCCAAGTAGTAAAAAGCTTTTTAAAGAAATCGTGAATTTCTTAAATCACTAAATAGTCAAAAGCTTTTGAAGTAGATGTGAGAAAAAATTTTAAAAGCTTACTACTGATTCGTGAGTTTGTTAAAGCACAATTGAAGCAGAGCCGCGAACAGCGTTGTAAGCGACAAAATTGAAATTGTTGAGAAATCGAAAAAAAAAACGTTTTAGAACTTGACTGACACTTCTTTAGATTGCATTTTGATAACGAAATCCTGCATAATTTTGCCTAATTTCATTTTTAAGTTATTTTAACGCGGCTCCGATTCAATTATCAAAAGATTTTCACACAATTGTGTGTCATGAAGAAGAATTTTTTAAAAGCTACCTTAACTTTGAAAGCTCTAAGCTTAATAGTAAGTTTATTAAGGCTCAAAATTTACAAAAAAATTTAAAACAGACGCCTTCAGAGAAGAAAACTATGTAAACTTTGAAAGCTTTATTAAAAAAGCGTGGCATTAAAGAACTGTTTTTAGAACCGTGAAAATTTTAAGAATTTTTTTGTTAGTTTTAAAAGCATAAACAATTTTAAAAGATCTCTATTCACTTGTAGGTAGAAAATTATGAAAATATTTTAAAGCTTTTAAAGCAATTGTGGATTTTTCAAAGTTTTAATATTTTTTTTTTCAAATCTACAAAAATCTATTAAGTATTCTTCACAAAATTTAAAAAATTTTGAAAAACGTTAAAGTTACTTAAATTTAAAAATCATTTTATTAAAGAGCTGCTAAAGCTCTTTCAGTATTGAAAAATATTTGAAAGCATTATTAAATATTTGAAGGTTTTTAAAGCAATAGTTTAAAATTTCAAAGGTTTAATAATTTTTTAAAGCTAAAAGAATTAACACAATTTAGAGATTTAAATTTAAAGAATTTTTTGTAAGTTTTAAAAACACTTTAGGTAGAAAATTATGAAAATATTTAAAAGCTTTTAAAGCATTTATGGATTTTTTTAAAATATTTAAAAAAAATCTATAAAGTATTCCACACAAATTAGAGATTTTTAAGAATTTTAAGATATATTAAAGTTACTTAAATTTAAAAATCATTTTTTTTTGTAGTGGTTTTAAAAACTTTTTAACATTGAAAAATTTTGGAAAGTTTTATTAAAGCAATTGTGGAACTTTTCAAAGTTTTAATAATTTCTTAAGGCTAAAAAAATCTATAGAGTATTCTACACAATTTAGTGAAAGTTAAAAGAAATTTTAGAAATACTAAAGTAATTTAATTTATTTTTTTTTTATATTGGAACTTTAAAAATCTCTTGGTATTGAAAAATATTTAAAAGCTTTAAAAGCAATTGTGGAAATTTTCAAAGTTTTAATAATTTTTTTAAGCTAAAAAAAAGCTATCAAGTATTCTACACAATTTTTAATTTTGGAACTTCTAAAAATCTGTTAGTATTGAAAAATATTTGAAAGCTTTTAAAGTAATTGTGGAAATTTTCAAAGTTTTGATAATTTTTTAAGGCTAAAAAAAATCTATGGAGTATTCTACACAATTTAGAGATTTTAAAAGAAATTTTTAGAAATATTAAAGTTATCTAAATTTAAAAATTTTTTGATTTTGGAACTTCTGAAAATCATGTAAAAATGTAACAAAATTTTAAAAGCTTTCTATAAATACAAATAAATACAATGAATTTGTAAACATACTAAAACACATTTTTAAAAAAGTTTAAGCCCTTAATGGAATTGGGAAACATTTCAGAATTTTTATTATTGTAAAATGTATCAAAATCTATAAATCTGACTGCTTAATAAAATTTCTCTAGATTGTTAAAGATACCAAAATTTTAGATTTCAAATACTGACGATTGTAAAATATCTCAAAATAGTAATTAAAGCTTTTAATTTACTATTTTGTGTTATTTTAGAATCTTCTGGATATTAAAATATTCAAAAGTGTATTTCTGTTGGAATCATGTCATGAAATCGTGGGTTGCTAAAAGAAGCAAATGCTTAGAATCTTGTTGTACAAAAGTGAAAAACTTAAGAGTTTTGCTTTACAATTTTGTATTTCATAAGTTACGAAAAATTTGTAAAAAAATTTTAAAATCATGAATTTCAAAAAGTACCAAAATTTTGTATTCGTGTAAATTAAAAAAGTACCAAATATCCTTTAATTGTCGATTTCTATCTTGATTTTATATTCAATTTATAATTATTCCAACCACTGTGCTATTATTCCAACCACTGTACTATAACACTTTAAAGTTCTAACCATATCCAGTTCTTATAGTCAATCATAACTTTTAAAGCTGCTGGTTGATTTTTTAAGATGATAAAGAAAAAAAAAATGTGTAGGCTTGGTTTGGTGTTTCTTAAACTGATACGGCTACCATACAACCATAATTTATTTACAAGTACTTTTTGATATTTATAACCGTCTAAATATTAGTTTAAAAATACATTTATTTTAGAATACAAAACTTCCAACAAAGTTTAAAATATTGACGTTGATTAATTACAAAAATTAGCATATACAAATTGGTGTTAAATATATATACTTTTAACAAAAATAAAAGCTCTTTTGTTATAAATTTTGCGGTGAGATATAAGTATCATAATATTTATATGCATAAATAAATGCATTTTCTTAACATGAAATGTTCAGTTTGTGTCTTCAATTTTATTTTAAATCCCTTGTTACTTTTAACACTTTCTTAACCTTTTTTCATTCGATCTCATGATCTGCATAATGTCTGCATTCAACTTTTAAAATTTTGTACAAAAAAAAAAAAAAAAAACAAAAACATCTACTTATTTCATCTCTTAGCCTTCATAAGCAGCCATTATAGCATTTTACTCATCGTAATGTTTTTTTTGTTTATTTTTAAGTTACCAACCAACTGAATTTTTTTATAAACTATATTATGCAATTTCCCTTGACATTTTTCAACACCTTTTGCTGATTTTGATATATAAAATGAATATGCATGTTTTTACATTTCCGTTTATTATCATTGCAGTGTAAAATGTTATGAAAAATTTATATTAAAGGAATTCATATTCATATTGAAAAACTTAGTATTATTTGCAACAATTTTATCTAAAATAAAACTTCATAGCTAGAATTTCTAAAGAGCTTAAAAGGCAAAAATTATTGTTATAGAAATTTGATTTTTAAATTCCATTTAGCCGCTGAAACAGAAATCCTCATGTCGTAGCCCTAAAGTGTAAATCAATTTAGTTTGGCAACTCTTCAACACTAGCTAGCAAGCTCGACAATAGCAAAGACTAGAACCTTTTATACAACTCTTGATAAGTCAAGCCAAAAACATCTGGATATTTCTAGTAATTATCACATATAAAAATGAGCGCCCAGTGATATGATTTCAGTTCGAGATAAATATTAAATACGGCAACAACTCGGCAAACTAAAATTGGCAAAAATTTATTTTATATTTTCACACAATCGTGTAGTTTAAGTGTTCAAATTTGTATGTTACCCCCAAATACCCATAAGCTGTTAGAAAGCTATATTACAAACAAAAAATTTACCCTCACGGAAAAAAGTTTCATCAGCTCCCCCAGGATATACAAGCGGAAGTCAGTCCCACAGGGTAGTATATTGGGTCCACTGTTGTATATTTTATACAATGAAAACACTCACACATCAACATTCGCTGATGATACAGCAATACTTAGCGTTCATAATGATCCGCTATAGCGCCTAGATTGCTTCAGAAGCACATTACAGTTTTGGAGGACTGGCTAGATAGATGGAGAATTAAGGTACGAGCAGAAGTGTATTCATATGACTTTTACTTTGAAAAGAGAAACTTGCCCGCCAATCCGGATTAATGGTCGGAACATACCCCATGATACATGTGTAAAGTATCTTGGTATCCATATTATTCGTCGTCTCACATAAAAAAGTCATATAGAAGCGAAACTTATCCAAATAAAGGTAGAAACCCTAAATTTGCTTTGGACTGTAAACTATTACTATACAACTCGCTTATAAAATCTATATGGTGCTATGAAATTCTGCTTTGGGGTACTGCCTCATCATCTAATATTGAAATTCAGAGAAGGCAAAACAAGCTCTTGAGAATTATTAAAAACGCCCCCTGGTATGTTAGGAGTGACAACATTCATAAAGATCTCAATGTACACGCAAAGAAAAAACATGTTTGGGTCAATCATATTCGAAGAGCATCATATATATTTGGGTTTATGGTTGTGCCCACCACAGTCGTACTATATTGTGGTTAACATATTATGACAACAAAATAACCATATTTTTACCATAATATGGTCCCTACAGTTATATTATGATTCAAAAATTACCATATTATTGTCCTAAATAAACATGTTATAATGAATTTATCATAATATAATCGCATTTTATCATAGTATTCTCAAAAATTTATCATATTATTGTCCCTCATAACTATATTATGATTCCTGGATTATCATTATATGATCCATAATCTAAGAAAATTTCTTATAGGAAAAGTTCTTAGGAACTATGAAAAAGCTCTTAAAATTTAAGAATATTTCCTTTAGAAATGTTTTTTTTTTCTAAAACATGATAATATTAAGGACTTCGAAGAAAAATTGTTAAGGAAAAATTGATAAACTTTAAGAACTTTTCTTTTCAAAAAAACTTTGATTATGTGGACTTTTTTTTAAGAAAAATACTTAAAACTTTTTTTTTAATTCTAATGACTTTTTTAATAAAAAAAAAATCTTAATCAATTATTTTGTGAAAAAAACCTTTTCGTACAAAAAAAAAAATTTTTGGGTTTTACAGACTTTTTCTTATAGAAAATATTTTATTACTATTTTGATAACTTTTTACAAGAAATGAATAAATAAACATATTAAAAAAAAATCTAATCCTTTTTATTGAAAAAAAAAATTAAAAAGTATAAAATATTTCAATAGAATCTTTTTGACAATGAATTGACAAGTGTAAATAATTTTATACTCGTATGTAAAGGAATTTTCGAAAACCCCTTTATAAAATCTTCTAAAGCCAAAAAAAAAAATAACTGGATCTTAATGATAAAATGTTTTAATGACATCTGAAAGGTATTTCCTACCCATCTGATATTTGTCCAGTTTTAGTAAACAATATATAAATTGTTTTTTAAGACATTTTGTAGTAAAAACAATCTGACTGAACTGAAGCATTTTATCGTTGCATAATTATCATATTTTTTCATATTCAGAATTTTTGTTGCCACAGTATGGTTACAGCCAATCATTATATAAAATAGAAGGTGACAATCATAAAATATTTACTAAATTATGAAGGTAGCTGTGGGAACCTAATACTTGTATACTTTGTTCTTCATAATTTAGTTTTCATTGTGTTTTTATTATTTTTGATTTTTTAAAAAATGTTATGATTCCATTTTGAATTTTCAACAAATAAACTATTTATAAAATTTTGTATAAAATAAAAAAAAAAAAAATAATAATAAAAACACAATGAAAACTAAATTATGAAGAACAAAGTATACAAGTATTAGGTTCCCACAGTAGCGACCATGTTGTTTGTTAGAAAATTAATAACTTGGTTGTGACAACCATGCCCGATTGCAGACATCACAATATAGTAGCAGTGATTATATTGCAACCATGTTTTTTCTCTGCGTGTACCCTTAGTTAGTAACGAAATCACTAGATATAGACTTGAAAAAACTGGAAACTCATCCCAATGTTCTAGCACGGAAACTTTTGAATAATGATGAGCATAGGCGACTAAGACGGAGGGACATTGCAGATCTATCAAACATATGAAGGAAAAATTTTCAAATGCCATACATATCTATGAACACAAATTTATGAACAAATGAAAATTTCGTCTGGCGCTGGCTGAACTTAATATTAAGATTTGCATACTTATTGTTAGCTCACATTAATAAGGTGAAGATTCAATAAATACATTTTGTATGAAAAAAAAAATTGTAAAAAAAACAGTTGCTGTAAAAATTTCAAGTGATTTTTATTATTTTCAATATAAAAAGAACTCGATTTATTTAACAAGGTAGATAAATTAATGATTTTTTTTAAACGGTGAATTCATATTAAGCAATATATTGCAATATATTCATTGCTTTTGAATACCCTTACTTTTTCATTTTTAAATTTAAACCTTTTTTTAGGTTGTTCAATGGCCTTTTCTTCTTGCTTTTTGGTTCTTTTTTTAGAAATCTTTTTAAAATATATTTTATATATATACTTTTTGTCTGTTGAAGTAAAGATGCAAAAAAAAAAGAAAAAAACTATAAAGAAAGAGGAAGAAAAATTGCATCATTATAGTATTTATGATTATTTTACATTTCACTTAACAAAAGGTTGGCTTAAGATTTCAACAAAATTTAATGTATCATGGGAAAATATTAAAATATTAAAGTGTTTTTTCTTCATTTTTTAATAAGGATAGGGGAAAATAAGAAGATTAAGCGAGAAATTCAAATTTAAACTTGTGGTCTTGGTACACCTTAACTTAAAAAAAAAAAATAAATAAACAAAAATAAGAGAAAATTTAAAAATTTATTTATATAATAGCAGATATTTAAATTTGCCATATTCTAAAAAGCTTTTTGTATATTATCCAGAAAGCTTCTGTAAGATTATCTAGAAAGCTTTAAAGTAAACGATATGAAAACCTAGAGCTTTAAAATTACGATAATTGTTAATTTCTAACGGCATAAAAAATTTTAAATGTTTTTAAATGAACGTAGGATTTTAAATGCTTTGAATCTAAAAAGCTTTTTAAAATAATTAGGGATTTTAAAGGGTAATTAATCTAAAAAGTTTTATAAATAACCGTAAAATCTACTGGTATAACGTTAATGGTTAAATATGTAAATATGTAAATAATAAAATAATTAAAAAATTATTATCTTGAAAGCTTCTGTAAGATTATCTAGATAGCTTTAAAGTTAACGATATGAAAACCTAAAGAGCTTTAAAATAACGATAATTGTTAATTTCTTACTGTATACAAAATTTAAAAAGTTTTTGAATAAACTTAAGATTTAAGGGCGTTGATTCTAAAAAGCTTTTTAAAATAATTAGGGATTTTAAAGAGTAATTAATCTAAAAAGTTTTATAACTAACCGTAAATTTTAAAGGTATAAAATCTACTGGTATAACGTTAATGGTTAAATATGTAAATAATAAAATAATTAAAAAAAAAATTAAAAAGCTTTTAAAATAATTGTGCTCTAATAAAGGTTCCAAAATCTTAAATGAATTCAAAATAATCGCAAATTTCTTAACAATCAAAATTTAAAAAATATTTTCACAAAATATAAGATTTCTAAATGAACCAATGCACAGTGGGGAAGAATACAAATATTTTGAAAATAGTTCAAAATTT
Source organism: Eustalomyia histrio (assembly GCA_949748255.1). NCBI lineage: Eukaryota > Metazoa > Arthropoda > Insecta > Diptera > Anthomyiidae > Eustalomyia > Eustalomyia histrio. Next base: position 143,389,561 of record OX456525.1, read on the forward strand.
TCTTACTGACTGGTCAAATTGAAATTATGTACAGCTACAGACAGCTTGACTGTGGCTAAATATTAATTGCTTTGTTTTATCTTGTGAAAAGGTAAATCAAACATCATGTGCTAAATTTCTAACGTATTAAATTAAATTTTTGTAAATACATTAAAAAATTAGCGGCCTTTTTTTTTGTAAAATTTTTTTATTTTTCTTTTTTAAAAATATCTCAGCAAAATAAAATGGATGTTATTCTTTACGAATCTCTTTTTTCAGAACATCCTAAGAAGTTAATAGTGCAAATTTTTCGATTTGTAAGAAGTCATTTTAAACAACTTCCAAAATGTTGATATTAGTTGGTCCATAAATGGTTAATTCCTGCAGTCATTAAATGCCTTATTGAAAACATATTTCCCATACCAGTGATATTCACTTCTTGGCATGTTCAAAATCACATTTTTAACTTAAAAAAAGCCACTCCCTATATTTATTATGTAGTCCCTATATTTAACAACTTCCGTAAACTAATGAAAAAGTCTATCTGATCATCGATTTTTCATAGCACCGAAACAAACTACTTCCTCCCAATGACACGCCAATGTTAAAATCATTAATGATTCAACGAAATTTGCACAATTTCGTGTTCAGTAGATGTAGTGTTTAACTACTTCTTCCTCAGCTCTTATTTTGCTGGGTATAATATGTTAATGAATATGTACTTTTATTGGATTGTAAAGGTGCTAAATTTTCAAAAGCTTTCCACACTTTTTTAGCTAAATTTAAGTTTCAAAATTCTAAAAAATTAAAAAGCTTTCTATAAATTTAAAAATTCTTTATCTTTAATTGTAGATCTTAAAAGTGAAGACTTTTAAAAAGCTTTCTAGACAATATTTTTAAAATTCTAAAAAAAACTAACAACGTTTTTTATACAAATTTTAGGTTCTTTAAGTGTCAATTTTATGTTTTTAAGATAAAAAGCTTTATGACAATTACAATTTTTCAAAGTAATGACTTTTAACAAATTTAAAAATATTTTCACACAATCGTTAGCTTTTAGAAATGCCTCAGCTAGCATTATCGATAAACCATTTAACTGTAGCAAATTTTGAAGTTTTAATAAAATTTATTTTGCAATCACGGAGTTTTTAAGATACCTAACTCTAGAAAGCTTTCAAAGTGAATGGATTTTTTTTTTTACCAAATTCTTAAAAGGTGTTAACACAATAGTAGGTTTTTAATGTTTTAGAGAGCGCCCCGGTAGGCTAGTTGGTAGCGTGCTAGCTTATCAGTGCGGGGGTCGTGGGTTCGATTCCCACCAGAGGCTTTGGTCTGTTTTCGCTACAACGCGCCGATGGCCTTTGTTGCTAGTGCTCGGTTAGGGTATTAAGATATAATTTGTAATTATATGTTTAATATAAATAAAATAAATAAAAAAATAAATGTTTTAGATTTTTACATCTTAAAAGCTCGCCACATAATCGTTAGTATTTAAACATACTAAAGTTAGCATTTTAGAAAAACCTTTTGCATCTTTAACGTACAAAAATGTTTAAATATTAAAAAAACTTTATTTTTTCATCTTTAATGCTTTCATTGTAGATATTCCCTGGTTTTTAAATGTGTAAAAATCTATAAAACTTCATACACTTGAATTTTAAAAGGTTCCAAGAGCTTTCAAAAAAATCACTTTTTTCTAAAGGTTAAAAAAAAATTAAAGCTTTTTACCAAATCGTAGATATTTAAGCATCAAAACAATTCCATAAAGCTTTTCACACAATAATGAAAAATGTAAGCATTTTTAACATTCTTAAAAAGCATAAAATCTGTATTTTAATTTATATACAATAATAATACATCTAAGAATCTTAAAGGTTTATAAAGGGGTGAACAATTTAAATACTTTCTACGGGTTTTCTAAAATTATCAAATTCTGAACTAAATTCAAAAGCTTGCTAGCCAATTTTTGAATATCTTAAATTCTTTATATTAAAAGTTAAGTCTGTACATCTGAAGATGTTAATGGCTATTAAGGGTAACAAAATCTTAAAAGCTTTCTGTATAAAAAGTACAAAATATTTATTTACAAAATATCGACTTATGATTTTTAAATTCTTTTTTTTATCTTATTTATTTAAATTATCGTATCATAGCTAAATCAATTAAGTTAAATATTCTGTTTATTACTGTATTAATAATCAAAAATTATATATGATTATAATCAACAGGCATTGAAACTAATTTAAATAAATAAAATTTTTAATCAAACTAAAACAAAAAAATATATAACCGTTAAAAGAGAAAAGTGCTAAAAGACTAAATTTTTATGGTTTTTTTTTTTTGTTTGCAATAATGAATATTTATATCGTATATTTAGTTAAACTAGATTTTATACGAAAAACACACAAATGAACTTTTATGAACTCTATGTGTGATAGAGGAATAAAAAATTAAACACCATTTGAAAAAAAAGAAAATATTTTAAATTTTCTTTAATAAGAATATTTTTCTCGAAATAATATAGAAAATAAAAATCTTAAATCGTATTTCATCTTTATTGCAAGTTATACTCCAATAGTTTTTTTTTCGGTAATTTTCAAAATTAGCTTTTTAAAACAGATCTTGATTTCTAAAATGATTTATCAATTTAAAGACTCTTAAATAAAATTGAAACATATTAAAAATTTCCTTAAACAATTTTTTAAACTTAAAAAATAATATTAAAAAATTGATTATATAAGATTTGGAAATGGTGTATTATGGAAAAAGCACAGAACTTTGCTATATTGTACGTATATTTATTTTATGATTTGCGGTTCAATGTTAGATTTTTTTCTAATTACATATACCATCGTTGTTTCAATAGAGACGACTGTTAGAGAAATTGTACACAAGAAGATGAGGAATAGAAAATAATAAAAAAATAAAAACTTGAATTTCCATGAAATTGATTCTAAGGCCAGGAAACAATTGGCTTTTGGCTGGTTTTTATAGCTGGTGTTTTACGTTTTGGATGTTATTGAGTTTATATTTTCGCTGGGTGCCAGTTTGTTTTTATCAATACAGTTGTTGTTGCTGTTGTATATGTTATTACCACTTTTGGGTTAGTTTAAGCCATATATACATACATAGAAAATAACATGTTAGAGCATGATCATGAATGTTAACACTATTAACGGTAAAATGCGGTTATTTTTGTTAGCTTTTATGACTATTTTTCTTAGTAAACTGGATTCTTTTGGTTTGGTTATACAGATATAAAAAAAATTTCCTTTTTTAAAAAGGTTAACCCTCTAATGCAACAATTTTTTTACAAATATAAAAAGGGTGATAGTCTTTTTAAAAGCTATCAAAATCATCATCAAATTCTTAAGATACTTATTTGTTGAAATTTCTTCAAATAAATATGGTTTTTTTGAGGAACCAAAGTACTAAAAGCTTTCTGCAGTATTATAGGTTTCCCAAGGTACCAAAAATGTGGGTTTCTCAAGCTTTATTTAAGTACTAAAAGCTTTCTATACATTCGCTAATTTATAAAGGTATAAATTAATAAAAGCTTTCTACACAATCGAGGTTTTTTCAAGGTACCAACTTGTTAAAAGCTTTCTTTATAATAGTTTTATTAAGATACAAAATTGCTGAATGTTTTCTATACAATTGGTGATTTCGTGATACAAAATTAATAAAAAGCTTTTTTGAAGGTTCCAAATTGCTAAAAGCTTTCCTAACAATATTAGCTTTTTATACAATCGATGATTTCTTAAAGTATAAACTAATAAAAGCTTTCTGCACAATCGAGGTTTTTTCAAGATACCAAATAGTGGCTTTATTAAAATACAAAATTGCTAATAGTTTTCTATACAATGTTGATTTCTTAAGATACAAAATTAATAAAAACCTTTCTACACAATCGGGGTTTTTTGAAAGTCCCAAGTTTTTGAAAAGCTTTCTTTACAATAGCAGCTTTATTAAGGTAAAAAATTGCTAAAAGCTTTCTACACAATAAATGTTTTTTTCAAGGTTCTCAATTGTTAAAAGTTTATTAAGGTAGACAATTGCTTAAGATATACAATTTTTAAAAGCTTTTCATACAATTGCTGCTTAAGGTGCTAAATTGTTAAAAAGATTTTACAATAGTACCGAAATCGTGGTTTTCCCAAAATAACAAATCGGTATAAACTTTGTCTACAAAAGTGTTTTTTTTTAAGGGATATAATTTATAAAAGCTTTCTATATAACCGGGGTTTTTTTAAGGTACCAACTTGTTAAAAGGTTTCTTTACAATCAAAGTTTTTTGAAGCTACCAAATTTTTAAAAGCTTTCTTTACAACAGTAGATTGTTTAAGGTACAAAATAGCTAAAAGCTTTTTATACAATCGGGGGTTCGCCTAGGTAGCAAATTTTTAATAGCTTTCAAAGTTATAAAATCTTTATTTACAATTCTGCGACACGCCAAAACTTTCTTTGGATTTTAAAATATACTCAAATAAAAAAAAGCTCTTCACCTAATCCTAGAATATCTAAAAAGTTTTGGGATAAAAAAAATTAAAAGCCAAAAACTCTATATATATATAATTAAAAATAATTTAAAAAGCTTTCCATACAATGTTAGGATATTTAAAACTATAAGGATTCTAAATTTACCACATTGTAAAAAGCATTTTTCACAGTCGTAGAAATTTCAAGAACTTTGATAAATTTATATATTGAGTATAGAAATGCAAAATAGTTTATACACAATCTAGGAAATTTTACGATATAGAAATAAAAAATAAAAAAGCTTTATAAAGAATTGCACTAAAGTGTAGCATCTAAAACTGATATTACAAAGCTTTGCCATACAATGTAATCATTAAACAAATAAAAATCTTTGGTGTGTATCAAATTTTATAAAGCTTAGCAACTGTTGTAATCTTTGAACATTTTATAATCAAATTGAAAATTCCGGCATTATGAAAGTAAACCACATGAAAAAGATTTTTACAAATTTGTAAGCTAACTAAGCAATTTTACTATTCAAAAGGTTTTAAAAATGTAAAAAAGCTTTGTTAGCAATCATGAGACTTTTAAGATCTTTAGGTATTATAAATGGCACACATAATTTAAAAAAAGTTTCTGCAAGATAGTGGGACAATTAATAGTAATTAAAGTCTCTATAAGGTAAATACATAAAAAAGGTTTTCACAAAACCGAGAAATACAGTTTAGGAATCTGGAGGTAGTACATATAAAAAACTTTTGATACAACGATGGAACATCTTAGAAGTTAAAATATTTCCGTACATACGTGAGTAATTTAGGATTGATTACGACTTTAAAAGATTCATAAATCTCAAAAGGCTTTACGTACAATCGGGGAGCATCTGGAATTCTTTTTAATAATAAAATAAATTAGAAATTAAAATGCTTCATGCATTAATACTGTGGACATTATTTAATCAAAATTGAAAGAAGCTTTATTAGAAATCATAGGGTTTTTAAAAGCTTATAGAATTTAAAATGCTGTAAAAACAAGTTTTCTGAGTAGAAGTGAGAAAAATAATAATGATTAAGAGTTTCTGAGATCCCAAAAAATTTTCCACACAAACGAGGAATAGCTAAGAATATTCTGGGCTCTTTAAAAAGCTTTTAATAAAATGGTGGAACATCTTAGAATCTTTGGCAGTCAAAAAGTTAACAAAATTTTATACACAATAGAATTTAAAAAGCATCTAAATTAAAAGCTTCTGGAGCTTATAAAAACTTTTAAAAATACACAAAATTCGGAAAAAGCTTTATTAAAAATCATGTATCTTTTTAGAACTTTGGAGTTTCAAAATGGTATACAAAAGTAACACAATTTTAAGAATAAGTGAGACTTTAAGAGAATAATTGATCTCAAAAACTTTACCAAAGTCCTTTATTTATTCTATACAATAAATTATTATATTGCGCATTTTAGTTTTTCATTTCGGTTGCAGGGTTAATAAGTCATTTTATTAGTTCTAGGAAAGCATACAAAATTCATAATTTTTATGTATTTTTTGCAGAAGACAATTGCTAACATTTCACTTAATTCAAATCTTAATCTATAACTAAGAATTTTGCAATTCTATCTGCGGTCATATCATATCCCATTTATAACTGACCTGATTTCAGTGGCTATCATCTACTCTACTACATTTCCTTTAATATCTTGTGAATTCAAGCATCCGCTCTGCAGCTGCCAATAATACTTTAATATTTTTGTAAGATGATCTTTTTGTAAAATCAAAATCTCGTTTTACTAACCATGATTTTCCCCTTTATTAAATCATTCAAGCTAAGCAAAATATGATTCAAAAGAATAATTGCTTTATTTTTTTAGTTTATACAATGAAGAAAAAAAAAATTGCATGCCTTATTATAAATTTCTATAAAGATCATGTTAAGGATCATAAACAATATACAATTTTTTTTTGCTTATGAAATTATAGAGTTTCTTTGGTTTATTATTTCAACATAGTTATAAAACCAAAATACATATTTCTTTTATAAAAAATTCACGATTTCATTTGTGATTTAAAAACAGGGGAATTCACTGAAACTTTTAAAATATGACAATAATAAAATTTGATAGTAAATGGCAAATCTGTGATAAATAAAATAAAATCTATAGAAATAAAAAAAAAAAAATTATGCACACCGTGGGATAGCTTTTCAATGAACTTTCTTTCTATAACCTATAACTGGCTACTTATGACTTCCGTGATTGAATTATAATGAATCTCTGATCATATCATTTCATCGAAATCGTCACGAAGACCATTAAATCTTTTTCAATAGTTTCTTATGAAGATTTTAAAAGCATTCTGTGAATAGCCTTATTGATTTATGCATACTCTTAATATGATCCTCTTGTTTTTTTAAAGCTTTCATAAGCAATCATCTTCCATCCTATTTTATATTGCTATTATTTTAGTTTAGAGTGACCAGATTTTTAAAAATTTCTTAAAAAACTAAAATCTATCATAAAAAAATCTATTAATTTTGGATTTTTAAAGTCTTTAAAAATTGAATTATAAATATATCTTTGAATATAAGAAAATGTGTATAGAAGAAAATTATAAAAAAATTTCTATAAAATAAAAGCTTTTGAAACTATGTGAAAAAAGCTAAATTAAAGGATTCGCAAAAAAATCTATAAAAAAAATTTTTAATTTTTTGAAACCAAAAATTCTTCTATTGAAAAAAAAATAAAACTAAAGTTTTTCTAAAAAAGAATTAATAAAATATTTTTTAATCTTTGAATTTCTCTAACGAAGAAAAATATAATATAATATTAAAATATGGAGGTTTTTTAATAACTAAAGCTTTGAAACATTTTACAGAATAAAAGTTTTTGAAATCAAAATTATTCTTTTGAAAAAAAAGTGAAAGAGATTTTTTTAAAACAAAAGCTTTAAATAATTTTATAGAATACAAAGTTTCTAAAACCAAAAATTCTTCTATGGAAAAAATAAAACGTTTAAAGTTTTTGTAACAAAAATTAATAAAAAATGTTTGACTCTTTGAATTTCTCTAAGAAGAAAATTCTTAAAATATAATATAAAATATAAATTAATAAAAGCTTTGAATAATAATACAGAATATAAAGTGGTTAAAACCGAAATTTCTTCTATTGAAGAAAATGGAATTTCAGTGTTTTTCTAAAAAAAATGTATAAAAATATTTTGAATCTTTGAATTTACCTAATAAAAAAATTCTTAAGATATAGAATTTTTTTAATAAATAAAAGTATTGAATCATTTTATAAAATATTAAGTTTTTGAAAGCAGAAATTCTTCTAGAAAAAAAAAATTTTTAAAGTTTTTCTAAAAAAAATCTATGAAAATATTTTGAATCTTTGAATTTCTTAAATAAAAGCTTTGAATCATTTTACAGAACATAAAGTTTTGAAACCAAAAATTCTCTATTGAAAAAAAAAAAATAAAATTTTTTATTTTATAATGAAAAATTTTAACATGAAGTCTACACGAGATCTAAGATCAATATTAAAAAAAAAAAAATATAAAAGTTATGGTTTCAAGGTTCCATATAAAGAATCAAAAAATCATTTTTTTACAATTTTTTTAAGAAAGAGTAGAGGTTTTATAGAAAATTATATTTTATAAAAAATTATAGGAGCATACCATTTTTAAAAACCCTCTTCTCTTTTCATATTTAAATAAATTAAAAAAAAAAAAAATCTTTAGAAAAATTTCAAAAATTTATTGTATTTTGGGATGAGTAAAATGTGTTGGATTCTGAAAATTCCTTGAGTTGTTTTTTTAATGTAAGTAATGAAAAATGTTCTAAAACAGCAAACTTTTAAAAGAAAATTTTTCAAAAATCGTGAAAGACAAACAGATAAAATTTTGTACAATAGTTTGATAGTATTTTGTATAAGCAATAAATGAAAAATTAAATTTTGATAAAATCTTAACCCGTTAAGTGCCCATAAAGCATCAAAATGTGAATTTTAATTATTGTATACCTCAACTAGAGGGTGCGATAAAAGTAGCGGGACAACTAAAAAGGTTTACTGGGAAATCAATATATTTTTGTACTAAATTTCGTCAAAAAATTCTTGCGAACCCGAAGAGTAGTATAAAATGGGTTAAATGCTGCGGGATCTAGATATTATTCCCCTTTAAAAAAATTTAAATATGTATGATCAAACATGGGCATATATGCTCTTAAAATTACATGCATAGTTTCATATATGACCATACATGATCTCATATATTTCCATATATCTTCGGATCCGAAATTTGATATATATGGTCGAATATGAGCATATGTGAATCATATATCAGCTTAAATGATCTTTTATGGGCATATATGAATCATATATCAGCTTATAGGATATAATGAGATCATATATGCCCATATATCCTCAAATTTCGGATCTAAAGATATATGAGATCATGTATGGTCATATATTAAGTTATGCATGTATGATCATGTTTGTTCATACAAAAATATTGATTTTACTTAGGTCTTTAGGCAATATTGGTTTATATAAGACGTAGCCTAGGCGATTATACTGGCCTTACGCAGATAACTAATTAAAAGTGGTAAAAACACGATTTTTAATTTTGACGCTGTTTTTTATAAAGCATTTATTTGTCTAAATTACAAAAAACAAATGCTACAAAGAACTTCTAATGGAGTAGACGTCTTTTATCTATTTTAACCATAAGTATCGTATCAGAAAAGTTATAAATATAAAAAAATATAAAATATAAAAAAAAAATATTAAAAATTAGAATCCTATACCGCCGATTAAGAGGGAAGCAAATATTTTAGGGGGTAATATTGTGTTTTAAAATTTCAAAATTTTCATTGTTTTTTAGGTTAGATTCTAAAAATACCTTTATTTTGAAACGGTTTGGAGCTAATTTTTTAATCCTTAAAAAATACGTGTCTTTTAGTTCTCCCTCCTTTGAAACAACAAGTTTCATTAGGATCTGTCTTTTTACTTTTATTGGGACGTGACCGTCACTTTTTTCTCCAACGTGGTCACCCTAAATTCAATTAAATACTCTTCCCCATTTAAGCATAGTAAATTGTTTTTCCCGTAAAAAAATTTCACTAGAACTTTAATGGTCTCCAAAAAAAAAAAATTGTGAGAATCAGCGCACATTTTTTTTTCATTTAAAATTAGTGTTTACTATTTGTTAGTAATATTTAATTTTGATCTCGAGTCTGATAAATTTTAAAAAAATATATAATTAATATATTTTTTTTAAATTATAAAAAAGACACCATCACACCTAAATCAAACCTAAAATGTCACTTTTTCCCTATAAATAAAAATTTTTGTATATTAAATTTGTTTAAAAACAAATTTTACTAAAGTTTCACGTGAAATTCTTTATAGTGAAAATAGTTTTTTTTTGTTTACGTGAAATCCGAACAACTTACTAAGCTTTTTTTTCAAAGTATTTTAGTTGTTGTTAAAGAATACAGTAAATCACGTTTTCTATTTAGTTGTTTTCCTTTCATGATAATAATACAACAACTAAAAATTTTTAAGGCAAACATAAATATGATCGGTTGTTTTTGTTTTTTCTTATGAAAGATGATGAATGAGGGTGAATCGATTATAATATTTTTTGTGTGTTTTTGTATATTACTGAAGGCAGGCTACTATATTAATGATTTAAGATTTAAAGTTGTTTAAATAAATATATTTTACAGATGATAGAAGAAAAACAAAAATATGAGTAGTAGTTGCCTTTATGAAAATCAGTTATAAGATGATAATAACAGTAGTAATTTTGGAAAGAATAATCATAATTATATTGCAAAGATAAAGTTTTGATAAAAATGTTAAAAATGCCATTTTTTTGATATATTACGAAAATTTGGGCTGCGTATGATTAATATTTGTAATTAATATTACTCATACGTCACTAAAAAAATACTACATAATGTTTGCCTAGTAGCACAGTGCCATTTAGACAATTCGCCCATATCCCAATATACCAAAAAGCAATCAAACTGCAATACAACTTGGAAATAAGCTTATCTTAATAGTGTCACAGAACGAACGAAAATTGAAAATAAGAACTCTATAAGAACTCATTGACTTCTTAATTCAAATTTGTATTTAAAAATCTAGTTGCGAATATCATAATAACTACCGACGCCCAATAATGCCTTAAATTATTTATTTTAAACCGTAAATTAGAAGCAATTTCTATTAAGTTAGATTACATATTATTTTGTGTGTATTAAACCGAATTTAAATCTGACACATTGAGCTATCCCAATATACCATATAGCAATCAAACTGCAATACAACTTCAGAATAAGCTTAAATAAATAGTGTGTTTTAAACTTTTCTTATAATGTTTATGTTTATAAAATGTGAATTTACAATCAGTATTTAACAATGCTTGAGAAAAGATTATTATACATAACTTTTTCTAAAGTATGCTTATAAACAACATACACATATTGAACAAAGCAATATGACGATTGAAATATAAATATTGTTCAATACATTCTAGTCTTGTTGTCTTTGTTCTACGCTTATAATGCATACAGCAAGTGTCATTACTTTTTCTTTAAATTTGTCAAACGTGTTTTGCGTGTACATTTAGTTGTAAATTTTATATAGTGAACGTGCAATTGCATATTGAATTTAATTATTTTTATTTATGGTTGAAATTAATTATTATTATTTATATTTAAAATGAATTATTATTTTTTATATTTAAAAAAAAAATTATTATTAATTATTTTTAAAATTAAAATAAAAAATAAATGAAATTAAAGAAAATAATTATGATTTCTTTTTTTCAACTATTAATAATATATTATTTTTGTAAGCTTATTCTACAATTGTAAGAATAAGCTTATAGTAATCATACACACATAATATTTTCACGAGGGTTCCGTTTTGATTTTTCTACAATTGTTACGATAGCCTTTTTCAATATATTCTCAAGTCTTTTTCAAGCTTAAGGCTTGTGTTTGTAAGCTTATAATAATATTTTTCTCAAGTCATTTGGTATGTTGGAATGCCTTTAAAACCAATTGGTAGAAATAACAACAACCACTTGCCGAAAGTGGCCTTGATATAACATCATTATTTTTCCTCTTAAGCTATGTAATACCTTAATAATTCTTTACCTACTCCTAAAGTTTCAGTGAAAATATTAATATTCTCATAACTTTTTTACTTTTTTATTTTAATAAAATATTAAAATTAATTTCTCCTTCTAAGAAAAATTTACTTTATGCATAAAGTTATACACAGTTTTTTTTTTATTATCACATATTTTGATTAATGACTACATTTTATGAATTTGTTGTAACATTTCAGTTTTTTGTGTTTTTTTTTGGTTGATGTTATGATATTTTTTATATTTTTATTATTGTTCTGGATTTTTTTTTTCGTTGTAGTTTTTGTTATTATAAAGCCTAAGAGGAAAAACTGTCACTTGTTGTCAGACCAAAAAGTTACTGACTGATGACTAACTGACTATATGATTAAACATCCATCATACTCGGTTCATACTAAATATACTCTACAGATATGGAACAAACAAAAACAAGAAAAAAAAAAGTCAAGTGAGTGAATGACTGTAAATAACATAAATTGTAAAAGTTAGCATATCATGTACTATATCTACACTAGGATTGAAAAGTATTTGAAATTTTAAATAAATTGTTGTAAATTATGAATTAACTGCTAAAACCCACGATCTATACTATATATTTATATATTTTTCTTTTCAATTTTATGAATTTTAAATTCAATTTTTGCATTTATTTTTTCTTAGAAATTTTAGCAATTTTTTACATTATGACGATTTTTTGTATTTTAAGCGATTTTAATTTTGGAAAGTATTTTTTTTTTCCGATTTATCAAAATTTTAAAATTTTTTTAAATTTTTTTTTTCGTAATTTTCGGTAATTTTTTCCAAGACATTAGAATCATTGTGATAACCGATTTTTTTTTTTTTTGCCAACTGTACGGTTTCGTTGTAGCAATCGAATTATTTAGGTGTCTATATTTTTTGATTTAATTCTAAGGTTTTTTCCATTTTGTCCATGTTTCCGCATTTTGAGCGCTTTTCTTTAATTTAAGCAGCATATTATAATTTTGGCCAAATATTTTGTTTATTTTTTGCAATTTGTTTTTACATATTGACGACATTTTACAGTTTGAATGTTGTTTTTTAAGAGGAAGCGCCTGTCGCCCTTCATGATCACCAAAAATGGGTGACATACACAAAGAATCGGCATGTTGTGCGCTCTACAAAACTGCCCTAAAAACATTTTAGTCTACTTGAAGAATTCGATATAACGTCCCGTACCAGTGTCTTACCCTATTCCTCCTGAAAGCCTCACAAACACACAGGAAGATCTTTAGGGTCGCATTGTCCTCCTCAAAGGCCCTACGCACCACAGAGTATATCCATCCCAATTTCGAAAGGTGTGATCGTAGGGAAGAGTGGCCTGTGAGAATTTCCATCATGTTGGCCAATTCCCGTTTCCTCGCCTTAAAATAATGCTTGTCCTGTTCACGTTCGCGTCACCCCAAAGGACTTTTGTGTTGGCACTAGCATCCCTGCGGGAAAAAGGGGGTCAGTTGGGGATTGGGACCTGTCCCGGGAAAGGTGAAAACTGAACCGGTTTCGAAAAAACATATCACGAGATATGTGAAAAGAGCACCGGTTCCTAAAGTAACTATCACGTGACCGGTTTAAAAGTCACGACATGTCTTTTTAGGCCAGTCCTGTGACATGTCACAGAGGGCAATTGACCCCCTCCTAGGACAAGCCCATGTTAAAGATATCGGTTCCTATCACAATGAACCGTTCATGTGACGTGTCCTGGGATAGGTCCTTTCCCCGCAGGGATTATCCCCATTCCAGATCTCAATGTTCATGTTGGTGGCCCATTGACCAAGCTCCGTTTCCTCCTCCGAAAAGGTCTCGGATTTTGAAGGCTAATAGAGACCAGGTTCGATCCATCCCTGGTCAGGGCGTCAACCCTCTCATTCCCCTCCACCCCACAGTGTCCGGGTACCCGTATCAACCTCAGGCAACCCCTGTCAGAGTAAGCGTTTATCAATCCAAAACCGTCCTCAATTTTACAGACTGCTCTGACAGAGTTCTAACTACAGCCTGACGTATTATTGAAGATGACTGAATCCCCAGAATAATTAGTCGCAGTTAAACATCGAATGCGCTCCGTAATAGCCACAATCTCCGTCTTAAAAACGGTTTTGTGGTCCGGAAGTCAAAAGCACATTTCCATTCCCAGAACTCCACAAAACAAACCAGTTCTGCCGTCCAGTTTGGAGCCATCAGCGTAGAAATGGATTCAATTGGTATCATCCAATATAAATTCATCCTTCCACCGCTAACTGTATTGGCAGTCCGCCAATACACGTTCTTCCGCCACCCGATCACATTTCAAATTAAAATGTTCAATGACTCTCTGACGCCGGGTACGCCGGCCTCCAAGACACCACTCCGCGAGCACCATCAATCTGTAAGCCGAAAGTGCAGCCTCATATCTAATCCGAACATCTATCGGACTAACGGAGAGTATCGTATTCATTGCCCTTGTATATGTCGATCTAATCGCGCCGCTAATGCCCCGACAACATAGCCGCTGAAGCATTTGGAATTACATCTCCTCAGTTTTTAACTATGTGTATTCGCACTTATCAATTTTGTTTCAATTAATTTTGGAAAATTATGTCCGACAAATGGCCGTCACCAGAGTTGATGCAAGTTTGGGCTTTTTCGTTTACATCTTGCATTACTGTGCGCAGCATTTGTAGTGTCACGTTGTTAATTTTGACTCGAATGCTTGTTCGAGTACACCAAGGACTTTAACTTTTCCCAGAAAAAGAAGTCAGGGACAGTCAACTCGGAGGATTTGGCTGGCCAAACTAAAACACCGAAACGCGAGATTAGAATACTAGAAAGGCACCATTCAAAATACGCAATGTGTCGCGAATAGTATGACAAGTGGCTGCGTCCTGTTGGGACCAAATGTCCTCCAAATTATGATTGTCAACTTCCTGTAAAAAAAATTTACTTTATAGCGATTGTCTTCGTCGTAATAGCATTGCCGTCCTTCGAAAAAAATATGGTCCAATTACCTTTTCCGATAACTTTGAGGGCACGTAATGGTACTTTATGAATTATACGTGGATTTTCTGTCCCCCAGAACCGAAAATTTCAATGATATAAAAATGAGCCGCTGATATAAAAATGAGCCTCGTCGCCACTTAACACCACGGAAGAATAATTGCGCACAACCATTGTCACAATTATGGAGGGTTCATGCGGCATATATTGACCCATTGTTATTAACTATAAATTTCGCACATGTCTACTTCACGAATGTCAAGCCAAACTGATATACGATGTCATTTGCAAAAATGACAGCACTTTCCAACAGGGTGATATTTATTGCCCCACCATAGTTTAGCTAATTTTTCTCATTTTGTAAATATTTCAATTTGGGCGATTTTTTTTCATTTCAGTATCTTTTTTTCATCTAACACGAAAGGTATGCTGTGGCGAACTCTTTAATTTTAATGAAACTTGGAATCAAACTACGAGACATATTTTGAGACATTTTTTTAATGCTGACTATAATCATATTTTAAGGGTCTTAAAGTGGGATAAAAATTAGTTATTATTTGCAGTTTTTAAAATTTATTTTTTGCTCGGATTTCGAAGACATTTTTTTTACTAAATCAAACAAATAAAAATCTAAAAAATTTTAAATTTTTCTCTGAAAAAACTTATCGATTCGTGAATTTTTTCCTAAAGACTTTAACCATTTTGATAAGATTTTTAAATATTTTTGTATTCTTTGGATTTTGGAAGGTTTTCTAAAAAAAGTTTTGAAAATTGAGTATATTTTTTTCAGATTTTTCTAAAATTGCTTTATCATTTTTTTAAGAAAAAGAGTCTTATAGTTAGCCAGATTTTACTTTTTGAATGATAATCCTTTTAAAACGAGCAATTTTTAATACTTTTGGAGCACAGTGTATTACCATAGTCTTCATTCATTCACTTTTTTTGTTTATTATTATTATTGTGGTTATTATTTTAGATGATTTTTTTAAACAATAAACACCACAACTTACAATGATTGTTACAGTTTTTTTTTCTGCCATAAGTGTTTAGTAGTTGATTTATATGGTTTTATATGGTAACATTTTATTTTAATTTTAATTAAAAAACTTTTAAGGTAACAAGCAGAAATGGCAGCAAGAACAATTTAGTAAATTATACGAAAAATTCTTAATGGAAAATGTTAATTAAGGAGGAGGCAAAAACAAAGACATTATTCTAAACAAAATTGAACTATAAACTAAGTAAAAAGTTCTAAAAGCCACAGAGTTAAGACTACAGGCGACAGCAAATGTGATTTGAAACAAAAAACTTATGCTGGTTATAAAATTAGAAGAGAAAATGAAAAAAATGTAAGGCATTTAAGAAAAAAAAAATCAGAATTAATAATTGAAATGTTTAAGAATTAATCTTTATTTTTATAGCGTATGAAAGTAATGGAACTCAAAAAATAAACCAGGCTTAGAATTAGATTTGTTAAAATTAACAACATATTTTTGTTAAAAATTAGTAGATTTACTAATTTTTAAAACATAAATTTTAACACAAATATTGCAGACTTATTAATTTTTAATATAAAATGTTGTTGATTTTTTCATTCTAACGCGAAAATTGATATTTCTGTAAAATTTTTTAAACGTATTGTTTTGGTAGTAACTTTTTTACTAACAGGTAGATAAGAAAACAGTAACCACTTCCTTTATTGTTATTTAAACTTTTGTTGATTTCTTATCTCATTATTAGTAGTAAAAAATTCTTAATTTTTAACCAAATATTTTTATAAAATTTTATGTATTTTTTATCTTTCAATTTATATTTAAAATCTCAATCCTTTTTAAATCCCATAAATTTTAAATATATCCACCATAATCAAATATCTGTTCTTTTTATAAAAATATAATAAAAAAGTAACTTGATGACTTAAAATCATCCATATGAAAACAGCAATTGTGACACAATATTTACGTTCTTACACTCACTTATACTATGAAACATCATAAGAGTACAATTTAAAAAAAGAATTTTTCTTATTTCTAAAAAAAAAAAAAAATTTTGATTTGATTTCCTCGTCACGTAACTTACTAACTACTAACTATATAAAGAAACTCGGATGCTTCACATTCATACTGTATAAGGATGAACGATTCAAAAAAAAATAATAATATTGAAAATCTTATTATATATGGAAAGCCCAGCAAACTTTCAAACAACTAAAATGATACTAGAAGTTTTAAATTTATTTTAAAAATTAAATCACTCCAAATTAACACTTTTTAGGGTCGAGCGTTTTCAAATATATAAAAAGAAAAAATTTGAAAGTTGACCTTTTTTTTATTGCTACACAACAAAATGGTAAAAAAATTCAAAAATTAGTTTTCGATGAAGTTAACCAGTGGCAGGCACCTTTCCGAGGTCAAAATGGGATCGTATATGATTATGGGTATAGATGATTATATATTTATCTCCGTATAAATGACCGCTACTGGTCTCATACATTTTCGAATTTGAAATTTATATGATCATATAAGTTCATATGCTGATATGGAATCGCATATGCCCATATATGGCCTTATATGGTATATATGATCGTTTATCGTATGATTAATTTATTATCATATATCATCATATATGTTCATATACCTTTAAATGTATGGGAATATATGACCATAAACCTTTAAATGTCGAATACGAACACAAATGGTCATATATAAGACTATATATGATCATATATTGCACTATGAATGGTCATATATAATCACCTATATCCATTTATGATTATATACAAGGTGGCGCAAAAGTAATCCTCATATCAGAAAATGCTATAAATTTTGCGATTGGCCCCTAATGTCAGTTCTGTTTTGACATTTGTGTAGTAAACACATGCGAAATACACGTTAATAAACAATGTTACGCTACACTGCTCCAGAACGCGGAATATTGGTGACTATTTATTTGAGCAATAATGAAGATGATTTTTCATCAAAAATAATCATGAGTGATAAGGCCCATTTCCATCTTAGCGGGTACGTAAATAAGCAAAATTTACGCTTCTGGGGCACTGAAAATCCGCTCGTAACCCACGAAGAGCCATTACACCCGCTCAAAGTCACTGTATGGTGTGCTGTTTTCGCTGGACGAGTCATCGGACCTTTTTTATTCGAAGACGTCGCGGGCCAAACCGTTACTGTGAATGGTGAGCGCTACAGAGCAATGATCAACGAGTTCTTTTTGCCGCAACTTGATGAATTGGGATTGGAAAACATGTGATTCCAACGGGACGGTGCAACGTCACACACTGCACGTGCCACAACCGATATGCTGAAGGATGCATTTCCCGGGCGCCTAATCTCCCGTTTTGGCGATTTGCACTGGCCAGCAAGATCGCCTGATTTGACCGCTCCAGACTTCTTTTTGTGGGGCTTTTTGAAGTCGCGGGTTTATATCAACAGGCCTCAGACTCTTGCAGCTCTTAAAGACAATATCCGTCAAGAATGTGAGGACCTATCGCCGGAAGTTTTGGCCAAAGTGATGGAAAATGCCATAAAAAAGGCTCAAATCACAATCAACTGTGGCGGCGGCCATTTACATGACATCATATTCTCGACTTGATGTAAAAAAAATTAAAAGACCAAATAAAAATAATCCACAAGAAGAATCAAAGTTTTTCATTTTTTTTTAAATTACAGCCAAAAAACATCGGAAGGTTATTTTTGCGCCACCCTGTACAATACCATATATTTTCATCTACGATCCCATTTCCACTCCTTATGTAAAAATCGAAATATATATGAACCATACATGATCTCATATATGATCATATATCTTCGGATACGAAATTTGAAGGTATATGGCCGTATATGCTCATAAATTATCATACATGCACATATATTATTCATTCATGCTCGTATATGAGCATATATATATGGTCATATATGGTATCAAATTTCGGATCCGAAGATATATGGTCATATATGAGATTATGTATGGTCATATACTGAATCATGTATGTGCGTAGATGACCATGTATGCCAATGTATGATTCATATACGATCCCAATTTCAGAAGGCTTTGTAAAATTTTTATAGAATCAAAGCTATCTTAAATATCGTAAATAGAAAAAAAATATTAAATCATAATATTTTTGTATGTCTTTTATAAACCGATATATGGCGCCCCTTGTATATCCGCAATTTGAATTTGATGCCAGAAATTTGTTCCCTCACTTGCCCATACCTCAAAAACTTTTGAGAGATAAAACAAAATAGATGAAAACTTGGTATATTTCTAATAAAAGAAATAAACTTTAAAGAATGTCATGCCTTTCTAAAAATGGACTTTGTTGGGGACCGATACCTTTTAAACGGACTGGTTTTTTAAATCTTATCTTATTACTTCAAAAAAAAAAAACTACTACTAATCCATCCTAGCGTTTCTAAATCATTGAAATTCTGGTCTGAGACACATTAAACTCTTTCTGCTGAGTCACAAAATACTTCTGCAATATTGTTAATATTACTCAATTCAAGTAAAAAGATTAAAGTCGAATATGCCGACCCTATTTCAAGCAAAATTTCGATCATATTGCGGAAAGCGCTTGATATTCCGGGAAGGGTATTGATCCTCTTTTATGAATAGGGCAGAAAAAAGTAGACATATATAATGTGATATATGGGAACTAGGTCCAAATATGGTCAGATTTTCTTAAAATTTAAAGAGCGTGATTTATGGCCTCATATAACATTCACAATACATTTAACCATCTTTCACAACCTTTGGTCTCTCCTTCATTCCCTTTCCAAAGAATGCAACATATTAATTAATAGCAACAATTTCCTGAAAACAGACCTTTGTATAGGAGGTAGGTATGAATTTGGACCTACTCTAACCAAATTCGTCCGATTTTAAAATTTAGAGGCGGAATTTTAACCAGATACGGCTTTGTGTGTCTTAATAATATTGAAGACCAAATCAGAAAGGAAATTTGTATGGCAGGTACCTATATCTGAATATGGACCGATTCCAACCAAAATGAGCAACACAAACTAAATTCCATCCAAACATCTTTATATTTGCGACCTGTAGTTTGATTAAAGTTCGTTTTAGCAAATGTAGGGAGTGTGGGTTTATATGCGGACTAGGTCCCAATATGGGCCGATTTAAAAAATTAGAGGCGGGATTTATAGCCCCATCTAACATTCACAACCCGAATTTTAACCAGATATCTACGGTTTCGTGTGTCTTAATAACATTGAAGACCAAATCAGAAAGAAAATTTTTATGGCAGGTACCTATATCTGAATATGGACCGATTCTAACCAAAATGAGCAACAGAACCTAAATTCCATTCAAATATCTTTATATTTGCGACCTGTAGTTTGATTACAAGGTTTAACTAAATCACACGAACAAACGAACAAACTGGCATCTTAAAACCGACTGAGAATAAGATTCTAAGTCGATTGATAGTCACAAACATAAACAAACATTCATTATATCATTTTTAAGGACAAAATCCTTCAAAAGTTATAAGTAAAAGTAAGTACACATACTTTTTTATACTTTCAAACCGAAAAACAGTGTATTTTTTAATTAAATTAATTGGTTTTTCAGTTATTTATACTGATATGTAATTTTGTTTTTAATAATGTTTGTGTGGAATTACACAAACTTAAAAAACTTTAGTGAAATCTTTTCAGAATTTATTGAAAATCACAATTTGTTTGCCGATTAAAAATGAATTTTTCACTGGGTTTGATGTAAGTCTTTCGAATATTTTTAAATAAATTGTAAAAGGAGAAATCTATAACGAAAAATTTCAAATTCTGTAAATAAATGATGCCTCCATACATATGCTAACAGTTATAGATATTTACAGTGAAAGCTGCCATTAAGGGTTTTACTGATCATTGCGTAAATTTATCTATAATACTAAACAAATAAACAAAAAAAATCCAAGTTTTATCATGAGAGCTAAAATTAGCTCTAATTGGCACATCAAGATACAGATTTCCAGATTTAAATTCATAAGTCTTGCAGTTATTTTAGATTATTTTATATATGAGGAGGGTGTTGCTTCTTTCAAGGACTATAAGTCTTATACAGAAATTTAGAAAAATTTCCATAAATCAAAAAACTTTGAGGCGGGCCACACAGAGGTAAAAAGTAAACATTTGAAATATATTACATATTGCGGAAAAAATTGCATGTGTGTAGTGGTGTCATCAATTATGAAATTTAAAATATGTTTATTTTATATCAGTATTTCCTTAATGATCAGTTTTCACTGTAGATACTTAAATATTGTTGGTTGGTTGTGCATAGTTGCTAGTTATACATATCTGCAGTCATATTACCAAGTTTAAAGATGACGACTATGTCGTCAACGATTGACTTTGATTGCAAAATGCGCGTGTTGCATATTGAATACAGTGCATTGATTGTATTCTATTGATGAGTTGGTATGTTGGTGGTTGATTGTGTACAATCATTGTTAGTTGTTCAAATGAAAATTCACCGACAATAGTATGAACACAAATGAAATAAGAATTCAATGTGAAAATTTTTGTTGTTTAGTAATTCATAAAGGAAAATTTATGTACAGAATAAAAAAATATATTTTATAATTTTTGAAGGTAAAAATCAAAAATTTATAGAAAGAAAAAAAATGTTAACATCTAATTGGTAACAAATCATAAAAATGAGGTATGGGGGAAAATTCAATTTACTATGTAATTTTAAGGAAAATTATATTGATTTGGTATGAATGAGATTGTACAAATAAAAAATAATTGTTGAAACCAGAACACGTTATCGTAAATTTTTAGTTTTAAACAGAAATTTTAGAGAAAATCTAAAGACTGAATTGTTATACACTCAATTTACGTATGGAATTTAAAGCATTATAATAAAAATAATTTTAAAAATCTAAATCAAAAGTTAGATTTTTATATTTAGTATTTTCTTATGGCCCGCCTTAAAATTTGCCATATTTTAAAAGTATTAATAAAAAGTTACAAAAAAGTAGCTACAACATACATATAATTCTAAGATTACACACCTTGCAGTTAGTTGTTTATATATTTCCATTAGCTTATAATTTTTAAATATATAGTTCGATATTTGCTCATTTTGAGGCGGGCCACTATAAGCTTCGTAATAAAAATTTTAAAACTCGTCATTTTGCAGATTTTAAATATTTACAAATATTAATTTCTGTTGATATTATTTTTTATATAAATTTTAGTTTTGAATTTTCTTATGGCCCGCCTCAAAATTTTAATATTTTAAAAGTATTTCTAAAAGTAAAACAAAAAGTTAAAAAAGTTACAACATAATTCTAAGTTGTATACTAAGCAGCTAGTTTTTTGTACCTTTTTCTTGGATATTAATTTAAAAATGTTGCACTATGTTCAATATTTGCTCATTTCGAGGCGGGCCACTATAATGTTGTTAACAAAAATTCTTATAATCGACATATTCCACATTTTGTTAAAAGTTATATAATTTAATGAATATTTACAACATATTAATTACTGTTGATAATTATTTTATGATGAAATTTTTACATATTAAATTTTAATAATTTTAGATATAGATTTTCATATGGCCCGCCCCAAAATTGTAATATTTTAGAAGTGTTACTTAAATTAGAACAAAAAGTTAAAAAAGTTACCACATGATTCTAAGCTAATTTTTTGTACCATTTTATTATGGAAAACTATTGTACTGTATTTCAGATGTGACCATTATGAGGCGGGCCCTTATAAGGTTCTTAAAAAAATTTTAAAAAATCGATATTTTGCAGATTTTGTTGATATTTATTTTATTATGTAATTTTTACATATTTAATTCTAAAAACTTAAGATTTTCATTGAATTTCCTTATGGCCCGCCTCAAAATTGTAATATTTTGAAAGTATTAATAAAATAAAAAGTTACAAAAAATGTTGTCACATTTTTTGTAACTTTGTAACAAAGTAGCTGCGTTATATTATTTTACGATTCATAACTTGCAGGTAGTTTTTTGCATATTTTCATTGACTATAAATTTAAAAATATTGTACCATGTTTCATATGTACTAGTTTTGAGGCGGGCCACTAAAAAAATTTTTAAAAATCAACATTTTGCAGATTTTTTTAGAAGTTGTATAATTTACTGAAAATTTTAATTGCTGTTGATATTTCTTTGATGTAATTTTTACATATAAAATGCCATAAATTTTAAATTTATTTATGGCCCGCCTCAAAATTGTCTGATTTTAAAAGTATTATTGAAAAGTTACAACAAAGTAGCTGCGTCACATAATTCTTAAAATTACATACCTTGCAGGGAGATTTTTGTACCCTTGCATTAGGAAATATTTGAAAACTATTGTACTTTTCCCCATATATCACCATTTTAAAGCGGCCCATTATGATGTTCTAAAAACCTTAATTTTGAAAACTATCTTTCGTAATAATTTCATACTCGTAGTAGATTTTAGTGTAAATTAACAAACTTATTCGTCAATATGTGAAAAACCATTGACGGAGTATTCAAAAAAATATTTATTGCTCTTAAAATTTAATTTACAATTTAAATTCTCAGAGAGTTAAATCGACTATACCAAGAATTTGATTTTACATAAATTTCAAAAATACCAATTTTCTTGCATTAAGAAAATTTTTTAAGGCGTGCCAAATAATAATTGAAGGCGATAAATAAAAAACCTCATTTTAAAGAATTTGTTACGGTTATTGAAAGAAATTAGTAAACTTTGATATCAAGATGTACAAAATTACCCAAACAGACAAAACTCTTTCAGACAAAAGATAGCAATTGTGAACTTAATTTACTTTTTTCAGAAAATTCTTAATTTTTTTGCAACAAAAATATTAATTTTGCAAAATTTTCAGCTACAACAAATAACGTTTTACAAACAGTTTAAATTATAATAAAGACTTTTTTTTAGATTTAAAATATTTTACGATATAGTTTGAAAAATATATTTTTTTATGGGGCTCTGGGGCGTGAAAGGGTTAATAGGGTAACAAATTAATTTAGTGAACTTTAAGTTTAAAACTTTAACTTCAAGTCTATAACAAACAAAAAGTAATTTTATTACAAATTAAAAAATTATAAGGAGGGCCACTTACTGGTCAATAGACAAACTTATGTAGAATTAAACATTTTAAATTTAATCATTCTAGGCCTTAAAAATATGATAAATTTGAATTGCCTAATATATTAGATTCTTAACACCTAAAAAAGTAAATTTTTATATCGCAGTCTGTCATGTTTCCTCAATTTAAATTTACATTAATACGCAGAGTTTTATAAAAATAATTTCATCATTTGAAATAGTCATATAGACAGACAGCTTAAGATAAAAAATGGCTAAGAAAAAAAAAAACAAGACTTCCTATTTCATAAAAAGCAACAACCTAAAGAAGTGATTATCTGTCAACGCAATTTTTTTTTGTATTTTAATCCAACAACTTAAATATGAAAACCACTATACACGACTGACTCTGTCTGAATACCTATTTTAATATAATGAAAAAAATATATTTTTTTATATTTATTTTATACTATTGTACGTACACAAAAAAATCAAGAGGAAAAAAGAGTGGCTCAGCACTTTAGACAAGAAGAAACTTCAACAACTCCAACTACTTTGTATAAAATAGATTGGATGAATACTTACATTTATAATATAAAAAAAATATTATGATTATGAAGTTGATAATGTTGATGATTATGATGATGATGTACTACCAACAGCAGCTGCAGCAGGCAACATACATACATTTTTAGATTATTTACTTTTTGTCATCACAATTCAACAACAGCCAACAACCAACATTATTTTATAAACACACACTGAGTATTCAAACAAATATTTTATAAGGATGGCAAATATTTTTGAATATGTTATTTATATGGAATAACTTGTGGCAGAGTAAGCTATTAAAATTTGCTCAAAATAAATCAAATTTATAACCAATTAAAAAAACTTGAGGAGGGCCTTAAAGAGATTAAAAAAATTAGAAATTAAGAAATCTATATTTTGAAGAATTTTCTTATAAAAATTCTTTATATCTAGCAGATAAACAAATAAACAAATTGAATCTCAAGATCGAGATCTGGCGGACCATTGTATACAAAATTTAAATTTAACAAAAAAAAAAAAAAAAAAATAAGAAAAATAATAATATTTATTGAAGTCAAGATCTGTCAAACTAATGTAAATTTAAAGAATATCAGAAAATTTTGTGGAGGTCCACCACAGGGTTAATGTTCAAATAAAAATGTTTAAAATTAACCCTGCACTATTTAAACACATTTTTCTAAGACTTTTTCTAATTTTCAAATTTATTAAGAAGCATAAATACAATCTGCCATATCAAGGAAATATTTTTATGATTGTCAAAAGCAAACTTGTAACATTTTTTTTAAAAAATTGTGGCGAGCCACATATTTATAAAAAAAATTTAATGTATTTTAAAAAATTCAACACAAAAAATTTTATATTTTGAAAAAGTATTACATTAAAATTGAATTCATTAGGGTGACACTTATTTAACAGCTTTTCTTTTCAATAAGTTTTAAATTAAAATATTAGAATTTTTTCTGAAATAATATAAACAATTTTAGAGTACCACTTAGAGGTTGTAAGTTAAAATTTAATTTTAAAAACTCTACATATTGTGGGTAAAATTATTTAAACATTTGTATTTTTATAAACAATTTGAATTATTTCCCCTAAAATAAATCGACACTACGACGACATTGTATCTAAAAGTTTTAACTCTTCTAATTTGTCACGATTTAGAATATTTTGAGGCGGGTCAAAACAGAACATTAAAATATCATAAAATTAGAAATAAAAATGATTTAAGAAATCCGCTCCCATACAATTTGGAATATTTTGAGGCGGGCCAAAACATAACATTAAAATATCATAGAACTAGAAATAAAAATGATTTAAAAATCATTTTTGAGGCGGGCCAAAACATAACATTAAAATATCATAGAATTAGAAATAAAAGTAATTTAAAAAATATGCTTGCTTACAATTTTAGAATACTTTGAGGCGGGCCAAACCATAACATTAAAATATCATAGAAATCGAAATCAAAATGATTTAAAAAATTAGCTTCCATAGAATTTAGAATACTTTGAGGCGGGCCAAAATATAACAAATCAAGGAATTAGAAATAAAAAATGTGCTTTCATACACAAGAGACATCGTTACCCAAAATGCTTCGTTTGCTTCTTAAGAACGCTGGACAGTAACACACATGTTCGGTCATGACAGATATGACACATCAGTTATAAGTTAAAATTTAGGAAAATATTTATTAGTAAGAAAATTTCTAGGCGGGCCACACTGAGAAAATATTAAAATCGTACATTTTAAAATTTAATTGATGTAAAAATACTAATTTTAAGCAATTTTAAAAAAATTTGGCTATATCTTGAAAATTGAATAGCATCCAGAATTTTTAATTTGATTTTTGTTAGGGTGGCAATTATTTTACATCACTTAATGTACAAGGACAGCAAGTTGTTATTCCAATACACTAAATGTTTAACTAAAATGTAGCAATATCTGTACCGAGCAGAATGTTTTGTGGCGGGCCACATAAAAGTAACGAATCCTTTCTTAAAATATTGTACATTATGTTTGCAATTATGGGGTGCAAATTCACAAAAAAACACCAAAAGTTTTGAGGCGGGCCTTAGAAAAACAAATTTTCAAATTCAAATTATTTTAAATAAAGAATTTCAAGTCATTTAAAAACAGCTTTCACAAGTATATCTTAGGGTGTTAAAATTTATCCCAATTAGAAAATTTTTAAGGCGGGCCATATGAAGGAATTATAATACAAAAAATATCTATACTTTAATGGAACACTTGATGAATTTATGATATATATTAAAATCAATGCCCAGAATGTGTAAAAATTCGCCTACAATTGGTACTTAAACTAAAGTTAACAACAGTAGTAATTTGGTTTTAATTACACTTAACTCTCGATTAAGGCGATTTTGAAAAAAATGGCAAAAAAAAGTGTATTGAATTTTTTTTTAAATACCAAAAAGGGCAAAAATAAATAAAAATTTCTTTTATTGAATTATCGAGATTTTGATTTTTGCGAAGTCTCCCATTTCGCCCCGTAAAAAGAGGGTTGCATGTATGTATTTATGGGGACTGCAATTTTATATAATAGGACCTTAAGGCTTAAACTAAAAAAGTCAAAATTTGTTACACAGTAAACAGTTTTTAGGCGGGCCAAAGTTATGTAAATATTTTAAGTAATGTAAATATTTTAAATTTTGTAGCACATTTATTAAAAATTCAAAAATAAAGTTTTTTTAAATTTGGAAAATTAGATATATTCAATAAAATTTGAATAATTATTCACATTAACAAGTATTCTAACAAATACTTATTTACTACGTTAAAAGTTTATGGTAACACTTTGTTATTGTGAGGAGTGTTGTTCTCCAACCCAAAATAATCAGTCAAAAAATTAAATTCAATTGAGTTATAGTAAACCTAAACGTTTTGAAGGGGGCCACATAGTTAAATTCGTATAAAATGCTTCATTTAAAAGTAAAAACAAAAAAATCATAATTTTATAAATTTTATTCAAAACTTATTCAAATATTCTTGTCACTTTTGTTCTTAATATAATTATCCCCCTAATACTCATTCATATGACTCTTATTTTAATAGAAAACTAGTAGTCCTTCGCTAATAAAAAATCACATATATTTTTTTTAACTTGTTATATTATCTTTAGAAATTTACTTTTTATAAGTAGTAGTTACTTTATGTTTTTTTTTTTCAAAATGTTTTTATTTTCACAATCCCCCATCTTATCATAAGTAGACATTGTATTTTAAATAGTATTTTATAATGAAAATAATGTACATTTAGTTTGTAATTCCATATATTCTTGTTTTTTTTTTTTCTTTTACATATATGTATTTTGAAGAAAATTTTTATTTCCTTGAAGTGCTTATGACAATAATAAAATATATTCTTAAAACGATTATGAAGATGAAAACTTATGAATTACATTTTAAGTGTTAAGTATACACATATGAATGCTTCTTTAGAGATCTAAGAGTACTTGGAACAAAAACAGAATTACTTGAAATATAAAATGTTTAAGTGCGAGTCTTTTTTTTTTATTTATTTTGTTACAAAAAACTAGCCCAGGAGGAATTTTTTGAGAGAAATTATTTTTAGGGGAAAATTTTTATATAAATGTCAATACTCAGGTTTCAATATTACTAAGCTTACTGGCGTAATATTCAATAATATAAAGTTACAGTTTTTATGAGTGTAAATAAAGTTTTTATAGGGAAACCTTCCTTTTTTTTCGTTAAATCTTAACTAAAGTTATATAGTACTTAAACACAAAAATAAATTAAAAGTGCAATTAAAGAAAAAACTTTATGAAATTGATCAGAGTTATTTGCAAAAGAAATTTTTCTTATGTAAGCAAATGTTTTAAAACAACATTGTTTTGTTTTTTGAGTAAAAAAAAAAAAAAGAATCTTGAAAATTGCATGAAATTTAAAACTATACATAAATTTAACTGATACAAGAGTAGAGCAACTATAAAATCAAATGCTATACCTAATTTGATGCAAAAATTTACTTAAACCAGGGCAAATCAATCCTTCATAACAAACTATTTAGTTTAAAATTAAGATTGTGTAAATTTTCCTTAAACTGGAAGAACTTGAGGCGGGCCATGTAACAGAAAAACAATTTAAATATTTTTCGTTTTAAAGAACTATAATGAATTAAAAAAGAAAATCCTTAACAATTTGATGGTAAATTAGCAACCACAGTTTTGAGGATACTATGTAAAATAAATCATTGAAAATTATTTAAAATAATGATTGTAATGAATGTAGATTTGAATTTTTTAGTGAGGTGTATTCCCCTAACCATCACATTAAGTATAATTTTGCATTTTGAATATAAATTAAAAATATTCTGAGGAGGGCCACTCTTGATCTAAAAGCTAAATACATATGTATAGTGCACAAAAATTGTATGCAATTGTTTGAAAACAAGCCATTAGTTTAAAATTTAAAACAAAAATAAATCTGTATAAAAGGCAAATAATTGCATAACTGTTATATTCTTTAATTCACTACATCGTTATATTAAGTCTAAAAAAATTATGCCGTTTCTGTACATATTACAAAACTTCAAAAACAAATCTTCTTAAAATGTTTAAAATTTTGCAACGAATTTTAAAAAACTTCATGGCAAAACTTAAGAATTACGAAAAAAGTTGTACATCCAGAGATTTAATCTAATATTCAATTAAACGTTATAAAGCGGTTTTTATAAAAATTATCTTAATTTGCCATAGATTAAAAACATTTTGAGGCGGGCCAACTCTTACATAAAATTTAAAACGTTAAAAATATTTAATTCCAAAGAAAGTAGATCTTTTTAGCTAAACTGGTTTGAAAGAAATATTTGAAAAAAAAATTTTCAGGAGGGCCAGCGTCTCCATAGCTTGTACTGAAATATAAAATTAAAATTTTTAAAAGTTGTTTTTAAAATTGTTTTAAATTTGACACAGATAAAAAATTTTTGAGGTGGGCCAACATTTATTTAATATTTAAAACTTCAAAACCTGTTGTTAAGTAGAAATAAAAGTCATAATAAATTTTTTTTATAGACAAACTATTTAGTTTGAATTAATTTTTACTTTGGCAAAGTGAAAACTTTTGAAGAATTCCGAATATATTATTGGTCTAAAGCAAATTTTTAAAGTTAAACGTTATAAAGTGGTTTCTATAAAAAATTATCTTAATTCGACGAAGATTTAAAACATTTTGAGGCGGGCCACCTCTTACACAAAATTTTAAATGTTAAAAATCTTTAATTCGAAAGAAATGTTGCAAGGTAAATGTTTTTTTTTAAGAAAAACAAAACTGGGTTGGAAAAAGATTTGAAAAAAAATTTCAGACGGGCCAGCTTTTTCATAGCTAGTACTGAGATATAAAATTAAAACTTTTTAAAGTTGATTTTACAAAAATTCTACACAGATAAAATGTTATTGAGGCGGGCCACCGTTTATTTAATATTTAAAACTTCAAAACCTGTTCTTAAGTAGAAATAAAAGTCATAATAAAAATTTCTTTATAAACAAACTATTTAGTTTGAATAAATTATTTTAGTCTAAAGCTAAAATTTAAAGTTAAACGTTATAAAATAAAATTATCCTAACATTTTGAGGCGGGCTACCTTTTACAAAATTGGTTTGTCATAGAAAATTTATTTTAAGGCAAACTATTAAGTTTAATTTAAATATATCGCTAGCTTAGTGTGAAAAGGGGATAAGTACTAGTTTACTGTAGAGACAAATGCAATTTCCTATTTCGGTTGGCAATTTTGAATATTTTAAGGCAGGTTTATAAATTTTTAAAATAAAATACATTTTATACAGATAGAATTTTGTTTGAATTGTTATAATTAACAGTTAGAAAAATTTTGAGGCGGGCCAATGATTGATCATTAGTTTTACAGTTTTGCAAAAAGCATCAACAGTGGAATGAAAAGTATAAATATGTTCAGGCGGGCCACATTGTATTTAAATTAAATATTTATAAATTAAAAAATTCAATATATTTTTTAATTTTTATAAATGTTAAATTTTGCTAATTTATATGTCGAAATGTGCCATTTTTTCGAATTTTATTAGGGTGGAAGTTATTTTGAGTTTTAATTTATTAAGAAGTTCAGTCAGTTTTAAATTTTTTTAAAAATTAACAAATTATAAGGCGGGCCAGAATTATTTAAAACATAAAAAATGTCTATTTCTATTATTTGAAATTTAAAAAATGGCATAACAACCTTTAAGATGTGGATAAATATTTTTGACTTATGCAGTGTTTTGCTTTTGTGCCCATTTAACCTCGTAAAACGAGGGATAACTATGTCTATTAAGATAAATGTTTAAATTTATGAATAGTAGAATCTTGCGTATTTGACCACTAAGTTTTTAATTAAACTGTAGACGAATTTTGAGGCGGGCCTGTTAAAATTTTAAATTATAAAAATTAACTTCTAACTCTTTTGAAATTTCTTCTATTACTTTTTTCACTTTTCTCAATTTCAATGTTTATATTTTATCTGTCAGTTTCCTATTTTTGATAGTTTTAAATTACTTAAAGGAAATTGATATTTTGTTATAAAACTTTTTGCTTAAAAGTTGTTTGCACAAACTTTTAACTTAATTGAATTGTTTTCGTTTATAAATAAAGTTTGCATTATTGTTATTGTGGTTTTCAATGAAAACTTAATTATTATGATAAAGAAAAACTTACCTTTTTCAGGGCATTTAGGAAACACACATTATGTAAGAGATGAATAAGAGAAACTGTAAATAAATTAAAGAAATATGAAAAATGAAAAAGTTTATTAAGGAAACGTAAAAAAAAGCGAAACAATAAAATGTGCTTTAAATATAATTATAAAAATATGACCTTGACTTCAGCAATTATTTGGTGTACAATATGAATTTTAAGTATACGACAATTCGTCAAATTTTCAATTCTTTTTTTTTCTGTATTTTTGACCAGCAATTAAATAATGCATAGTCATTGACTTTGAGTCATTTGTTACTTGACTGAACACTAACAAAAATTCAAGTTCAAAATACGGTTTTGGTTGGTTGATTGTCAATGAATTGTTGTTTTACGTTGAAGAAGAAGATGGTGATGATGATGATGATGATGAAGAAAAACGAAACGGTTGAATTTGGGATTAATCAGTTTTAAAGTTGTTTTATTGTCTTTGTAAATTACACTAGTCTACAGAAATAATTATCACAAATTATAATTACACTACCCATGTGAAAATCGAAATATACATATATGAACACAAAAGGTTATACAAAGAGCTTCTAAAGAATTCAACCCGGCACTCGATTTTCAATTTTGATTTGGAATGAATTCTAAGTTGGTTTCAATCGATTTAATTTAAAAGACTTCATTCGTTTTTCATCATTCGATTTGTTAATCACTGAATTTAATCGTTGAAGTTCAATCGATTTACAAATTTGAGAATTCAATCTATTTATTGTTTTTTTCGTCAAAATTGTAAAAATCGTTAATATTGAAAAAGTCGCTAAAATTGCTATTCGAAAAACAAAATTAGAAAAAACGCTCAAATTCAAAAATAAATACCCAAAATTTGAAATAAACACAAACATTTATAATAAAAAAAAATTGTGTAGCATCTTTAGGAAATAATAATAATTATAATTTATAAAATAAATAAATATATTAAAAATCACTTATATTAAAAAAAATTACAAAGTGAAAAAATCGCCAATTTGCACCATTGGTCTCGTTTGCACCATTGGTCTCGAGTTACTTGGCTAGATTTTTAGATCGTGTTGGTAGCGAAAACTAGTCATTGCAGAGGAGAGAGAGGGCTTAATTTGGCGATAATAAATTTATTATATTTTTATAATTTTTTGAATTTGGTCGATTTTTTTTTTATTTTTTTTGTATTAATTTGGCAAATTTTTTTTTATTATTTTGGTAAAATTGAAAAACGTGAACAAAAAAGTCTTGTTCATGTTTTACAATTTTGCCAATTATTTAAACTTTTGCAATTTTTTTTGAATATTTAAGATTTTTCGATTTAGCGCTTTTTTAAATTGAGTCGTTTTTTCTTTAATTTGAAATTTTTTTCCAATTTTAGCGTTTTTCGAATTTGGCGTTTATTTAATTTAAACATTTTTTTTTTTAAATTTGAGCAATTGTTATAATTCTATCGATTTTTATATTTTGTAAATTTTTAAAATTTGGCTTTTTTTTCTAATTTTGGCGATTTTTTAAAATTTTGAAGATTTTTGGATTTATTTTAATAAATTAATGATTTTTAACTGTGAATTTAATATTTGTTTTTCGTTTTACATTAACATAATTGTTTATTTTCCCAATTTTTTTATTCGAATATCATTCAAATTGCTCAATCATTTGAAAAAAAAAAAAACAGGAATGATTGATTAAATTCCCAAATTGTAAATGGAAAGAGTAAGAAATCGAATGAATTCCTAATGATTGAACTCAATGATAGATAAAATTGAATTAAATAAATTGATTGAAGTTCTTAGAAGTGATTTGGATCACATGAATTCCAAAATAATGAATTCTCTGTAAAAGTTTAAAAGGGAATTCATTCGATTGAAAAGTAAATCAAATTGGAATTTTAGAGAATTCATTCAAAATAGAATTCAATTTTCGAATTTCCGATCATGCATAGTTCTATATATGAAAATACATAATCCCATGTATGACAATATATCTTCTGATTTAAAATTTGAGAGTATTTGGCCGTTTATGTTCATTGGATCT
This sequence comes from Eustalomyia histrio, assembly GCA_949748255.1. NCBI lineage: Eukaryota > Metazoa > Arthropoda > Insecta > Diptera > Anthomyiidae > Eustalomyia > Eustalomyia histrio. The sequence continues at coordinate 143,422,553 of OX456525.1, forward strand.
GAAGACATATGGTCATATATGGTATTACCATACATGATACCATAAAGATCATATTAAAGTATTGATCGTGTGCGCTCATGTACGATCATATACAAGAATATGTATGTTCATATATATTTCCCAAAATTCTGTAAACTAGTGTTATTTATTAATTATAGATAATTTTATTTTATTATCAGTCTTATAGATGTTTATGGTTGTTGGTTTCGGAAACCTGTTGTGTTTTTTTTTATCGATTTTTAATCATTTACTCCGTTTGTTAGTAAGCGATTGAATCATGTGGAATTTATTCAAAAGAAAGCAATTAAAATAGCAATTACTTACAAGGAAAATCCGTTAATAGGGTTCCTCCTCTTACGCCATTTTTTTGTATGAATACATGCGTGAAAATTCAGATTTATTTGTATACAGCGTTAAAGTACTCTAAAAACAAAAATGCTGATAATATATCAGATTCCTCGTATGCTTCTCCTAAGCACTCAACCTGTTCTCTTATTTTAGGTCGCGTTTTTTATGAGTGGGTTTTGTCTTCGGAGATAATTCGTAAATATATGGAGAACCGTGAGAAGCAAAATCTTTTTCTAAAATAAATAATATTTGCCTATGCCATTGATGTAGGATTGAGATTTATTTGAAATACATATAAGTGAAAAAAAGCTTTCGGGAAAAGTGGTTTTAAAGCTGGACCATAATGAATATCGAAAAAAGCTCAGATATCTCCTGCATGAAATTAAATAGGAATTATTATATAAATATTTGAACACAAACTGACAAATTCTTATACAAATTGAATAACAAATAAATCCGGTTGGTGTTGCCTAATTTGAAGCCCTTCTTTTATCACTCTTCTATCCCCTTTCAAAGAAAAGTAACACATTAATTAATTAATAGGAAGTATTTTCTACAAAAAAAAACTTTTAATTGTGTGACCAAATTTCTTTGAATAAATGGGGTGATTTTTTACCCCAGTTTTGAACCCCTTAATATAGGAAGGTACTCTAAAAATACGTCTCTTATTGATGATCCTCTATAACATCAAAATGTTATTGCAATCGGTTGGAACCCGTCAACAGTGCTTATTTGTTAGGGATATTTTTATTTATAGTACTCTACACACGAGTTAAAGGTGATGTGAGCTTAAGTTGATGCTTTCTTAGATCCGGAGGAAAAAAAAATAGGCAGTATAGTTTTACTTAGAATAAGCTTTTATCTAAACTTAAATTTTATTTAAAATTGAGCCGTTTTTTATACTTTAATTGGCTAAATAATTAAGCTTACATGGAGCATTTATTTGTATCAACGATTAGGGTTTAATTTTGTAAATAGTTTAATCTTCCATTGTGTTTTAATATGCTATTCAGTAGAGCTTTAGCCAATACTTTAATTGGTTGTTCGATTGAGCTTTTATTTAGCTTAGAATTTATTTTACAATTTAGTTTTAATTAAGCCGCTCTATTTAACTTTAATTTGGCTTTTAAATAAATTCATGATTGTACTTTAATTTAGACTTTTATTGACTTATTTATCTTAACATAAATTTAAGCTTTAACTATGACATGAGCAAAATTATTCAAGTTTAAGATCAATGGTTTTTTTAGGTAAAACTTCGATGATTAGCTTTAAGTCTAAACTAAAAAATAAAGTAAAAATTAAGCTTTAAATATGACTTAAATACATTATTTATTAACTTTGGACTATAAAAGAGTTCCACATTTAAGCTCTAATGTTCACAACACATTATGTAAAGCTTTATAAAAGCTATATATAAAGCTGTTTATTTAAACTTTAATAAATAGTTTGGATTATAAAAAAATCCATAATAATTAATTAGAATAATAAATAGATCAATCACTAAGCTTTAATTTCAGCAAGAAATATATTCTTAATTAAGCTTTAATTTGGACAATACAAGAACCCAGGCTTAAGCTTCACTTGTGATAATAAAAAATTCACGATTAAGCTTTAATTAGGACTAAAAATCTATATTTGGTGTAACTTTTTTTATACTTTAAATATTTTCATCATTAAGATTTAATTAAAAATATAAATAGATTAACGATTAAACGATAAATTCACGATAAAGCTTTTATTTGCAATACAAAAAAGTTCACCTTAAAAACTTAAATTTGAGCTATCAATTAATTGTCGATTAAGCTTCAACTTAAACTATAAATATATTCCCGGTAAAGCTTTAATTTGAACTAAAAATAGATTCACAATAAAGCTTTAATTTATGTTATTTAAAGATCCCCGCATTGGATTTTATTTGGACTAAAAATAATTCACAATTAAGCTTTAAGTAAGTCTTTAAAAAGAACAACGCTAGAGCTTTATTTTGAACTATAAATACAGTAAAAAAAAATTAATTATTTCTGAAAAAAGTTTATAAAATTTTCTATTTTAAAAACGAACTTTCCAAAATTTTGCATTTTTTTTTTAAATATTAAATTGTATTTTAAAAATATTTTAAACTGATGTTTTTCTTAAATATATTTATTTTGAAAGAATTTACAAAATTTTTAAAATTAATTTTATCAACTTTAAATATTTTGTGGATCGTTAAAATTTATAAGACAAATTTAACTTCGTTTAATATGAACTTCCCTTATAACAAATTAATTTATTTGGTTCCTTAACCGGGTTTTACTGTAGATTTGCGATAAAGTTTTAATTATCGATCAATTTATTTTAGACTATAAGAATCCCGATTTTGTGTTTTATGTGAGTTACAAAAATATTCACAATTAAGCTTTTATTAAGACCTTTAAAAAGTTTAGCGTTAAAGCTTTATTTTAAACTACATATAGATTTCCGATTACGGTTTAATGAAGACTTTAATAAAAATATATTCCCAATTTGGTTTTTATTGTGACTAAAAAATTCTCGGAATAAAGCTTCTACTAAGACTTTAAAAAGGTCAGCGTTTAAGCTTTAATTTAAATTGCAAATAGATTCTCGATTAAGCTTTGATTTGAGCTATAAATAGGATCATGATAAAGCTTTCTCAGTAAAGAGATTCATGATAAAGCTTTATTTTTGATTATAAATAAGTATGTGGCTTGGCTTTAATTTAGACTACAAACAGTTTAAACTTGTATTAAGATTTTAAATATACCCAGGTTAATGCTTTAAATTTAACTATAAAGGGATCCTCTATAAAGCTTTATAATTATTATTATATTTTCATTTGGTGTATCTAAGTGTAGCTTTAAGTAAGACTTAAAATACAGCAACTTTAAAGCTTTAATGTAGACCTTTAAAAGCAGGGATGACAGATAAAGCTTTGACTTTAATAACATCCTTATTTTAGGCCCATTTTCAAGCTTAAATTTAATTGACAAATAGATCCACATTAAGGCTTTAACTAAACGGTGGCAGTCCACAGCTTAAGTGTATCAAACATTTTACAATGAAGTCATAAAACTTAACAAATGCTTTAAGTTTATTAGAATTTCCTTTTTGAACTCATAAAACTACTTGCAAAACTAATTGTTGTTTAAAATGTGTGTTTGAAAAGCAAACTTTGTATGTTGAACACCAAAGTCTATGGACTTTTGTTTGGCATATTAATATTGTTAGTCAGATGTTGTTATTTGATGTTTAAAGTTAAACAAAAACTTAAAACAGGCATTATTGTAATTATAATTTCTATGGCTAGCTAAGATGAAGCTGTGTATGTAGAAAAAAAATTTGCTTTTGTATGGGGTCATTAACATTTGATACTTCAAAGATTAATAACAAATATAGCAGAGTACTTAATAGATGGTATGTCTGAATAAACGTTTTTTTTTATAGTTTTAAATAAATGACTCAAATGAGCTTTTTTTTTTTTGTTCAACTTAATGAATTTACAGGTGATCCTTGAAATACTGATTTTGTTATACATTTTTATTTCCTGATTTAAGGAATAATATTTTGAGGAAAATTGTTTGCAAACAAGTTCATTTTCTTTGATTTTCTGAATATGTTGCAAAAATATTTGAAAAATTTGCAATGCCAATTTTGAGTCACAACTTTTAAACCTGTCCACAGATTTTCTTTATTTTCAACTTTAAATTGCTGAAGAAAGTACTGAAATAGTTTTCTTTTTAAATTCAAAATCTCCACCTGCCTTTGCAGGGAGTTAGTGATGTTTCAATTAGGTTAATCACCAGAATAATGAACTGTTCAAATAATTTGCTTACACTGTAGTGCTGTACAAGGGATAACTGTACGTATATTTTAGCATATTGTAGATCAAATGTTATGTGTTAACATGTCAGTTGAATATATGTTTATTATGTATTATTTTAAATGGCTCAGGAAATTGTTAATACTACAATAATTGAGTATTAAATTTGTATAATACTCGTATATACAAAAATATTTATATAGTTATAGATGATATCATCTGAAACCAAAGAATTAATTTGTTAAAGGCATTGAATTTCATTCACAAAAAAAAAGTGATAAAATTTAAATGATGTTTAAACAAAATACAAACAAATTGTGCATGTAGATTCATTTCATTTAAATTCAACAATATAATATTAAATTGCAAATATAATAAGTGGGAAGCATCATAAAAAAAAAAATCTTTTTAAATTGACGATTAGAATAAATTATGTAATAATAATAATTGTTTTATAAAATGAAAAAAAAATGAACTAAAATGAATTATGCTAGAGTTGGACTGGCTAAACTAAAATTAACTAAAATGTAGTTAAAAATGAACTGAAAAAAATTTTATTGAATTAAGTAAATTTTTATTTAAGAAGGTTTACTCCTTCTTTAATTCGAAAATTAAAAAAGTTTATAAACTAAGAAATATTGTAGTTAAAAATTAAATTTAAATTATTTTACCAGAAAATAGTAAAATCTTTATTCCATTAAGATGTTAAATAATTTTATACCATTAAATTAAGTTCAGCACGTTTTTCTTAGAAAAAATGGCTGAACTAAAAGTAACTAAAATGTAAAAAATAAAATGAACTAAAAAAAAAATTAAAAAAAAAGTAAAATTTTACTTAGAGCAGCGAAAAATAACTTAAAATTAAGGAAAATTTCTTAAATTTGAGTAAAAAAAAATAGTTTATAAACTAAGAAATAGTTCAAAATTTTACTGAAATTATTTTTAATAGAAAAAAGTAAAATCTTTATTCCATTATGTAAATAATACCCCTCAGTAAAATAAAAATGAAGATTTTAAATAATTTTATACCATTGAATTTAGTTCATTATTTTATACCATTGAATTTAGTTCATCACGTTTTTCTTAGAAAAAAAAGGGCTGAACTAAAATTAACCTAAATGTAGTTAAAAATGAACTAAAAAAAAAATTATTGAAAAAGTAAAATTTTACTCAGAGTAGCGAAAAATAAATTAACGTAAGGAAAATTTCTTAAATTTGAGTAAAAAAAAAATATTTTACAAACTAAGAAATAGTTCAAAATTTTATTTAATTTATTTTACAAGAAAATAGTAAACTCTTTATTCCATTAATTAAATTATGCCCATGAGTAAAATAAAATTAAAGATTTTAAATAATTTTATACCAATGAATTTAGTTCAGCACACTTTCTTAGAAAAAAAGGGCTAAACTAAAATTAACTAAAATGTAGTTAAAAATGAACTAAAAAAAATTTCATTGAAAAAAAGTAAAATTTTACTTAGAGCAGCGAAAAATAACTTAAAATTAAAGAAAATTTCTTATATTTGAGTAAAAAAAATAGTTTATAAACTAGGAAATAGCTCAAAATTTTACTCAAATTATTTTACAAGAAAATAGTAAAATCTTTATTCAATTAAGTAAATTATGCCCCTGAGTAAAATAATAGTGAAGATTTTAAATAATTTTATACCATTAAAAATGAACTAAAAAAAATTATTGAAAAAAGTAAAATTTTACTCAGAGTAGCGAAAAACAAATTAACGTAAGGAAAATTTATTAAATTTGAGTAAAAAAAATAGTTTAAAAACTAAGAAATAGTTTAAAATTAAACTCAATTTATTTTACAAGAAAATAGTAAACTCTTTATTTAATTAATTAAATTATGCCCCTGAGTAAAATAAAAATGAAGACTTTAAATAATTTTATACCAATGAATTTAGTTTACCACGTTTTTCTTATTAGAAAAGGGCTGAACTAAAATTAACTAAAATGTAGGTAAAAATTAACTAAAAAAATTTCATCGAAAAAAGTAAAATTTTACTTAGAGTAGCGAAAAAAAAACTTAAAATGAGGAAACTATCTTAAAGTTAAAAAAAAAAAATAGTTTATAATAATTCAAAATTTTTCTTAAATTATTTTACCAGAAAATAGTAAAATCTTTGTTCCATTAAGTAAATTATACCCCTGAGAAAAATATTAAGATTTTAAATAATTTTATACCCTTGAATTTAGTTCACCACATTTTTCTTTGGCAAACTTTAATCTAAATTAAAGGTATTGGACTTAAGTTCAGAATTAAGTAAATAGTTCAACTTAAGTAGTGAAAAATTAACAATTTCAAACCAACTAAAAATTAAATATTTTTAAATATTTTATTTAAAACTCATATCTAGTAAATATAAACTTAAACTTTTTTGACAAACTTAAAATCAATTTTATTTTTAGTTTTAATAAAATTTTACTTATTATAGAGAAAAATTACTTAATAATAGTTTATGTTTTACCAATGTTTTTAACTTAACATTTTTATTTACAAAGTTTATTATAAATTTTTTTTATTTTATAAAAGTTTATACGAATAAAAAATATTTTTCTTTGTCAAATTTTAATTTAAGTTAATGAGTTCAAAAAATTTATCAAACTGAAGTACATAGTTCAACTTAAGTAGTGAAAATTTAACTATATCAAACAAACCCAAAATTACATATTTTTAAAATTTATTTCCATTCACATTTAGTAAATCTAAACTTAACTATGGTTAATCAAATGTTAAGCCAAATCGATTTTTAGTTGGTTAATCTCTATAGAAATTTAATTTTTTTATCATCACATCTTTGTGCTATTAAATTTCTAATGAATTCCTATTAAATTTAACGCATTAAAAGTTAACATAATCTTAAATCTTAATTGTTCAGCACATTTCGTTGGGCGCCATATTTTGCAGCATGTCAAAGTCTTTGCTGCAACCTGAATTTGAAGTTTTAAACTAAACATTCATCACTGAGGTTTTATTTTTTTTTTTTAATTTAAAATAATGCCATATCGACAAAAGAATTTTTCAAACAAACAAAAAATTTCACCAGTAGCACACAGCAACACCCATTAAACAGCGGTTTTTTTTTAGCAATATTTGTTTAGACAAAAGAAAAAAATGTGAGCGGACATTGACAATAATACAGCAAAGAGCAAAATGCAAAAAAAAAAAAAAACAATCTAAATACACGTACCAAACGTGCTATAAAAGGCAATAAAAACGAGTAATGCAAAAAGTTTAAAAGAATGAATTCATAAGAAAATTATTATTATTATTTTATCGAAAATAATGCTATAAATTTATCCTAAAGAAAAATATTACCTGAAAGAAAATCTATGCAAAATGAAGCCATCACTTTAATCTACCGAATAAAAAAAATTTATAAATTTTTGGTTTGGTTTAATAACCAGTGTAATATTGGCCTTTTGCGTATTAAATATTGATAATTTTGTTAATTAAATCAATTACAGAATTTATTGGCTATGATTTTGAGGTTCAACAAAAATTTTATTTAGAGGAATTTAAGTAGAGGCAAATAATTTCCAAAATATTCTTTTCAAACAAAAACTTAATAGTCAACATTAATCATTTTTGCTTATTGCATCAATTACATAATTTATTGACTATGACTTTTTATACAACAAAATTATTAATTAAAGGAATCCAAGAGATTTTTTTTTTCTGCAGGCAGGGTTCTTGAAATTGATTTGTCCGTACCTTAAATTTAGGATAATAAACTTAAAATTATGTTTTTTGCATACAAAATATATTTCTTTTGTTTCAAATCATCGTCCTACTACGCCGGGGCCCGCAAATAAGGAATTGACACTATGTTTCAATTAGAAATTAATTTGCAAACAGTATTGAGAAGAACATTTTTAGCGCGGTTGAAGCGAGAAAGTGTAACAATATGTAGAAATCTCATAAAATGTTAAAAAATTATTCTTTTAAATCCGGAAGAAATATAAAAAGTGAAAAAAGGCTTAAATTCGGTTGTGCCGAATCTTTGAATACCTAAAAAAGTGTTTTCTACTGTGTGTTGATACAAATAATGTAAAAAAAACTTTTGAAGTAAAATTATGGAGGTAAAAGAAATTTTTGAAAGGTTAAAACAAATTTTTGGATGTGAAAACAAATTTGTGACGGAAAAGAAAATTTGAAGTAAAACAAATTTTTGAGGTGAACAAAATATTTTGTGGTGAAAAATATTTGAGGTGAAAAAAATTTGAGGTAAAACTAATTATTGAACTGAAAAATATTTGTGGTGAAAAATATTTGAGGTGAAAAAATGTTTTGAGGTGAAAACTACTTGAGGTGAAAAATGTTTGAGGTGAATATAAAACATTTAATTCTAAGCAACTGGCAAGGAAGGCCACAGTGGCACTTTATGCGTGCAAGAGGGCAATAGGGAGGCAATGGGGTTTTGGGACTTTGGATTGTCCACTGGCTGTATAGGACAGTGTACGACCGATAATGCTGTATGGTGTTATCGTCTGGTGGAGAGCTCTCCAGAGGCCCACATATCATGGGATGCTGGATAGGGTCCAACGGATGGCTGACATGTGCATTTGCTGCCTTTACACATAATTGGTTCACAGACTGCTGCAGCAGTCCGTTTGAGGGCGCTGTCACTTTGGTCGGACAGTGGCTATGGTCACAGTGTAATCCTTAACATAATGCCTGAACTTTCAGGCATCATTGACAACAATGTGGCCGAACCACTGTTCGACAAGAGGTACCAGACGCTTATACCGCATAGGGATTCGTAGAAACACGGAACTCCCAATGGGGGGCGTTGTGTCGACTTCTATACCGACGGCTCTAAACTCGACGATCAGGTAGGCTTCGAGGTCTACTCCAGAGAGCTACAGCTGAGTGTTGCGCGGAGATTGCCGAATCACTGTAGTGTTATTCAGGCTGAAATTCTGGCCATTAGGGAGGTAGCAGAGTGGCTTATGTATAATGTCCTCACAACAGTGAGGATTAATATATTCTCTGATAGTCAATCTGCCATTAGATCTCTGGATTCTGTCTTCCTGGATTCGACATCAGCCCTGAACTGTCGAAGATCTCTTAACGAGATGGTTGAGCATCCATGTTTTTTGGGTGCCGGGCCACTGTAGGGCAGATGAGCTTGCGAAATGGAATCTGTGGGCATGCCTCTGGCCACTTGCAAGTTTCGGCTGCGGGAGAGTGCTTATGGGTTGGCAAGAGATAGGTGGGCCTCTGTCCATGGATGTATTCGTTCCAGATAGATGTGGCCCTGTCTGGATAGGAAGCGCATGCACAGCTTGCTGTCACTGTCAAGGCCCGATATATTCCTACATGTGTCCGTCATGACGGGACACTGTCTGATCGGAAGGCACGCTTTTGGTTTTTAAAATAAGTCCTTACTCTAAAGGGGTTGAATACAACAGACTCCTATTAGTTTTCCGGCGGTGCTAGTATTTTTCTGGCGGTAGGCCAACAATTAGGGAGGCGTGTAGGTCAGTTCTTCAAAGGGGAATTTGCGGTAACATAGGAATTTTTTTCCGACAGCCAGGCGGCTGTCATGTCTGTGCACTCTTACTGAACAACCTCTACCTTTAGGTGACAGTGTAAGGATGAACTGTCAAACCTATGTCGTCTTTTCACCATCACTCTTGTATGGGTGCCTGTATATAGGAACTTCTATGGTAATGAACTGACAGATGGTCTGCCAAGAGCAGTTCTGCATTGGATGTGTATTTAGAGGATATCAGTGGCAAGACCACTGGGAAACATTAAATGCGGAATATCCAAACACTATATTGGGTGGTTAGGTAGCTGCGGTACCGCCAGACAGAGGTGCGACTTGAAACGAACCAAATCCCTCCATAGTCGTGATGGAAGGGACATCTCCAGGCTGACTGCATCTTTTGCCGGGTAATTATAAGATTGGTCGGTATGCGAATAGGCTCAGACTACAGTATAACACACATATTAGAGGAGTTATCTAAAATATTAGTGATTGGGCTGGGTGACCTGATTAAATATCTCAATACTTCGGGTTGGATCTAGCATTCTCGATATCAGCAACCTTTCGAGTCGTGTAGTTTTTCAAAACGGGGTCACCTTTTATTACAGTCGGATCTTTGAGAATTAATCTACAAATTCTTTCTAATATCTGTTTTGCAAATAGTACTTATATGAAAGTCTATGGCCTGCTAGTGAATGGCTACGGCAACTTAACTAAAACATATCCGAAATAAAAACCTCTATATACTTCACAACATACCATAAAGTATGTTACACACATATTGTAGGAATATATTTACAACTACAGCTACTACAGATGCGGAAAAAACCGGCTAGACGCGTTTTCTAAAACTGCAATCAACCATTGTCAAAGATATACAAAAAGGCTAAACAAAAAAGAAGTACATGTATCTATTGAGCAAACAGCAAAATAAAGTGGCAGCAGTTTGAAACAAAAAATAATAAAAAAAACACCCAAGCCTGACAAAGTGCACTCAATATATTAAATGTTTAAAGAGCATTTTTTTTCGTTTGCTGAAGTGCACTGTAAGCTTGTAGACTACAACTTGAAATTATAAGTGGGAGACGTTATGATGCGATACGATGCATAAACGCACACGATTTTTGTCCCTATATGTTGACTGACCAATCGACCCTCTATAAATGGTTTGCTTAAGTCGTGATATTAAAGGCATTCAGGTTTATATGAAAAACTGTCAGTTATACAGAGTTCAAATTAAAAATGTTAATAACTCAATTATCTACCTGGTGATTGGTTCCTGTGTGATGGTGAAAAAACATTAATGCTTCCATTTCTTCCATTAAAAAAGATCCTCGGACGCACCCCAACCAGAACACTGCTATTTTAATGAAATTTCGATATATAATAGAAAAAGAAAACCTAAGTCTCGGCTTTTGGGTCGTCTCTGAATTTTAAGGGGTCAAAAAGGCTGTTTAAAAATGGATATTTGTTTCGCTTAAAGTATTTAAACTTTTTAAGGCATTTAAATAAGGAGCCACAAGCAATTATGGTACCGTTGGAAAGGGATTTTTTAAGACTTTTTACTGGTACCTTTTATGGTCCTTTTTTAAATTCGCTGTTGTCAAAAATTCAAAATCTTTGGGTACACTAATAATAATCCATGCATAAAAATTCGAAAAAAAATTCAATATAAAAAAATGATTTGTAAAATATACTAAAAATGGTTTATTTTACAAAAGTTTGCGTTGTTTTGACATAAATTTCGTACAATTTATGCATGAATTATTATAAGTGTACTTTACGTTAAGAAGTATTCTGCTTTGGCTATCAAATTAACGTATGTTTTCTCTTTTTAATATTTTTGCTGCTTTGGATTTTAAAAAATTTTCCTGGAATCCATTTTTGATATTTTTTGAAACAATTTGACAGCTCTGTGTTAAAACATAAGCATATCACATACATTATTTTAACGCAGAATATCGAACGTTTTCAAAATGCTGCCGAACAAAAAAAAAGGAAGATCCTAAATTGTAGGAACTTTTTCCACCTATTGATATAGGTTTTTCTTAGGTTTATTTTTTCTTTCACATATCAAACTGTTAGAATTTTTCTTACTTGAATCACTCAAATTCGGAAAATCCGTTTGTGTATACTGGGTGGTCGAAATATCTTTTTAATTCATATGTTATTTTGACTCCGATTTACTCTGTTCGAAATATTGACTATCAGTGAGTATCACGCCTCCGCGGACCAAAAAGAGACGCTTTACGCTTGAACAATGTTGGAAATTATTGCAAACTTATTTGAGTGTTGTTTAAACTTTGCCTTTGTTGAAAAGAATTTATGAACGAAATGAAGTTTGTTTTGGCTTGCTAGTGGACATCACTCAAACCATGGACATCGACTCGCCATCAATCTTATCAACTCGACATTTCACGCACCAGCATGATGAAAAATTTGCACAAAGATCTCGCATTATTCGCTTACTAGGTCCAATTCGCTCAGTAACTCAAGGTAAAGACCATCCACTTAGAAAAGGCTTCTCAAATTGGGCCTTACAGAAGCTTCAATCGGACATAGAATTTGGCCGAGAAATTATCTTTTTTGACGAGGCGCTTTTGCATCTCGGCGGCTATGTCAATACCCAAATTGCCGCATCTGGGAATCGGAAAACCCGCATGTCATTGTCGAGAAGCCAATGCACCCACATAGTATAACAGTTTGGTGTGGCTTTTATTTGGGGTGGCATCATTGGCCCATTTTTTCGAAAATGCTGCTGGAAATGTCATTTCAGTCAACGACCAGCGCTACGGAGCCTTGATTACAGACTTTTTATGGTTTGAAATGGAAGATATGAACTTGGATAATCTTGATTTCAGCAGGATGGCGCACCATGACACAAATCTTATTCAACCAAGTACCCTATAAACCAGGATGAACAAACTACCAAATTTTTAGCCACCCATGATGCCAAACGGTGCGACTACAAAAAAATTCTTAGTCGAGACAGAATAACTAAGCCTCTAGCAAGGGTTGTACCAATTCAAACATGTATACATTCACATCACAATCACTGTACTTGCGCTACAACCCTTGCTAGCGGTTAAATGTTTCTGTAAATCGGCTAAGAATTTCGTGGTCTCAACTAAGATTTTTTTTGTAATCGCACCATTTGGCATCATGGCTGGCTAAAAATTTGGTAGTTTGTTCATCCTGGTTTATAGGGTAATTGATTAAACAATCAATCTTTTAGCGCACTGAGTTCGGTAATCGTTATATCTGCCGTATTGGCGATGTCAATTGGCCGCCTCAGAGCAGTAATTTAGACTTTTTCTTGCGAGGTGCCGTTAAAGACAGATGCTATGCGGATAATCCTAAGTCCAAGCCATTCGTGAGATCGCACCAGAAACTGTCAATAACGTCTGGGAAAATTTAACTGACAGTATGAGCTACTGCGAAGGCAGACGCGGCAGCCACATGAATTAAATTGAGTTCCATAATAAAGGGAATATTTTATATTTTTAATAAAGCCGTAATATACCAAAAGAAATTAAGTTTAGTTAATTTTATATAATTTTTAAAAAGATACTTGTATTTGGAACCGCCTTTACATCATTATCAATTTCTGATTCGACTTAACAATGTTAGTTCGCAAATATAAAAATATTTGGATGAAATTTGGTACACAGGTTTCCATTGGTCCAAGGACGAATCCTATTGAACTTGTTAAGAATGAGAAAATATTCGGTAGATCCCAAGGTCCTTTCTGAATTAGATACACAAAACAAGTTCAAATTAGGTTTATGAATGTTATATAAATCCATAAATAACGTCTCCAAATTTAAAGAAAATCGCACCATTTTTGGACCTAGTCTCCATCTAAACCCACCTTTGCAGTATTTGAATAAATTAACTTTTACGGCAATTTCCTCCTTCAGGTTTATCTATATGTTTGCTGACGTCTTCACAAAAACAGGATCGGAACTCTTACCAGAATTTGGACTGCCTCCTAAATTTAACCCAAATTATACCTGTTGTAGGCAGTCGGCATGGCCGACTTTATTTTTTTTTTAATTTTAAAAGCAGAATAGTTAGTGAAAAGCAACTTTTACCCAAAAGTGGGAACGAGAAAATGTTTTTTTGCTGATTGCGTATTTTGTCGTGATAAAAGTCAAAACCTTGGATCGAGCCGTATTGGCAAACTTATTTTTTCAGTATTTTTAAGGATTTTATTACATTTATAGGCTTTTTACACTGAACAACATCTTTGTGAAACGCATGGAAGATGTTGAAAATGTGAAACAAGTGTTTACATTGGCAACATCTTTCATCTTTCATGTCATTTATTAAGCTGCCAAAAAAAAGACGCATAATTTTTGTTAAAAATAAAAAATGAATTTAGAAAAAGCATTAATCATTGGAGTAGCTGTTGCTTTGAGAACAAAGAACAAACCAGAATTTTAATGCAGTGCATTGAAATATTAAAGGCCATTCTGGAAGAAGATGATGATGAAGAATTTTTGGTAGACATAAGTATGATGTTCTTACATCTGCCGCTCATTTTCCTTTGTTAAATAAATTTTTTTTATTTTCTGCAATATCAGTTTGCTAGTGATGGCACAAAGAAAATCGATTTTTTTGCCATTTTTTTTAGTGATGACACTTAAAATAACGAAAGATGTAAGATGGAACAAAATGAGAAAGGATCACCTTTTGCAGATGTAGAATTTTCGGCCTGTATAATTATTATGGAAAGATGTTAACATCTTTGCAAATTGATGAAAGATGTAAGATGTAGCTCAGTTGAAAAAAGCTATTAACCAAACTCTGGCCTTACATCAGCTCAGTTAGAAATGTCATCAAGATGCCTTTATGTCTTTTAAGTTAAGCTTGAAATATTTAAGTTCTTTTACAATTTCTAAACAGTTTTCCCTTAAGTAAAATCCTTGGATTATGAGACCTAAAAATTTTTACGTTTTCTTTTATATGATTGTGAATGCCCCTAATAGTTTCTTTTGCTTTGCTTGTGTTTGTTTATGGGTTTTATTTTTTTTTTGTTTGTTTGTAACACTTCAACAGTATTGGTAACACTTTCAGCAAAACAACAAAAACAACAATATATATTTACCAACGACTTTTACATAAACTTGAACTTGTTTGCTTTTGCGTTTTTTGCGCATTTTAACAGTAAAAGAGTAAGAGAAATAGAAAACGTGATAAATTACGAAGAAAAAAATTTGTTAAAGTTTATACACACAAACACCCTTTAGTAATTATTTAGTCTCTAGTACTTAAATATCATATAGCAATAATGAACTGTTAGAACCAGCACATTTTGTAAGGATGGGGAAGGGGGTACTCAAAACTAAATTTGAAAATGTTTCTAATAGAAATATTTTTTTTTTTTAATTATTGCATTTTATTTCATATGCATTTAAAGTTTTATAACAATTTAATGAAAATTAAATAATCTCACGTTTTGGTAAAGTTTTATTTATAAACTCTTTGATAAGACGTGAAAATTTTAATTTTTGATAAAGTTTTCAAGTTTTTATTTATCTTGTATGCATTTTTAAAGATTTTGAATACGAGGGCGGATCAATGAAACACAGTTTTTGCAACAAAAAAAAAATATATTTTTCAACATAATCGCCTTTTAGCTCAATACACTTAGTCCAACGTTTCTCCAATTTTTGTATCCCTTTCAAAAACAAGGATTTTTCGAGATCCATAAAATAGGCATTTGTTTGATCAATAATTTCCTCGTTGGAGCTAAATCTCTTTTCACCGAGCCATTTCTTTAGGTTTGGCAATAGGAAATAGTCACTGGGTGCTAAATCCGAGGAATAGGGCGAATGAGGGAGCCTAAATAATGGATTTTTGCCATAGAAACTGTACTTGTCGCACCATTGCATTTGTCGTCGATTGTGATAAAACGCGGCACCTATCATTCAGAAAGCTTTTTCATGCCCAAAAGATCATTCAAAATCGAAGCCACACTGCCACATGAAATGCCTATGGAATCAACAATCTAACGCACTTTTACTCGTCGACCGGCCAACTCCATATGGTTGACTTTTTCGACATTTTCGGATGTATTGACCTCAATTGGCCGTCCAGAACGTTTAGCGTCATTTGTACTTGTGCGACCACAACGAAAGTCAGTAAACCACTCTTTTACCATTGAAATCGATGATGCAGATTCCCCATAGTATTTATCAAGCTTGGTGCAGATTCCCCATAGTATTTATCAAGCTTTTTCTGGTTTGATTGACGTTTTTTTCGCAAAAAATAATGTTTAATCAGCACTCGAAATTCACTTTTTTCCATTTTGAAAAAATCCACGAGGTTATATGTTTTGAACAGCTGTTAAACGCAGTTCAAGCTTGTTGCAGATTCCCCATAGTATTTATCAAGCTTTCCCTTGGCTTGATTGACGTTTTTTTCGCAAAAAATAATGTTTAATCAGCACTCGAAATTCACTTTTTTTCCATTTTTAAAAAATCCACGAGGTTATATGTTCTGAACAGTAGTCTATCAACAGGTGGTACTTGGTGGAAGCAGTGTTGCATTTCATATAGCTTTGAGGTAAGTTCGAAAAGTCACGGACTTATTGATCCGCCTCGTACTTTGAGCACAATAAATTTAAATAGAAGTGAATAATATACATAGACTGGAAATGGGCTCTGCCTTTCAAAAAAAAATCTCCGAGGTGCCCTTCTTTATTGACAACTAAAAAAAATATTATTAGGTACTTTTTACAAGACCCTGGTTTAATTCTGGAATTTTCTCTACAAATTTTTTTTTTTTTTTTTGAATTTACCGAATTACCGAAAGAATATAAAACTTTGTTAATTCTATGAATAACTGATTTAAAGTTTGTAAACAACTAAATATTAAAGTGGTAAAATTTTCTTTATATTTAGAATTTTGTAAAAAATTTTTTTTTATTATTTTAATAGGTGTGTCCTTACTTTTGCGTTATAAATTTTAGATGTTACATTAAAATTGTCTGTATTGTAAACTAAATTACTTTATTTTATTTTTGCATTATTGAGTATTTTTCTGTTTTGTTTTTCTTAAAGAAAACCTAAAAACATGCTGCTGTGTCCTTAATTTTGAGAGCCACTGTATAGTGAAACTACTTCTTCAAGCGAATATTTCGAAAGATTCTTTACAGTTCACAGCAAATTCATTTTACTAGTAAAATTTGTTTAAATATTGAGTCAATACACATGAACTCAATTACCATTCGGATCGACCATCTCTGATTTCAATGAAATTTATCATAACTGTCTTACTATACAAGTTCATGACGAAGCTTAGAATTTCAGAGTCCAGACCCTTTCGGTTTCCATAATATGATGTCATAAAAACGGCAAAAAAAAACGTTAAAATTTGAATAAAATATCATCAGAAAACTTTTAAACTATACGACAATAGATTTGAACTCTACATCCAGAGAAAAGATTGGTTGCAATTCGGTCAAAACCATTAACACTTATTTGTAAGGATTATAATTATATCAAAAATATGGCACTGGGAATTAAGAAGAGGGAAAAAGGAACCATAAAAGAAAAATATTAACCATTTATTGACATTTCTAATCAACTTTACGAATAAAATTCGTTTAGAAATTTCCATTACATCGCCTTTATAAAATTGTGCGTAAAAAACCTATTTGAAGAGTAAATATACCCATAAAATGTATAAAAATGCGTTTCTATATGTGTAATTATATAAAAAAAATGCGTATATTTACCAACGCATGGTTGAAATTAAACTGCAAAAAACATATTTTTTTAAAAGAATAAATTTATTTTATGTATGTATGTTTTAATATTATGAATTATAAATATAATGCATAATATATTTTGAATGGGTATTTGCTGTGAAGATGGTCCTCTTGAATTTAAATTCACAATATTCCAAAATATTATATTTATAAACCTTTGAAAAATTAATTTTCGTTATTAGCTTTTTTTATTTTTTTAAATATTTTCTAATTTCCAAATGTCAAAATATTTATTACCATTTTAAGTTAGTATGTTTACAAAATTTGTGCGTAAAATTTTAATTTAACAAAAGAATATTAATTTTAGGCACAAAGTGTTTAATTTTAAACACATTATGTCTAAAAATACTTTTTGTGTATATTATTGTATATGAAAGTATGTACAAAACATTTTTAGGCATTTTTTGTTTATATTTACCGAATTTTCGTAAATTATCGGAGTTTGTTTTAAACAAGTTTTACTCTAAATATAAATATGAGCGCCCCGGTAGGCTAGTTGGTAGCGTGCTAGCTTATCAGTGCGGGGATCGTGGGTTCAATTCCCACCAGAGGCTCTGGTCTGTTTTCGCTACAACGAGCCGAAGGCCTTTGTTGCTAGTGCTCGGTTAGGGTATTAACATATAATTTGTAATTATATGATTAATAAATAATATAAATAAATATAAATAAATACATTTTTTAGAGTGTAGAAGCCGCTTACGATTGGTATTTGTTAACGAATTTTTTGCTAAATTAATTTTCATAATAAATTATTTAAATTCAAAATTAGTCAACAAATTTTATGTTTGTGGAATAGTGGGTAGAGAGCTAGCCTAGTACTCCTAATTTACGAGTTCAAATCCCGGTAAAGGCAAACATTAAAAAAAAAAATGTTTTTTTTTTAACTAAAAAAATCAAATATTCAAACGTTTAAATAACAAATAAATAAAAAAAAATGAAAATAAATTGTGGTGCAGTAAGTAAGAGTGCGAATTATGAATCTGGATGCCTGGGTTCAAAACCGGAAATATCTAAAATTTTTCTATTTTTTTTTAAATAAAAATGTTGTGGAAAGTAACACAAATATTGAATATTGGCTTTTACAACTTAAAATATAATTTAAATGAAGACAGTTGTCGTAACCGCCAGAATTCGATTGGCAACAAATTCGGTGGCCTCAACTTTCAGGTTGGTTAAAAAGTTCCTGCGGTCGAAATGAAAGAATACTGTTTTTGTTACGAAATATATTATTTTATTCAATATAATCTCCTAGAAGCTCAATACACTTGTTCCAATGATCTTCCAATAATTTTATCCCATCCTTATAATGGTTTTCCGGAAGCTCTGCAAAATAACCGTCTACGGCTGCTATGGCCTCTTCATTCGACGAAAAATGCTTTCCACGAAGGAATTGTTTGAGATTTCTGAAGAGATAGTAGTCACTGGGAGCCAAATCTGGTGAATACGGTGGATGTTTAAGCAATTTGTACTTTAATTCTTTGAATTTAGCCATCGTCAAAACACTTTTGTGAGCAGGTGCATTGTCTTGATGGAAAATGATTTTTTTCTTCTTTAAACCAGGTCTTTTCTCACGAATTTTTTCATTCAGCTGATCCAAAAGGCTGCAGTAATATTCAGAGTTGATTGTTTTACCTTTCTGAGGAAAATCAATCAACAAAATTCCTTTTGCATCCCAAAAAACTGATGCCATATCCTTCTTTGCTGATCGTTGTGACTTCACCTGCTTTGAAGCTGTACAACCAGCTTCAGTCCACTGTAAACGTTCTTGTTTCAACTAAGAATCATGGTGGTAGGTCCAAGTTTCATCCATAGTTATTAAACGATGCAAGAAGTCGGTTTTATTCGGCTTAAAGCGCTCCAAATTACGCTGAGAAATTTGTTTTCAATCCAGTTTTTGTTGAATTGTTAATGTGTGCGGCACTAACTTTCCAAACAGTTTTTTCATACGTAATTCTTCATGTAAAATATGGAGTACTCGTTAGTCTGAGATGCCTATGGCATTAGCAATTTCACGCTTAGTCAAACTTGGATCTTCACTAACCATATTATTTACCTGCTCAATGATTTCTGCTGTGGTTGCAGTTTTTGGTCGTCCTTCGCGTGGATCGTCTTTAAGCCTGGTACGACCACGTTTAAATTCACCAGCCCAAAATTCAATGGTGCGTTTTGAAGGTGAGGACTCCTTATACACTTCTAACAATTGTTCATAAATTGCCTTTGCTTTTAAACCCTTCAAAAGAAAGAACCTAATGACTGCACGATATTAAATTTTTTCCATATTAAGAAAAAAAAAACAATGACACGTCAACTTCAAATGGCTTGTAAACGAAGAAAGAATTGACAGAATGACTTGCAACTTTGCATGTGTTCTCAGGACAGTTACACCAACTTGAGAAAAAAAGTTTGGACCTAGCAGTGCCATCTCTTGGTGAGCGCAGGAACTTTTCAACCAACCTGCGACACTTTAGTAAATTTTTAAAGCTTTTTTCAATTTTTCGGAAACCTAAAGCGCCCATGATCTGAAAGTTATGTTTCGGTGAGTTCATGTCGAGTACAATATTTATGGTGAATTTCATTTAAATCGGAGATGGTAAATCCGAAAATGCGCTTATTGTGCTTGAGTTTACATGGTTTAATTCTATTGCCTAATTTTGGTGGGCGCCATTTTTTTTTTCTTGATAAAGGATTAAAAATTCATAATAATTTTCTACTTTAAGATAATTCGGGAGTATTATAATTTACATAAGAAAATTCTTAGCACTGTGCTATATTTTAAACCCCATCTGTTGAATAATTTTAGACATCATCTCAATTTGTGTATTAAAGTTTTATGTTAATTTTGTTGTTCTTTAAAATTTTCATTATTTTTTTACTTCCTTTTTCAAAAAATTTTTGATTGCAAACAAAATTCAATGAATATTGTTTTTTTTTTGTCATCTTTCTTGTTGGTATGTTTGTTATGTATATTTATAGATACTCTAAATGTTGTCAATTTAATATAAATATTTTTATTTATATTTTTGTAAATATTGATTTGTCATCGTACCTTAATGATGTAGCTGATGTTGATAACAATGGTGACAATGTGAAATTTACCTACATTCAACACATTTACATCAATAACGTCATCAACTATTACCAACATTTTGATGTCAAATGAGATGGATAAACAAATGGTATGATACGTAGCGTGGGTAACTTGTTACTCACCCAAATTGAATTGATTTTGAAATATTGTAAGCTTTGAATGCAAAGGTGTTAAGTTCACAATTTATAAAACAAAATGTAGATTTTAATGTCGTAGGATAGTATAACTAAAAAAGTATCATTTGCGGATAAACCTATTACAGTTATTTCTTTCTAACTTGTTGTTGTTGTGCAGTGATATGCAAAAGTGCTAAGTCGATATTGTCTTAAAGCAAGTGCTAAGTTAAATTAAAAATACTATCTACTATCAGCGAAATGGATAACAAAGGAAAGCTATTTAAATGAGCTTTCTTAAGGAGGTCAGGATAATCACACAGTTGAAGTTTTAAAATTTTGTTTAAATTTTTTCTAAAATTACTTAACCTTTCGGTTCAGTTTACCATCTCTTATTTATAGTGACACTTTTCACTTCAAAAATTTATACGTTTTTTGTAAGTTTATTTTATCATATAATAATTTTTATTTTTTGTTATAGTTTGTCATATTTTTAATATTTATATCATTTTGATTGTGTAATTTTGCAATACCAAAACAGTAAATAAAAACAGAAAGTAAACAAAAAATTTCAAATGGAAATACACTGCAGAAAAATTTGAAAATTAAAGCAGATTAATTTTAGAACAAAATTACGAATAGAAATGTTAACCGTAAGATTATACGTTATTTGACATTATAATAAATTTCAAAGACATAATATTTTTTTAAAAATAAAAACATAATATTATGACATTATTATAATGCATTTAAATTAATTATAATATGTTTTGATAAATTTTAGAAATTGTTATTACACAATATTGCAACTACAAAAGTGATATAACACATTGTGACGAATAAAACATATGGTGTAATACATTATAACCGTGTTATAATAAATTATAACTCATTCTAAAAATAATAAAATACTTTATAAAAAATTATAATAGTGGTATAATATATTATAACGAATTATAACCGTGTTATAATACGTTATAATCCCATTATAACGTATTATAATGAATTATTTTCGTTGTATAATGCATATAAATGCATTATTATAATGGTATAATACTAAACTATGAATTATAATCACGTTTGAATACCTTAATACGAACTGTAGCCATCTTATATTACAGTTAACAAATTAAAACCGTGGTATAATATGTTATAATGAATTATAATTATGATATAATCAATTAAAATGAATTTAAACCGTGATATAATGCAATGTAAATAATTATAATCGCCGCTTAGCTTATTATATCAGATTATAACTGTGGCATAATACATTATAACGAATCATAACTATGATACAATTCATTATAATAATTTATAATCGGATTTTTTATACATTATATCAGATCATAACGGCGGTTTAATACTTTGTAAGGAATTATAATCGTAGTAGGGTACATTATAACGAATTATAACCATAATATAATATTAATTTTTGTTATATGAATTTAATAATAGATTATTACCATGATATACAATATTTTAACAGATTACAATAGTATTATAATACATTATAACGAATAATAATCATGGTATAATACACAATAACGAATTATATCTATGTAATAATAAATAATTACTCATTATAAATGTTGTATAATACTTTAAAACAAATTATAAATTGGTATAATATATTATAACAAATTATAATCTGGTTATAATATATTATAATTAATTATAATTCTCGTATTATACATTACAATGAATTATTGTCATTGTAGGATATATTTCATTAAATAATAACCGTAGTTTAACACATTATAAACAAATTATAACTTGCTATAATATATTATAAGAAATTATAATCTGGTTGTAATATATTATAATGAATTATAATAGGTTTTAATACACTATAATGAATTATAATTCTCTTATTACACATTATAATGAATTATTGTCGTTGTAGAATATATTTCATTGAATAGTAACCCTGGTATAACACATTATAATGAATTATAAGAATAGTATAATGTTTAACAACATGTTATAAGCGTGATATAATACTTAGAAATGTATTATAATTGTGGTATAATTCATTATAATGAATTATAACCATGATATAATGCAAAGTAAGTTATTATAACTGTCGCTTAATACATAGCTCAAATTATAACAAAGATATAATACAATACAACTAATTATAACTATGACATAATTCATTATAATAATTTATAAGCGTATTTAAATACATTACATCACATAATAATTGTGATTTAATATATTATAATGAATTATATATGTGGTATAATATATTATAACGAATTATAAAGGCGATGTAATGGATTAAAAATAATTTTAACCTTGACATATTACATTATATGCGATTATAACTGCATTATAATAAAGTATAACCTTGCTGCAAGTCATTATAATAATTTTTAAATTTATATTAATACATTTCAAAATATTATACCAATTTCTATTAGTTTTTTTTTAACCTTTTTAATAATTTTATTAAATTTTTATAACAAAAGGAAACCCTCTTATAATGCATTCATGATTGCTCACAATGAATTTTGAAAAACAATAACAAAAAAAAAAAAAAAAATGCATAACAAAAAGTCAAATGTATTGCATGGTATAAAACCTGAAATTAGCACTCCAACCTACATAGATTGTAGGCGTTAAAACTTTTATGATTATAAAATATATATATTTTAGCGTTACAAAGAGATGATGATGATAATGATGATGATGGTGCGGTTATACTGTTTACAACCTAAAAAAACATTTATTTATTATCTTTTACAAAAAAAAAAACCGTACAAACTGAAATGATTTTCACACAAAACTTTTCTTTTTTTTGTGCAAATTATTAACATTCACTTTCATTACTAAAGCTGATCTCTGTGGCTCCTCACAAACAAAGCGGTTTAAATGAAGTCAACAAACTTTTGTTAGTTTAAAAAACATAAAACCAGCTTTAAATTATTATTGTTGATTATTTTAGGAATGTTACACATCATTTGTTTGTTTTTAATAATTTTTAATGGTTCTACTTTTCTGAAAGTTTAATTTTTTGAATCAGTTTTATTACATTTTTTTTTCAACAAACTTAATTTGTTAAACGAAAGTAAAAGTTTATTAATCATCATCTTTTTTCGAAAAAAAAAATAATAAAAATAAAAGTTGTTGTGATGATATTTTAAGTTATCTAATAGAAATTTGTCATGATTTAAAAAAAAATATGAATGTCATCTAGAGCAATAATTAGGGGGATTAACAAATAATATAAAAGATATAAATTTATTTTACTCAATAACAATAATATAAAAAAAGTAGCTTAATTTCTTCAGAAGTGCAGACAGAAAAAAAATTAAAAATGAACCAGAAACAACATTGAAGTAAGTAGAAACAGCTTTGAAATCAAAGCAGTAATTGATAAATATTTTCTATTAATCAATTCCCCCTAAAAGCTCTAATCTATTATGCAATATCGAGTGCTAAATCGCATATTATTTTAAAATCTTAAAGAAGAACCTTTATCGTATTTATAAAAAGATTTTTCAATTGTTGTACAATGAAATGTTTCACAAATGTGATAAAAAAGTTTTTTTTTTTGACGAAACAGCTTTAAGGCCAAAGCTTCTATAGTAGTTTTCCCATGAATATCCTTAATTCCCAACTGACAATAAATATTTAATATTTTTTTTTAAATAAACACCCATCAGTAGGTTAATAAGACTTATATTGTTGTTTAACAATAATTTTATTGGTAGTACAATTGATATTAAATGACTGTATAGACTACTGTGCTGTTGGGATTATAAGTATTATTATTAAGTAACGATATATTTTTTTTTTTAAATTCAACATGACTTTTGATATTTATTTATTTTTTACAATATTTATATTACCCACATATTTTTTTTATCATTTTATTATAACTTATTATTAAAGTTATATTTTTAGGTAAAACTTAGTTAATATCTGTGGTTATAATTTGGTAATAAATGCAATGATGAGTTAATAATAAGGAAACACACGAAAAAAATTGTTAATGATATAATATTTTGTGAGAAAATGATTTATGTGTAAAAAAAAACTCATACAACACTTTATGTTGAAATAAATTAAGGTGGTTGGATAATTAAGGAAAATGGGGAAATTTCCGTATTATAATTTGTTTTAAAGAAATGAAAAACAACATAATATTTATTTTAAATAAATTAAACAACATTAAGATGGACATAAAAAATTAAAAAAAAAATGTAAAAACAATTTGTGAAAAAAAAATTTTAAGAAATTGTTACAGAAGTTTTCCGAAAACTGCATAACTTTAAGAGGTCTTTTAAAAAAAAAATCCTCTACTTTTATTAAGCTTCACTACATAATTATTTATTTGGTATGCAAATTCTTGCTAAAACCTTTAATTTTTTAATACTTCTTTATTAAAAAAAAAAGTTGAAATATTTTTTTTGCAGTTTTTTACAAACAAAATGTTAATTATAAGCACCTAAATATTAAAACTATTTTGTTAATTTTACTATTTTGGCTGCGTATGCTTAATATTTTGTTTACTACCAAATTATACGCAAAAAGAACTTATTGACTCTTATTGATATTCCAAAAATCGTATACAATTTAATATAATCTTTTCATAGTTTCTAAAGAATTAATTTCATCATTCGATTTTTACTTTTGATTGACTATGGAATGATTGAATTTTTAAACTACAATTTTTTAATGGGAATTAATTCTTAGTTGGTCTCAATCGATTTAATTTTAAAAAGTCTTCATTAATTTTTCATCATTTGATATGTCAATCACTGTATTCAATTGTTGGGGATTCAATTGTTGTGAATTCAATCGTAGGGAATTCAATCAATAGGGAATTCAATCAATAGGGGATTCAATCAATTCAAGATTTTTACTCAATCGTTTTGCAAATTTGTGATTTATTGTTCATTCGCTGGAGTAATTTGAGAATGACATTCAACTTTCTTCATTCGTTTTTATAATTTAGAAAATAAATAATTGCGTTATTAGTTCTAATTAAAGGAAATTAAAGATTTTTTTTACAAATGCAAAAAAAAAAAAAAATTAAAAAAAATCAAAAATAAAAAAAATCACCAATTCTAAAGAAATCGCCAAAATTGAAAAAAATACCCAAAATTGGAAAAACGGCAAAATTAAAGAATTCCCAAAAGAAAAAACTTTCTAAAATTGGAAAAATCGTTAAAAATTTAAAAATTGTCAAAATTAAAAAAAAAAAATTACCAAAATTGGTAAAATCGCTAAAATTGTAAAACTCGCTAAATTAGAAAAAAATAGTTTAAATTTAAAAAACGCCAAATTAGAGAATTGCTACAGTTAGAAAAGCGCTCAAATTGAAATAAAAAAATTGCCAAAATTTAAAAAAGTCGCCAATACTAAAAGTAAAGCTAGAATTTAATAAAAAAATCACCAAAATAAAAAAAAAATTGCTAATATATAAGTATTCCAAATTTAAAAAAAATAAAATTTTTTATATTTTTTTTATTTTAATTTTTTTTTTATTTTACAATTTTTTTTTATATTTTTTTTTATTTTTTAAATTTTTTATATTTTTTATATTTTTTTTATTTTTAAAATTTTTTTTATTTTTTTTTTGTTTTAACAATTTTTTTATGTTTGTTATTTTTACAATTTTTTATATTTTTTGATTTTACAAATTTTTATATTTTTACAATTTTTTATATTTATTTTTATTTTTTATTTTTACAATTTTTTATATTTTTTATTTACAATTTTTTATATTGTTGTTTTATTTTAAAATTTTTTTATTAATGGGTGGTTTAAGAGCTTTCGGATTTGATTAAAAAAAAACATAAAATTTAAAGAAATGTTTGAAATTTTTATTTGAATCAATATCAAAATCAAAAAAGAAATGTTTAAAGATGATTTCATGTGAATGTTAATTAAATACGCTGGGTGAAATTTTGCCATACTCTCTCCAACATATCGGCCGTTATCTCACGAACAAATTCTTCAATATTGGCTTCCAGTGCGTCAACCGTCACGGGATTGGTCCTATAGACAGCCTCAACATAGCCCCACAAAAAATAATCTAACGGCGTTAAATCACACGATCTAGGCGGTCAATCGACTGGCCCTAAACGTGAAACAACAAACTGTTCACCGAACTCGCCTCTCATTTGTGTGTGGCACCGACTTATTAAAACCACATGTCAGCCAAGTCCAGCTCTTACATTTTGGGCAAAAAAAGTTTGAAATTAGCACACGGTAGCCATTCACAGTAACGTTCCTGCCTTCGTCGTCTTTTAAAAAGTACGGTCCAATGACCGTAAAATGAAAGAAGTGCATGATGCACTTTCTTAACCGAGCATGGGTTTTTATAATAAAATTCAATAATCTGCAAGCGTTATTCGTTTGAAAGTCTATTTATGGTTAAATTATAGACCAAACTGAACCTGTTTGACAGTAATATGTTACACGAAAATAGCTGAGATGTCAAAAACAGTGTTGCCAAAAAGAAAGCTGCTAAGAAATCACTCTGTTTTTTATTATTTTAATATTATTTAATTTTTTTTTATTTTTTTATTATTTTTATAATTTTTTAAATTTTTGTTTTAAATTATTACAAATGTTAATTTTTATTTTTTGAAATTTTCGCAATTTTTTTTTAAATGATTTTTGACTGTGAATTCAATAATTTATTTTTGTTGTTTTAACTTGTATTTTGTAAGAAATCGTTAAACTATCTGTAATAAAACAAAATAATTTTTAAATTTTCCAATTATTTTTGAAATCGACTGTCATTCCCAAATTTTTTTCTACTCGCTAGAAACTATAATTAATTTTAGGTGGAATGTATTTTTGAAATGTTGCGGTATATAATTTAACAGAATATTATAGCATACGGCCAAGTATAAATATACACAATCAGTTTCCCTGTTTTTTAATTTTTAGTTGAAATAAATTTTTAAAAAAAATATTTCGTTTTGGCGAAAAAAAAAATTGATTGCCCTTATAGTTTATAAAGGGTGTCCCAAGAAGAACGCAATTTTTAAATCTGGCAACATTCGAAGTGTCATTGTTTGACATTTGACCAATTGTTATTGTTTGCTAGTAGAAGGTACGAGGTTAGTAAAAATGGAGCGCTACACGAATGAACAACGCATTCTCATTGTGAAATTGTTTTACCAAAATGGTGAAAGTTTTGCGGCCACAGTTCGCAAATTGCGATCAATTTGGGGTCACAATAATGCTCCAAAAGAGTCAACTGTAAAGAGATTAATGGATAAATTTGCCGAAACTGGGTCTGTTAGTGATGTAAAGACAACAACGCGCCATCGACCAGGTCGATCGACCGAAAATGTCGCAGCTGTACGTGATGATGTCGCTCAAACTCCATCCACCGAGCTCGGCAAATTGGTGTCTCCAAATCCAATTTGCAGCGAATTTTGACGAAAGATTTGCATCTTCATGCATACAAAGTTCAATTGACTCAGGAACTGAAGCCAGCTGACCATGGACAGCGAAGGGAGTTCGTTAATTGGGTATTGGAGAGACAACATGAAAATGCTGATTTTGCCGATAAAATCATCTTCAGTGACGAGGCCCATTTTCATCTTGATGGCTTCGTCAATAGGCAGAATTGTCGCATTTGGGGTGAGGAAAATCCTCGAGTGATTCACGAGAAGCAAATGCATCCTCAACGTGTCACTGTGTGGTGTGGTTTTTGGGCTGGAGGAATCATTGGACCTTTTTTTATGAAAATGAGACAGGTCAAGCGCAAACAGTCAATGGTGTTCGGTATCGTGAAATGATAACCAGTTTTTTCTTGCCTAGAATTGAAGAAATGAATGTGGAGGGCATGTGGTTCCAACAAGACGGCGCCACATGTCATACAGCCAGAGAAACAATTTAATTGCTGCATCAGTCATTTCCCGGTCGTGTTATTTCGCGTTTTGGAGATCAGAATTGGCCGCCTAGATCGTGCGATTTAACACCATTAGATTTTTTTCTTTGGGGTTTTTTGAAGTCGATAGTTTACGCGAATAAGCCGACGACGACTCAAGCCTTTAAAGAGGAAATTGGACGCTGCATTAATGAAATACCGCAGCATTCATGCAAAACGGTCATTGAAAATTTCATTAAAAGATCGCGTGCATGCCAGCAAAGCCGCGGCGGCCATCTGCACTATATATTGTTCCATACATAACCTCATTCTGTCTACTTTACGATATAATAAAGTTTCACGATTTTTTTTTAAATATCTGTGTTTTATTTAAAATTTAAAAATTGCGTTCTTCTTGGGACACCCTTTACAAAGTGGAGCAAAATGTATCACCCTTTTGGAAGATGCTTTAAGGTCTTATATACAGCAAGATGCCTTTTTTAGAAGAGCTGCCAGACATCAGCTAAAGCGATTTTTGTTTGGGTCTACTGACTGTATGTAACCCCTTAAAGTTCAAGTTCCAGACAGTTATTACGTTTTTATACATTGGATATACAGGGTGATGCAGAATTAGTAACATGATTTAAATTGTTTATTCTTCATTCTATTTTTTCAACATTTTGTACAGAATATTTAGGGAATTTTATATGGGAACACTGTGCTATCGAAAACCATTCCCAAATAATTTAATATTATTTTTCAAATCAACGATTCATTCTGTCCATATAGTCAAAATTTTATAATGGCTTGTTTTTTACGCGAAACTAACTGCAGCTGATTGTTAAATCCCTTTAAACAATAACCCAACATTTCTTATCAAATTCAAGGCCTTGACACAAAGCAATATAGTACTATTCTTTGTTTTTTTTTTTAAATAACTGCCATAATAGTGGTTTTGAAATTTAAAAAAAAAAAATAATTGTAATAGAAGTTAAAATCAATAACTACTGATTACT
Source organism: Eustalomyia histrio (assembly GCA_949748255.1). Taxonomy (NCBI): domain Eukaryota; kingdom Metazoa; phylum Arthropoda; class Insecta; order Diptera; family Anthomyiidae; genus Eustalomyia; species Eustalomyia histrio. The sequence goes on from OX456525.1 coordinate 143,452,071, forward strand.
ACACAAACAACTGTCCTATAGTAACTGACTATTTTTTTTTTTGAGTTCATGATTCTATATCAATTTAAAATAATTGTTTAACTATTTGTTGATTTTTTGTAAAGACTATTTACCATTTAATTAATTAACTATCTAACATAATACTTAATTAATTTATTAGCTATTTTAATTTTGTTGTAATATAAAACGGCGCCACAAACATGTAATAAATCACAAATAATGCAAGATAAAAAAAAATATATATATTTATTTGCAGTCATGTGTAAAATACCATGAAATCATGGACAATTATTAAATTATACACAAATTATAGGCAAATTTAAAAAGATTTAATCAAAAAAAAAAAAAAACAAAGCAAAATAAATTAAAAAAAAAAAAAATAAAAACACAAAACAATGAATTTTAAATGAGGCTAAAGATAGCAACAACAACAAAAAAAAAATCAGTGATATGAAACAGTCAATATTGTAAAAATGAAAATAAAATTGAAAAAGTCTATAAAGACCATATGACAATATGTCAATATGACAGTAAATAGAAGACCCTAAAAACAAAAACTACCAACGGATGCAATAACAATGAACATCATCATCAGCACCATACATAAATTGAAAGTATAAAACCCCGAAATCTGAATAAAAAAATTAAATACAATACACAATACTTTTAATGAATGAATGGAATGATTCGGATGATGTTGATGATAATCATGATGATGATACGCCTTACTGATGATGATGACATTTAAACATGCAATGAAAGTTTTTATATTGCCTTTAAATATTGTTTTTAATAAAAAAAAAATCATTGGAGTCATTTTTTTTTTAGTAAAAAAAATCATCATTAAACTTTTTTGCTGAGTTGCATATATAACAATTTTATTAAAGTTTTTATTTTATATTTTATTTATTTTTTTTTTTCTTTTTTTGATTGTGAGAGTGTTTAATTTGTATTTAAAAAACAGTGGTTTGAAAAATAAACAATTTTAATTTTTTATTAAACTACAGCAAAAATTTCTTGAAAAAGTCGTTAAGGTTCTAATTGTAATTAGGGCCAAATATGTACAGGGTAGCGCAAAAATAACCTTCCGATGTTTTTTGGCTGTAATTTAAAAAAAAAATGAAAAACTTTGATTCTTCTTGTGGATTATTTTTATTTGGTCTTAATTTTTTTTACATCAAGTCCAGAATATGATGTCATGTAAATGGCCGCCGCCACAGTTTATTGTCATTTGAGCCCTTTTTATGGCATCCATCACTTTGGCCAAAACTTCCGGCGATAGGTCCTCACATTTTTGACGGATATTGTCTTTAAGAGCTGCAAGAGTCTGAGGCTTGTTGACATAAACCCGCGACTTCAAGAAGCCCCACAAAAAGAAGTCTGGAGCGGTCAAATCAGGCGATCTTGCTGGCCAGTGCAAATCGCCAAAACGGGAGATTAGGCGCCCGGGAAATGCATCCTTGCACCGTCCTGTTGGAACCACATGTTTTCCAATCCCAATTCATCAAGTTGCGGCAAAATAACTCGTTGATCATTGCTCTGTAGCGCTCACCATTTACAGTAACCGTTTGGCCCGCGACGTCTTCGAAGAAAAAAGGTCCGATGACTCCTCCAGCGAAAACAGCACACCATACAGTGACTTTGAGCGGGTGTAATGGCTCTTCGTGGGTTACACGCGGATTTTCAGTGTCCCAGAAGCGTAAATTTTGCTTATTTACGTAACCGCTAAGATGAAAATGGGCCTCATCACTCATGATTATTTTTGATGAAAAATCATCTTCATTATTGCTCAAATAAATAGTCACCAATATTCCGCGTTCTGGAGCAGTGTAGCGTAACATTGTTTATTAACGTGTACTTCGCATGTGTTTACTACACAAATGTCAAAACAGAACTTACATTAAGGGCCAATCGCAAAATTTATAGCATTTTCTGATAGGAGGATCACTTTTGCGCCTCCTTGTATACTTAGCATAAGGGTTCGTATCACACGAAATTATGTTAATCCCAGCAAAACTTTTCATGCGTTACCTTGTAATGATAACTCTTTACCTTTTTCATTATTTGCAAGCATAAAGTAATAAGTTACTAATTATTGATTACATAATATATGATTTATAAATGTAAAGTAATAATTGAAATATTTTTTGAAAATCAATTTTTAGAGACATTATTTTGTGTTTTTTTGTAAACAAAAGGGTAATGTATGTTTCTTTTGACAACACTAGCGAAAAAACGAAGCGCAACAATTCATTTAAGTTTAAAGCAATCAAATACTATATGCGTCGATAGCTCAGTGGGTAGAGTTTTGGGCTGGCAACCAGAGTTACCTGGTTCGATTCCCATCATGACCATATTATTTTGAATAACGTTTAAAATATTAATTCTTTTAGTTTTCTTCGATCTTCTTGATTTGTGTAATCGAGCTAAATTTTATTTCATTTTTAAAAAACTAATTATTAAAGTATTTGTAATATTTTTTTTCTTAATAAAAATTCCTCTTTTTTAAAGATCTATTTTTAAACACATTACTTTTTCCATTCTCGTAACCATATAATTAATAACCCCTTACATTATCACCTCTAAAGTAATGGGTATATACATTACTTTGAGGCTCATCGCCTGTAAAATTCATCAGTGAAGTGAAATTACGGTGTAAAGTAATCCATGAGCCCCTATGGCAACACATTACTTTATACATTACTTGGTAATGTGTGGTTTTGCTGGGATGTAATATAAAATTTTATAAAAGCAATTAAAACATTATTAAGCAGCAGCGTCAACTAAAATCCCATATGATATATGATATGATGAGGACGCGTCACTAAGTCCGTGACTTTTTGAATGAAACGCAGGTTTTTGAATAAATAGGTATTTGTTTGTCATCGTGGGAGTCTAACCTCTTTCCGCCTAGCCATTTATTCAGGTTTGAAAACAAAAACTAGTCACTCGGGTTTAAATCCGGAGAATAGGGCAGATAAGTGGGCAATTCGTAGTTTAGTTCATGGATTTTTGCCATGGAAATGAAGTTGTAACACGATTACGTTTGTAGTCGATTTTGAGTAAAGGCGACAACTATCTTGCGGACAGCTTTCTCATACCCTAGGGATCATTCAAAATTAAAACCACTGAGTTATGTGAGATGCCTATGGCTTCCACAATCTTTTAATCTCCGAATTTTTTTTTAATTGTTTCGGGTGTAGAGACATCTAAAACGTTCGGCATCTTGCGTGCTTGTACGGCCATAACGAAAAATTCAGAAAACCACATTTTTACTATTGAAATTGATAGTTCAGAGTTCCCATTGTATTTATCAAGCTTAGCCTTGATTAAAGTGATGGTTTTTTCCGCAAAAAAAAATGTACGAAATTCACTCATTCCATTTTCTCCTCAAATCACGCAGTAATCTGCTATAAATGGCTGTCAAACACAAACTAAATGACGCAATTTGTTCAAATTTTGACACGAGTCAACTGACAGATAACTGTTGACAGGAGCAGTGTTGCCCTTTTTGTTAGAAGACGGAAATTCAAAAAGTCACGGACTTATTAACCCGCCCTCGTAGAACCGTTGCACATAGAATTAGTTTAGGAACTAGTTCTTGAACTGATTCGTCATCAGTTATATCTAAGATTAGACTTCCCTGGAACTGATTTCATACAAGCGATTCTAGGGAACCTCCTGAAAAAATGATGTGTTTGTCAACCGATTGTGAACATTTTTTCTGGGTTCGTAGTATAAGAATTTAATGATTTTAGATTTTTTTTTTGAAAATTTTTCTTTTTTCATCCCACTGTTCAATTGTTTATTATAAATAGCGTGACAATACTTGTACTTTTTTTTAATTTTAAATGCAATATATATTTTTGTTGTTTTGTATTATTTCGTACAATTGTCATGAAATATTTATTGAACAACGTTTCAATGCATCCTTAAATTTAGGTCAATTTTAATGAGAATTTCATTTGAATAAACATTATTTATAATTTTAATTTAATTAAAGTTTATTAAATGGCAAAAGTAAAATTTTTGCAAATATGACACTGTTTTTTTTCTTGCAAAAGAAATTTTGACAATTTATCTAACAAGAAAGTCCACCCAACGCTTACAACTCGAGTATGTGATATAAAAAATAATAATCAAGATGACTTGAAATATACTAACCATAACGTTAAATATGCATCAGTCCATTGTATCTACACTCAAAAAAAAAAAGACATGAACTTAAATGTAATCAAAAATTTCCTTAAATTGTCCTCAATTTAAGTAAAATTTTAAACTTAGAAAAATTTTCTTAAAAAGAATAAAAATTCCTAAGTTTGAGGAAAAACGAAACAGTTTATATACTCAGAAATAGTTTATATTTTTCCTAAGCAATATTTCTTGATTTTAGGGAAAAAACAAGTCATTTAAATATAAATTTATTAATTTAAAAAAAAAAACATGTTAGTTTTAAGAAACTTGCATACACAAATGTAATTAAATTAAGTTTAGTTTAAAAAAAATTTAGGAAATAATTTACTCCCGTTTAGTTCAAAAACCGGGAAAGTACTTGAATTTAATGTGTGTTCATTTTTTGTTCGCGAGTAGTAAAATTAACTTAATTTAAGAAAGCCATTTCCAAATTCAGTTTTTAAGTATACCATTTTTTAATTTTGAAAAATTGTTTTCTAAAAATTTGTTCAGACAATTAAATCTAAAAAGTAATAAATTTTTTCTTATGTAATAATAAAAATTTACTTGATTTTAGAAACTGATGAACTATTTCTAAGAAAAATTTTCATGCAACTTAGTTCAAAAAAAAATTTAATAAAATATTCTTTTTTTTTCAAGTAAAAGTTTTCTAATTTTTTAAAAATAATAAAATTTGGTATAAATTTTTTTTTTTTTTTTTGTTGGAAAACGTTTAAATTATTTTTGCGCTTTTATGTAATAAATTTGTTGACTACAATACAAAATATCGCAGGCACATTTTATACATTACGGCTTAATGGCTTTCCTATAATTGACGTAGCGCTTATTAAACTTTATATTTATCGAACTATTAATAATAAAAAGGTTTAACTTTGTATATGTCAAATAAAGTTTAAGCTAAAAATCCCATAAAATAAATTTTCGACTTTTCCATTTTCCAATAATAACAAGAAATGTAACTGTGATATTTTGAATTTTTGCAACAACCTTCCTTAAATTAGTTAATTTAAAAAGACAAAGGACCCCCAGTGTTCCTTAGCCATAGATGCCGTGTGTCACGTAGGGCGTCCCTTTTTGTAGTTCTCTCAAGCAGAACCGTTAATTATCTACGAAAAGGATCTGACTTTGTAACAATTCACTACGTTTCAGGATATCCTGCAGTAAATTTTTTAATTTTTTTACCTTTTTGCTAATAAAATTTAATTTATATTTTAAATACATGAATTTAGTATAATTCAATTTAATTTAAATACAAAACTGTATAGCAAACAGCTTGTTAAGAGCAGTGTCCTCACAAAGCGGAAGTCCTTCGAAAGTGAGAAAATACTTACTCAATGATTTACACTTTAAAATATATGGTAAAATATATTACCTTAACCATAGAATCAGAGAAGAAGGATAATTTGCACTTAAAAGAAGTGCTATTTAACTTATTGTTAGAAAATATTTTCTTATTTTTAGGGAGTTAAGTCCTAGTTTTTAGTAAAAAAAATTATCTAATGAACTTAAATAAAATAAAATTTTTCTAAAAACCAAGGAAACATTTCCTAACTAACAGTACAATTTTAGATGATGTATGAACTAATTAAGAGGAAATTTTACTGTTTTCTAATAAAAATTTACTTCTCAGTAGTAAAATTTTTCTATAATTTAGAAATTTTGAAAAATTGAAAAATTTGTATCTTAATTTCAAGGAAAATTTTATTAAATATTGGTAAAAAAAATGTCTGGCGCCGTTTTCATTTCAATTTTTCCTCTAAATAAGTTAATTTTTCTAAATTCTAGTTTATTTTTTTTTGAGTGTTTAAAACATTGGCGAAAAAACTGGCGCCCAACGTGGGACCTTAACCTACAATCTTGAATATTAAGTTATACAAATTCCAGAAAATTTCCCAAATAAATTTGTATATTAATATATTGAACTGAAAATCCAGAAAATTTTCTATATTTTTTTTATATAATCAAGAAAATAAAACATTAAGGCAAAAAGTTCTTTTGAACTGGTATTTCACCTGTTTTTTATTTATGTTGAAAATAATTATTATGAAATTAATATAGCAAGTAGTATTATTTATTTTACCCTTTTTTTCTACGATAGTTTTTTTTTTGCGTACTCCCATGAAATTTAATATTTTACAACATGGCCAGGGTTTCAATAACAATATCAGCACCCGAGCACTTGTTTAACTTATTTTACTTGTACTCTCATCATCACGTATTTATTTACTTTTTTTTGATATTATATTAACTTGTTATTGTTTTTGTTGTTACGGTAAAAGTGATACACTTTTTAATTATTATTATATTTTTTTTAAGTTTTTTTTTATTTTAATTTAATTTTTGTCTCTGCAATATTTTTACAATGCGCACGGTGGCAATGTGCAATAAAGTTGTGGTAATCAATGTAATATGAGTACCCTTTTAGTTCATTCATGTATTTTTTTTTATATTGCATTTACCCTACAATAGATCTGTATGGAATTTGGAAGGAGTTTGAGGCAAAATATTATATTATGTGAGAAAAAAAAACATTCCAGAAATTTTCTTTAGTAAAAAAATTAAGCCGGAGCTGTATTTAACTCTCTGCCTCTCTTTTTCTTTTAATTACTGAAAAAGGAAGACGTAAATAAAAAATTCCATTAAGACTATTTTGTAATGCATGAATATAACTGCAGTTTGGTAATGACTTATTTTGTGGTGACTGGTAAGCGAGAATGCAAGTAAGTTTCTTTAAAATGTCTAAATTGTAAGGATTTTTTTATAAATGGTTTTGCCCTAAAAAAGGATATTTTATAATTTAAGTAGGGCATCTTAAAGTCACTTACATTCATGTTAACTTTTCTTATTAAATTTTAATTCAATTTTTTTTTTGTACTTGTTTGCACTTGTATTGTTAATTGTGTTGAATGTTATAAATTCAGGTTTTTTTTTTCACATGCATTCAGAACAATTATCAAGTACTCATATACTTAATCATTGTAATGATAAAGACTGGAATATTGTTAAGGAAAATCTATTCAATAATTTTCATTTACCTGCAGAAAATGGAAATCCTCAAATGGCAGCCCTAAAGTGCTAATCAATCTGGGCAAAAACATCATGATCTGAATATTTCTAGGCAATGCCAGCACATAGCAAAGACCAGAACCTGTTGGATATTTCTATACAGATATACTCTCAGTTTGAAATAAATTTGAGATACGGCAACAACTCGGCAAAATAAAATGGCATCTAATTAAATGAATTGTGTAACTGTGTTAAAGTGAATTTTCATGTAGGAATTGTAAATAATAAATTGCTTTAGAAATTTCAACTAATTGTTTAATATTTGCAATATAAAATGAACTCGTTATATTTAACAAAGAAATAAATCAATGATTTTAAAAAGTAAAATCCTAACAATATTAATATTTTTTTAATTTCTGTCACTGGTTACCTACCCTAAGTTAAAAACTTAAAATGGCGTAAACAATATGGCGGAAATTATCATACTATTTTTGTGCTTGAAATTATTACTATTGTATTATGCCTAAAAAAGTTTTTTTCTAAAAAAAGTCAAAAAATGCCGATCAAGTTTTTGCACGTTAGAATTTTTTTCGCACAAGAAAAAACTAGTTTTTCATACGGAAAAAAGAAAAAATATTTTTCGCGAAAAGATGTCTGGAAAAAAATTTTGTGGAAAACCAATTTTCCCTTCAAAAAATTTTCCAGTTTGGGTTTGGTTTAAAATCGTTTGAAAGTTACATTCCCAAATTTTAAATTTTTTTTCTTTCAATTGAAACATTTTAAAAAAAGTGTAATGTAAAAGTGAATGAAGTTTATTTATTTGAAAAAAACAAAAAAAATTCGACGATGTCGAATCAGACTAAAGTTAAATGTAATATTTTTTTTTTCAAACCCCGGGATACCGAGAAATCTAAAATAATACGCTGTCACGCGGAATAAAAAATTCTGGGAAAAGAAAAACCCTAGCGATTAATATATGATTCATATCTAATCACATATTACCATATACTGTCATATAAATTTCGGAATCGAAAATATATGGAAATATATGGGATCATCTATGATCATATATTAAACTATGCCTGAACCTACGATCATGTATACCCATGTATGATAATATACAGGCTAATATATGAATCAAGTATGTCCATATAAAAAGGGTGTCCAAATGCACGATGTTAATTGTGAGTCATAACTTAACGTCAGGTTTTTTGCCCAACTTAATTTGACATTTATTTGTTTCAGTGTTTGACAAATTCAACCATGGAGGGGTATACAATTCAACAGCGCGTTAAGATTGTTGAAGCCTTTTACGAAAATGGGCGTTCTATTCAAAATGCATTTCGTACACTTCGTGATTTTTTGGTCAGCATTAACGACCAAATGTATCCACAATTGGGAGAATTGTTCGCAAATTTCAGCACACCGGGTCTGTGCATGCTCGCCCAGTTCGTTTTACGGAAAACATTGCTGTTGTTCGCGATAGTAAGGCAGAAGAGCCGTCAACCTTGACTCGTAGTCGGTGTTCGCTATCGCGATATGATAACGGACTTCTTGTGGCTAGAAATAGAGCATATGGACCTGGACGATATGCGGTTACAACAGGATGATGCCACTTGCCACACAGCCAACGAAACAATGTCTCTTTTGCGCTAGAAATTCAATGGCCGTGTTATCTCACGTCGTTGCGATGTTAATTGGCTGCCACGATCATGTGATTTGACACCGTTGGCCTTCTTTCTTTGGGGATATTTAAAAGAGAAAGTGTACGTCAATAAGCCAAGAACAATTCAAGTGCTAAAGGATGAGATAATTTGGCACATTAACGACATTGAACCATACATAATTATGTCTCAGAGTCATTGAAAATATGGACCATCGGATTTGGCAGATATTATGTTTCACACATATTAAACAATAAAAAAATTTAAGTACATAATTCTCTGAAAACTTATTGTTTTATTTACAATTATTTACATTAACATTGTGCTCCACCCTTTACTTCAATTCTCACATAGGTTTTTCAATATTTATTGTTACGACTGTCAATATAAAATATTGACTTCCCATGTGAAAATAAGGATCATATATGAACATATATAGGTTCGTATATGATCACATATGTGTATATCGGCTAATATATATTTCCTTATATAGTTCATTATATGACAATATATGCCCTCATAAATGACAATAAATGTTCTGATCCAAAATTCGAGGGTACATGAGCATATATGAAACATATATGGTCATATATTAAAATATTTATGGGCACATATGGTCAGCTATAAGCATATATAATCATATACAAGCTCAAGTATGATCATACATATATCATATATGATCAAATTTGCACTTCCCATGTAAACATCGAAATATATGTGATCATATATGAGAATGCATAGTTCAATATATGACATATACTATCACGTATCTTTAGATCCAAAATTTTATATATGCTCATATATGATCAGATTTCTGATCCGAAGATATATAGAAATATATGAGATCAAATATTGAACTATGCATCGACGTATATCATCATGTATGCCCATGTATGTTCATATATCGCCCAATGTATGATCATGTATGCTCATATATATTTTGATTTTTTTTTTTAATATACGCTAAGGAAATTATTAAATTATTAATTTCATCAGTGCTAGTTCAATTCCTATGGCTAAAAAAAATATCTTAATCAACTTTAATATTAATGTAAATATCAAGAAAAAGTTTTATCATATTAATAAAAATCTTAATTAATATTACAAAAATCTAAATCATTTTTGCACCAAGGAGTCATTTTAAAAATATAATAAAGTCATTTTCTAATACTTATATAACAATAAATTAAATTTTATAAATAAAACTGAAACTAATTAGTTAAATTCTTGTACATTTAGCTACTTTTCAATATTTACTATCTTTTTAAAAATAATTTATAGTAGCTTTTGTTATTTTTATCTAAACATTTGAATTGAAGATGTTTTTAATTTACAAATTGACTAAAAAGTAATTAGTTAGTTCACCATGTTCTATATATTTTATCTTGCATAAAAAAAACTTGAAACTAATGGGTTCAAAGTTTTTTTTAAGGTGAAATGTAACAAAATAAAATATTTTAAAGTCAATTAAATTACACATATTTAAGAATACAACGTCAAAGATTATAATAAATTTATATACAACGTCAAAGATTATAATAAATTTATATACAGAGAAAAAAAGTCATAGTTAAATTAATTATATCATATTTCAATTATTATCTGATTTTTTAAGCACATTTTTAAATTAAGTATAAATCTAATTAAAGTAAATATGATTCTTGGTAAAATTAAATTTTTCGTTTTAAAATTATTATATCAACATTATAGATTTAGTTTGTTACATTTTAAAAAAACAAGTAAGAGCGGCTAAATTCGGCTATGCCGAATCTTATATGCCCTTAACCATGGTTGGGAAAAAACTGAAGTTTATATATGGACATATATAGAATGGACAGATTTATATACGGAAGCATTTAAGAGGAAATCAACCATTTAGTTTGGTGATAAAACTTGTACTCGGGAAGATTTATGGTTCCAGAAAATAGGTATTTAAAAAAAATTTATGTTTTGGGCATAACTTTTTTGTATCTGAACCGATATTTCCGAGTTTTTTCAGCAAATATGTTATACTTAAGCTTTTCGATCTTTTGCTATATAAGACGTATCCGTAGGCCATATTACAGCTCTAAAATAGTGTTTGTGTATAAAAGGTGAAAAGGTGAAAGAAAAGAATTTCAACAAATCGCTAAAAGAAATCACTAGAACTGCATGTGTTTTATTTCTACAAAAACGTTTGATTTAGCTGGCAAATTTGCATTTGGGATTTTATTTCGCTTTTTTATTAAAAAATATTTTGAATTTCTTTAGCTTAATTTTAAAAATTTGAAGAAAAATAGTTTATAAATTTTTTTTTATAAATTATTATAAGTTATGACCTAAAATAGTTGCACTCAAAGGGAAATTATGTATAAAATTTTCTTAATATATGAGAAATAAAATGGTTTAAAAATCTTTTTATAAATTCTTTTAAAACGGAGCAAAAAATAGAAATAAAACCGTTTGTATTTTGTTTGTATCAGAGGGTTTTTATAAAAATTTTGATGCTTTTAGCCTATTTATGGATTATTTAATTATTAATACAAAATTTTATATAAATTAATTATTAAATGTTAAAAAAAAAAACAAAAAAAAAAAAGTCTTAAGAAAATAAAAAAAAAAAATGTACAAAAAAAAAAATGAAATGACCGGGATTCGAACCCGCGGCCTTAGAGAAAAAAAAGTATTTGTGACATAGCGTCTAGACAACTGAGCTATTGAAGCTCACACAAAATCATCGTTAATATATAAAAGTCTTCGTTCATTAGAGATTTGTTTGGTTTTTATTTAAATGACAAATCTTTGTATGTGTTTGTTGTTTGTGTATAAAAGGTGGAGATGAAAGAAAAAAATTTCAACAAATGGATGTGTTTGTTGTGCGTAAAATTCTGCATACATATTAAACAAAAGGATTTTACGGAAAAAATTAGAGGTAGTCCTGGTTTTTTGCTAATACCTCAGCCATTTATTAACCGATCTGGCTGATTTTTAATAGCAAACAGAAATGGATCACATTTAACAGAAATAAATAACAATGAAGTCCTCATCATGTCTGGGTTCTTCGGAAAACCCGTTTCAACACACAGACGGACAGACGGACATTGTTAAATCAACTTCGCTCTTCATAAGGACCCAGAATATATATACTTTATAGGGTCTAAGATCAATATTGTATTAATTACAAACGGAATGACAAACTTATACATTCACCTGTGGTAAGGGGTATGAAAAGTTTAAAAGGATTTTAATTACAAAAAAAGAGAACAAACTTATTTTAATTTCAAAGCTGTTTCTATTTAATATAAAGTTGTTTCTACTTGATTTTAAAATATTTTTTTTCGGTGTGTATAGTAAGTACCTACTTACAAGGAAAATATGCCCAGCTAAATTCTCCGATTTGTATGTAATAGAGAATATATATCTAACAACAATCTGCCTCATTTTTGAGGCCACCTCGGGAATTGAATTGATGTAATTGAAGGAAGAATAACGGAAAATTTTTGTATTTTTTTTGTTTGCAATCGTCTTAAAAACTTGCGAATTTCAAAATAAAAACACTTTTCGGCAAAAAAAAAAAAAAAATAGCACGAATAATAAAAAAAAAAATACGGTGCCTTAAGGGGTTAAATTGAAAATTATTGCAATATAATTCTCCATATAAAGTATGCAGTAAACTTATATATTTGTTAAAAAATGCTAAAATATATAAAAAAAATGTTTCAGGGAATAACATTAACCTTTAACTGCCCTGAAGGAAATGTCGATAGTGAAACTGTACTGATTCACTATTGACTTTGTCACCAGTACTACTGACTATTTATACCCCAGTCAAAGCTCTCTGCTGTAGACATTTAACATGTGCTTGTCATTGCGAGTCTACACAACTATTGACTACACTCACCAAAAAAAGTCTGTAATGGCAACTGAAAATTTTGCTGTTATTACGGGAAATTCTGCTAATTTGAGCCCAGCGGTATTTTTTGCTAATCTTAGCAACACATGTCTGCTGACGTGTAGTACAATGAAATTAGTAGAAAAATTAGTAGCCGCTACTAAATTTTAGTAGACTTTTTGTAAAGTGGAATTTAAAATCTGTTTGCTAAAATCATCAAAAAATATTACTAAATTTTATTAATATTAGTAAAAAGCTTTGAATTTATTTTTCTTATCGAGCATCAAAAATTTTGATTATATTTTTTAAAAAACGAATTAATCATTTTGTTTTAACTTGGTAATTTCTGTTTTGAAAAATATTTTGGTCAATTTTTTTTTTTTTACTTTTAAGGTTAAATTTTAATTGTTTTTAGGGCGGATTTTTAAAACTAAAAAACCTTTTTAGTGCTATTTTAAGTGGATGTCCTCTTTTTAGACCTGAGTCGATATTTTCACTAACGATCCATTTTTTAAATATATGTAACATTTTAGGGCAATTTAAGTTTGTATGTATAAGTTTTAATTATTAGAAATAACATTTCCTTTAATATCCATTTTTTTAAAATTAGTAATTTTTTTTTTTGCTAATTTCAGCAAATCGGTTTTCAAAAATTTGTAAAATGATTTCTGAAATTAGCACCAAAAATTTGTAAATATTCTGTAAAAACTCTGTAATTTGTAAAATGTAAATAGCAAAATGATTTGCTGAATAATAATTTTTTTTTACTAAAAATCAGTACAAAAATAGTAAAGTGGGATTGAAAACCGTTTACAAATTTTTCTACTAACTTTTTTTTCAGAGTGTAGGTGTAGACATTGGAATCAGAAATTTACTAGTACATTTTAGTAATTCTAGTCTAAACTTTTGTAACTTTTTACTAGATTTCCACTCTGTTTAAACTTAACAGGTGCATTTATTTTGGAAAATTAGAGATTTTATTAATAAACATTTTTATAGATTTCATTAAAGTAAATAAATTTTTCGCGCAAATTCAATTTTGGAGTAGACAAATCTTCAAAAGATGGAACAAAATCTTACATAGCTATGTAAAATTTTCATTCCACTCTAGAAAATGTCTAGAGTTACAATTTTCACTAAAAATTGTTGCCTCTTTCTCGTTATTTTTATACAAAATGAATTGTTTTTTCACAAGTCTTTTGTAATTGCTTTTGCTCATTATATATTTTGTTGAAAGGAATGTAAAAAGTATAGTAGACACTGTGTTGACAATGTCAACAAAAAAAGGAATGTAAAAAGTGTAGACGCTTTGTTGACCATGTCACCAAAAACTCACCCAAAATAGTCGACAAAAGTGGTGACATGGAGACACTTGACCCCAGGCTTCCTACAGGGTGGTGGACGTGGTGATAAATTTTACCCTCTCTTTACATTTTTATGTAATTGAAAAAAAAGGTTTGTGAAATAGTTTGTTGAAATGTATAAAAAAATATTTTTTTTTTAACTAAAAATTTTGTAGTTGAAAAAAAATAATTATGTAAAATTTTTTTTTTAATTAAAATTTTTTTAATAAAATATAAAGTGGTAAAATTTACCACCACCTCAGTAACTATGCCCAAAAATTTTACCTCCATAGTTAGAGGTTAAAAAAATCCTTTTAAATGATACCATATTCGTTAGCTTACAGTTAGTTTTAAAAGGTGCTAAATACAATTTTAAGAAAATTTACAATAGAGACAGGAAATGTGCAAAATGATTTGTTTTAAATATTTTTTTAGTGTTGTAAATAAAATTTTCTGCTTAAACCTTTTTTCAGTTACAAAAGACTACAGTAAGTGTGAAAAGAAGCTATGTTCAATTCTAAAAAAATTTATTTATTATATTTATATTAATCATATTATTACAAATTATATCCTAACACCCTAACCGAGCACTAGCAACAAAGGCTATCGGCTCGTTGTAGCGAAAAACAGACCAGAACCTCTGGTGGGAATTGAGCCCTCGACTCCCGCACTGATAGGCTAGCACGCTACCAACTAGCCTACCGGGGCAGTAAAAAAAACTTTTAGTTATTTATTTTATTAAACATATAATTACAAATTATATTTTAATACCCTAACCGAGCACTAGCAACAAAGGCCTTCAGCTCGTTGTAGCGAAAATAGACCAGAGCCTCTGGTGGGAATCGAACCCACGACCCCTGCACTGATAGGCAAGCACGCTACCAACTAGCCTACCGGGGCAGTAAAAAAAACTATTTAAAATGGTTTGTTTTCAATATTTTTTTAAAACAGATTTTAAAACTCCACTTTACCATTTTATATTTTTAGGGATTTTTTTATACCACCACAGATCCAAGTTTCATCAAAATCGGAGTGTTAAGCTTGAAGTATCTTCTTTGTTAATTATATATTTTTTTTAAATAAATTGTTCTATCTTAATTGACACACAAGTCAAGCCATACAACTTGTTAACAGTCATGGTCAAGCTGTAAAAAAACCTTCTAAAGAATTAAATATATAAATATTTCTTTTTAATAATATTTGTGTGTTTTGTTTTTAATAAAAACAAACAACAATTTTAAATGTATAAAAAAAAAAATATTTTAAATATGTAAAAAAATATATAATAATAAATATAAATAAATATGTGATGATGTTTTAAAACTAAACAAATTTATAACCCTTTCAACAGGTTGTTTAAATATTCAAACGTATAGATGATGTTGGGACAGATGTACAATTATGCACAAATTTAACACTTAAACGTTCAATATGGCGCCCAAAGTAGGACTGAAATATCACAGTAATAAAACCAAATGATTTCTAAATTAAAGGCTTAAACCACAAATTGTAATGTGTTCTTTTAGTCATCGAATTTAAGTTTTAGGCCTATCGTTGGGCGCCAACATATAAATGTCAGTCATATTTACTCCTTTTTTTTCATAAATATTTTTTTTTCGACCCTTTATAGGGTTTATAACAATTTAACAACTTAATGATTTTGCAAATATAGCTACCAATCAAAGTTTTATGAGTTGTGTCAACAACAGATAATATTTTATTTCATTTAACAACCATTCATTTATTCTAAAGAGTTATTTTTATGAATATATTTTTGTTAAATATTTAATAATGATAAACAAAAAAATAATAATATGACAACAAACAATAGAGATGATTTTGATGTTAAACATCATGTGTATACATAAAAATGTTCAAATATTTGTCATATCTAATTAAAAAAATTTAATGAATTATTATGAAAAAAATAAAATACAGTGGCCCGCAAATTTTTTTTTAAGGTTTTAGATATATATTTTTTTTTAATATAAAATTTATCCTTTATTTTTAATTTAAAAGATTATGACCTTATGTTTAAAATTTTTTAAATTAAATGTTTTTTTAAAGGTATGTCCTTACTTTTGCGTTGCAGATTTCACATGTTACACTAATATTTTCGGTATTGTTCTGTTTTAATAAAATTGTTCCTTATTTTTTAATTAGACTCAAGATTATGACCTTATGTTTAAATTTTTTTTAAGTAAATGTTTATTATTTTTATAGGTGTGTCCTTACTTTTGCGTTGCAAATTTCACATCTTACACTAATATTTTTGATATGGTTCTGCTTTAATGAAATTAAGTTCCTTAAACTAAATTACGTTATTATCTTTTTTTTAATAAAAAAATAATTAAAGTAAACCTAAAAACATATTGCTGTGTCCTTAGTTTTGCGGGTCACTGTAAAATTTTTGACCCTTTTATAAGGTTTTTTTTTTTTTAAATTTAGTTTGAATTACCTTGTATTTTCAGCCAGATTTATTAATATGGTTTTAATTCTGAAAATAAATAAATTAAATGGATTTATTAGTTTAAATGTATACAAAAATTTTAAATTTCAAGATATAGTTTTAAGTAGTATAAAGAACTTTGGTACAAGTTTAATAACTTATATATAGAAATTTTAGAACAATTTGCTTGAATTAAATTTTTTTTTATTGTATGAAAATTTTTCAAAATAATAAACCATTTATAAATCTGTAGATAAAGTGATTAATTTTTAATTTTACGGTAGCCCAGTGGTTTGCCAGTTCTTGATTTTTTGTGACACTGACAATTTCTGACTGCCCATGTAAAAATCGAAATAAATATGAACATACATGATCATACATGGGCTGATATGTGATTATACATGGGTATACATGTTCATATAGGTCCAAGCATTGTTCAATAAACGACCATAAATAATGTCATATATGACCATATATACTCTGATCCGAAATTTGAGGGTATATGGTTGTATATTATCATATATGAGCATATATATTCATACATAACATGGTTGTATATGATCATATATGAGCATATATGATCATATATAACCATATACGGACATATACCCTCAAATTTCGGATACAAAGATATATATGGTCATATATGAGATCACCTATGGTCAAATGTAGGGACGTACATAACCATGAATGCCCATGTATGATCATATAAAATCCCATATATACAATCCCATACATGTATTTTATATATATATTTCGAGATTTACATGGTTGGTTAATTTTATATTTAAAATTAAAACAAAGTAGGTAATCGGAAGGAACTACTTTCAAGGTTTGCTGGCAAACGATTTTTTTTCGCCAATCGCATGTTTCTGTTAAGACAACAGTAATTGTAACCGCCAACAAATCATTTCACAGTGGTAGGACACGCTCATAATTCACGACTTCTTTATTTTTTTATAGTTGAAATTTTTTCGACAAGCCATGGAATGCTATACTCCTCAAGAACGCGGAATACTCGGGAATATTTTGCAAAGGACGATTGACGACGATGCCTGTTTTCATCTGAATGAATGGATACAAAATGTGCATTTTCTGGGGAGCCGGAGCTGTATTGGGGCCTTCTCTTTTCGAGGACACCTTGGGTAATATGGTGCCAGTGATTGGTGAGCGATAAAGAACCCTGATCAACGAGGGTTTATTGCCGCAAATTGATGATTTGGAGATATGTGATGTAGCGCAACCGCAAGATATGTGGTGTGGCATCTACTCGCATGTCAATGGGCATTTTGAAGGATGCCATTTCAGATCGCCTAATGTCTAGTTTTGGCGATTTAAAGTGGCCAACAGTAAGATCGCCCGATGTAACTGCTTTAAATGTTTTTCTTTAGGGTTTTTGAAGTCACGGGGATATGTGAACAAGCTACAGACTCTGGAAGCTCTTACAGAGAATAAACGACAAGAGTGCGTAAACTTATCGCCCCAACATCTTTTTAGAACGATGGAAATTGCGATAAGCACAAATTATCATCAACAATGGCGGTGCCCTCTTGACTGATATAAGCTTCAAAAATTAAAGAACAAACTTTAAAGAAACATTTTCAAAAAAAAAAAAAAAAAATGTATCCCTCTATTTTAAAAATATAGCAAAACACCGATGTGGTGAAAGTTTTTGGGACACCCAGTATAAAAGAATGACTACAACCTCAAATTATCATTCTTGGGTTGCTAGAAATTAACGTAAAAAAACTTAAATAAATACAGAATGAAAATTAAAAAAAATCCTTAAAAGTATTTTTTTTTTTAACAAATTTTTATTTACTGAGATAAGAATTAAGAGAACAAATAAAAAAAATCAGGGACCGAATTACGGTATTCGTGATCGAAATTTGTTTTTTTTTTATTTCTAAAAATAAAACATTTAAAGGGATTTTTTTTTTCATCAGAAACGTTGGAGTTCGGTATTAGATTGAAAATAAAATTTAAAGTTGGTGTTTAGTATTATTGAAGTTACGTATTTAAAAAAAAAACTGTTTTCGAACGATTTAATTCGATCACGAATGCCGTATTGATTTTTTGAAGAAATTAAGCCAGTCAACTTTGAAACATTGGTTGCATATAACTCCGCTAGATGGCGTGGTAGGATAATAAAAAAATTTATAAAAAATTTGATTTGGTCACAAGTCAGGAAAATATGGGTGAATTGATTTTGGCGCGTTAAATTGTCCAGGTAAGAGATAGAACAAATACACTCACAATATATATTTTCCGTTACCGATTGTTGTAGTTTATTTAAAAAGTAATACGTAGAGTTGGTTTTGAAATGAAGAATCAATTGAAGTTCATAGAAATATATTTTTTAACTATTTCAATCAGTCATTCAAAAAACTATCTATAAAAAATTACAGACTTTCAGTAGGAGTTAATATTTTCTGATAAATGTAAAATTTAATGTTTTTTGTTTCTAAAAATAAAAATTAAAATAATTCTTTTACGGTTGTTTTTATCAAAATAGTTTGTTTAAATACATAATTATTTTAATAAAAAATACAAGAAATTATTCAAATATACATACACACATAGAAAATAAAAATATATACATATGTGTGTGTTGTGTTTTGTAATTACATACAAATAAAAAAACTTTAAATTTGAAAAACAAACAACAAAAATCGTTTTCTTTTTCTAACGTTTTGTTAGCTAAAAATTGATGGTTATTTTAAACGACTTTCAATTGTTTTTACTACTTTTGTCGATTAATAAACAATGATTGAAAATAAACAGCAAAATGGGCTGAATATAATGAAAAATCAGTAGTCCTCTTTTTTATGGTATTTTCGTTTAATTTAATGATTATTTTAAATTATCTTTAACAAAATAATATTGCGCATACTTCGCAAGTGAAATGAGAGGCAAAAAGAAGATCTATGCAGCAGATTTATTGTGAAAAATGTAAGCTTGTGAAATTATTAATACATAGGGAAACTGTCAGAAAAGTCTTTGAATTTTTCTATAGAAAATTTTCTTATAATTTGGAAAGGTATAGACATAAAATCACTCAAAAAAAGACGAGCTAAAATGTAATCAAAAATTTCCTTCAAAATAGTTATAAATTATCCTCAATTTAAGTAAAATTTTATTAAAACTTAGAAAAATTTTCTTAAAAAGAATAAAAATTCCTAAGTTTGAGAAAAAACGAAATAGTTTATATACTCAGAAATAGTTCATATTTTTCCTAAGTATATTATGATTTTAGGAAAAAAAAAACAAGTCAATTAAATAAAAATTTACTAATTTAAAAAAAAAAAACATCTTAGTATTAAGAAAATTGCATACTCAAATGTAATAAAATTAAGTTTAGTTAAAAAAAATTAGGACATAATTTACTCCCATTTAGTTCAAAAAATGTGTCTAACTTAAATAGAGAAAAAACTTGAACTTAATGTGTGTTCATTTTTGTTCGCGAGTAGTAAAATTAACTTAATTTTAGAAAGCCATTTCCAAATTCAGTTTTTAAGTATACCACTTTCTAATTTTGAAGAATTGTTTTCTAAAAATTATTTCAGACAATTAAAAACAAAAAGTAATAAATTTTTTTCTTTGTAATAATAAAAATTTACTTTATTTTAGAAGCTGATAAAATATTTCTAAGGAAAATTTTCATGCAACTTAGTTCAGATAAGTAAAAGTTTTCTAATTTTTAAAAAATAATAAAATTTGGTAAAGGAACAAATCAGTTAGTTTTCCTAATTTTCAAAAAAAAAAAATATTATTAAATAAAAGAAATTATTTATTCAGTTTAATTTCTTCGACCTTTTTAATACAAATTCCAGGTAATAAGTATTCAAGCTTAAGGTCTATTTTATACAAAATTATTTATTTGTTATCCAATATTTCGCTATCTCAATAGATAGCTTCTTCAGGGATTTTTTGTTTTTTAATTTTAAACAAATTTTTTAAAAAATTTGTTTAAAATTAAAAAACAAAAAATTTTTTAAAAAATTTGTTTAAAATTAAAAAACAAAAAATTTTTTAAAAAATTTGTTTAAAATTAAAAAACAAAAAATCCCTGAAGAAGCTATCCATTGAGATAGCGAAATATTGGATAACAAATAAATAATTTTGTATAAAATAGACCTTAAGCTTGAATACTTATTACCTGAAAAGAAATTAATTATTATTAATTATTAAATAAAAGAAATTAATTTTTGGTAAGTGATCGTGAGTCAAAAATATCTCACATGCCCATCTCTAATCTTAACAGTCTTAAATATTGAACTTAAAGTAGCTTAATATATATTTTAAAATTTCGAATTTGCGCTTTTATGTAATAAATTTGTTTGTTGACTACAATACAAAATATCGCAGGCACATTTTATGCATTACGGCATAATGGCTTTCCTATAATTGACATAGCGCTTATTAAACTTTATATTTATTGAAATATTTTATTCACTTAATAATAAAAAAGTTTAAATTTGTATATGTCAAATAAAGTTTAAGCTAAAAATCCCATAAAATAAACATATGACTTTTCCATTTTCCAATAATAACAAGAAATGTAACTGTGATATTTTGTATTTTTGCAACAATTTCCTTAAATTAGTTAATTTAAGAAGACAAAGGACCCCCAATGTTCCTTAGCCATAGATGCCGTGTGTCACGTAGAGTGACCCTTTTTGTAATTTTCTCAAGCAGAACCGTTAATTAACTACGAAAAGGATCTGATTTTGTCACAATTTACTACGTTTCAGCATATCCTGCAGTACATTTTTTTTAATTTGTTTATCTTTTTGCTAATGAAATTTAATTTATATTTTAAATACATGAATTTAGTATAATTCAATTTAGTTTTAAGAAAAAATTGTATAGCAAAAAGCTTGTTAAGAGCAGTGTCCTCACAAAGTGAAAGTCCTCCGAAAGTGGGAAAATACCTACTCAATGAGTGTAAAAGTACTTTAAAATATATGGTAAAATATATAACCTTAACCATAGAATCAGAGGAGAAGGATAATTTGCACTTAAAAGAAGTGCTATTTAACTTGTTGTTAGAAAATATTTTCTTATTTTTAGGGAGTTAAGTCCTAGTTTTTAGTAAAAAAAAAAAAATTATCTAATGAAAAAATTATCTAATGAAGTAAAAAAAATTATCTAATGAACTTTAATAAAATAAAATTTTTCTTAAAACCAAGGAAACATTTCCTAACTAACAGTACAATTTTAAATGATGTATGAACTAATTAGGAGGAAATTTTACTGTTTTCTAATAAAAATTTACTTCTCCGTAGTAAAATTTTTCTATAATTTAGAAATTTTGACGAAATTTTAAGTAAAATTTGTTTTTTTAATTTCTAGGAAAATTTTATTAAATATTGGTAAAAAGTATCTTTGGCGCCGTTTTCATTTCAATTTTTCCTCTAAATAAGTTAATTTTTTTTTAATTCTAGTTCATTTTTTTTTTTTTTTTTGAGTGATAACTCGAAAACTAAAAGAGGTTGAAAATCAGATTTTTTTATTGCCATTTCAGTACAATTGTTTCTACATTTTTTAATGTCAATATTTTTATTTGTATAAGTATCAATTTTCAATATTGATTCTTCCTAAAATACCCATAATTACAGCTTCTTATAATAAAAATCAAACACAAAACAAAAAAAAAAAAAAATTGTTAACAGTTGTTACAAGTATTACAACATTTTCATATTTTGTTTATGCAAATTATTTTGCTTGTTAAAAAAAAAAAACAACACAATATTTTCATGACACGTGTTCAAAACATAATAAACAAATGTGGCGTCATGTGCTGTTAACAAACACACTCGTTTACTGCCAGGGTGACAATCATAACAAAACAACAACAATTCGTGTACATATGACCTGACCCCCCACTTGTGACACTTATTATGTCAATTTTGTGTACATTACTGTCATGAAAGTAGGTTCCTTTGTTTATTTTTCTAATAAAAAAAAATCAACATGAAATTGACACACATTTTTCATAATTCAAATGAAAATAATGTTTAAGTTAACTTGTCAGAAGCTCAACATTTATTTTAAATGTCATTTTTTTTTTAAATTCTACAATAAAACATTTAAATATAATTTATGTTATATTTAGAACTGAAAAAAAAATATTTTTAATAGTTTTAAAAATTTAAAACATTTTCTTTTAATTTGAAAAATATTTATAATAAATCCTCATAAATCTTTAGCTGTCATGATAATCTGAAGTGTTAAATAAAATCAGGAAAAATTAAAATATCTCAAAACTTGGCGCTATAATAAACATATTTCAATATTTCACGATTTATTTATTTTTTTTTTGTGTTTTGTAATGTAACGTAAATATATCGTGTAGGCGTTTGTTATTCTAACCTAATGAATTTATTATCATAAATTCTTTAACAAAAAAAATAAAAATAAAAAAAATGATTATCCAGCATTAATACGCATTGTTCGTAATGCCTTTTTTAAGATGCTTGGAAAATTTGTTGAGTAACATATGCATTTTGTAATTAAACACCTTTAAACACAGCGGGTTAAACTCAAGAAATTTCATTTAAGCTTCACATAACAATAGGGTTACCAGGTGTATGTTATAATATACAATAATAAAAATATCTACTAAATTATTCAAATATACAGTTTGTTAATGTTGTAATAAGGAAATCAACACAGATGTTTTATAAATAATATTTGCAAAATATTATTAGTTCAACAGTATAGCAAAAATATGTCAGAGTTTCCCAACCAAGTTAGAGGGGTACTATTTATATTTTGGGAACTGGCAACACTAATGTTAATAGCTAAAATCTGGCAACACCATAATAAAGTTTGACATTTGTTAGCATAAACGTTCCAGCAAAAGCACACATTACTAAATAATGTGTAAAGTAATGTGGAGCCATAGGGGCTAATGGATTACTTTACACCTTACTTCAATGATGAATTTTACAGGCGATGATCCTCAAAGTAATGTATATTTATTAATTTATTTATTAAGTCTATGGAAAATAACATCCTTACAGACTATTATGATAACAATAAAAAAAAATGATGATAAAAAATACAAACATATGAGGGAGTAATATAATTTTAAATAAACTAAAAATTGATAAAAATATTATTTAATTATTAAGGTAAAGAATAATGTCTCTTTTAATAGTATCTAAGCTCTTATAAAAATCAAAGATATGATACAATTGATTAAATTCGATACATATACGGCGAAAAGGATCAGAATTAGCATAATTTGTAGAAAAGTATTTAACACTAAGAAATAGATAGTATCTTGATAAGCGATGTGGAACATTTATGTTGAGTTTGCTAACTAGGAAATCTGAATGTAAATCTCCATTAATCAAATTTATTAAAAAAGTTACATTTAACATTTTGCGGCGACTATAAAGTGTAGGAAACTTTATAAGCGCAAGACGGCTTTTGTAGGGAGGTAAGTGCACAGTAGGATTCCAACCAAGTCCACGGATGCAAAATATAGGGAATTGTTTCTGAACGGATTCAATAAAATTAGAGTGTACGTTGTAGAAAGGATCCCAGACAACAGAACCATATTCAAGAATTGGTCTCACTAGAGTAGTGAACAGCTTTTTTGTAATGTAAGGATCAGAAAATTCTTTTGCCCAGCGTTTGATAAACCCCAATACACCAACTGCCTTATTAATTGTCTTAGTAATATGATTTCGGAAATCCAAACGTCTATCCAATAAAACACCAAGATCATTGAATGTTTCAACCATCTCTAGCCGCATACCATTCATCATATACAAACCATTAACAGGAAGAGATCTTGAAAACACCATGTATTTTCATTTCTTTACGTCAAGGTCCATTAGGTTCAAATTACACCATGTAGTAAAATTATTAATATCGATTTGCAATAACCTTTGGTCAGTACAATTATTGAAGGAAAGAAGTATTTTGACATCATCTGCATACATCAAGCATTTAGAATATTGTAAAACCAATGGAAGATCATTAATAAAGAGTATAAACAAAAGCGGACCTAAATGACTGCCTTGAGGAATGCCAGATGTGACATTGATAACATTAGATTGTACAGTACGAAATTTAACACACTGTTTGCGGCTTTTTAGGTAGGAACCAATCCATTTAAGAAGCGTCAAACTGAAACCAATACGGTCTAACTTATATAGTAATAAATCATGGTTTACTCTATCAAAGGCTTTACTGAAATCAGTATAAACCACATCATCTTGTTTTCCATTAACAAAGCCATAATTTACTTAAGTTGTAAGTTCCAGTAAATTCGTAATTGTTGAGCAGGATTTACGAAAACCATGTTGCTGTTGTGAAATAATAGAAGACGCTTGACATGATAATGCCTCAGTTATCAATTTTTCAAATAATTTTGGAATTGAACTTAATTTAGCAATTCCTCTGTAATTTGATACTACGGATTTACTTCCAGACTTAAAAATTAGAGTTATAAAGGAAAATATGCCAGTTTAATTGAATTATTGTAGAGAAATGTTAGAGGAATGTATAGAAGATTTGCGCAACGTTTTAACACACAATTTGGGACTCCATCAGGTCCCGCAGCATACGACCATTTTAGTTTTAACAAGTTGCTTAAAACAGTTTGTTCATTAATAAATGAAATATTTATAGATGATTCCGGGATAATGAAAGGATATTGAGAAGTGTTGTTGAATTTAGTTGTGGAGTATGTTGAAGCAAAAAAATCAGCAAACATATTACTTATGGAGATATCGTCTGATGCCATTACTTTAGAGGTAATAATGTAAGGGGTTACTTATATGGTTACGAGAATGGAAAAAGTAAGGTGTCTAAAAATAGATTTTTAAAAAGAGGAATTTTTATTAAAAAAAAATTATTACAAATATTTTAAACGTTATTAAAAATAATGATGGGAATCGAACCAGGTAACTCTGGTTGCCAGCCAAGAACTCTACCCACGAGCAATCGACGCATATCGTATTTGATTGCTTAAAACTTAAACGAATTGTTGCGCTTCGTTTTTTCGCTAGTCTTGTCAAAACAAACATACATTACCCTTTTGCTTACAAAAAAACACAAAGTAATGTATCTAAAAATAGATTTTCAAAAATATTTCAATTATTACTTTACATTTATAAATCATAGATTACATAATCAGTAACTTATTACTTTGTGCTTGCAAATAATGAAAAAGGTAACGAGCTATAATTACAAGGTAACGCATGAAAATATCGCACCCATTACCAAAGTTTTGTTGGGGTACTCACAACGTTTTAATGTACAAGTTAAGAAAATCAATTTGGCCAAAAAATGGAAATTTCAAGAGAAGGTTTTTGTTGGATTATTTTACACAACTTTCGATGTGGATTATCTGAACAAGAATGTGTCGATCTGATCTGATCATTGTATGGCGATAAAGCACCTTTAAAAACCACGGCATATCGCTGGGGTATAGTGAATTAAATCGTGGTCGAGGTTCGGTCGACAATGAATTCCGTGTAGGTCCTCCAAAATCGGTTGTTGTGACACAAAACATTGATGCAAAGTGTTAACTGATAATGAAAGATCGTCCTGTGACATAAGTGCACATTAGTTGCACTTCAATACATTCAATTTTGCATGAACACTTAGTTGTAAAAAAAAATTTGTTCTCGCTGGATACCCCATAATTTATCAGTGGCTCAAAAAAAGGCTCGCGTCGATTGGTGTAAATGATTAAAAAGTTCAAACGTGGTGCTTTCAAAGACGTGGCAGGTGACGAATCATGGATATATGCGTTTTAATCGGAAACGAAACAGCAATCGACCGTGTGGGTATTCCAAGACGAGCTAAATTCAGCAAAAGTTGTTCGTGAAAGAAGCACAGCAAAGGAAATGGTCGCCTGTTTCTTCGGCCGAATGGGTCATGTGGCCACTGTTATGCTTAAGCAACGTAGGACAGTTAATTCTGAGTGATACACGATAATTTATTTGCCGGAAGTCTTCGGAGAAATTCGTAAAATCAACCGCCGAAGTCGAATTATTTTTCATCATGACACTGCGAGCTCTCACACATCTCGTCAAACAGGTGAATAATTGAGCAGTCAAAACATCGAATTGATGACTCATCCTCCTGATTTGGCACCCAATAACTTCTACTTGTTGCCGAATATCAAAGGTGAAATTCGTCGTCAACGATTTACGAGCGCCGAAAAAGCAGTTGAAGCATTCAAAACCCATGTTTTGCAGGTGTCTCAAGTGGAATGGAAAAACTGCCATGACAAATAGTTTGAACTAATGCAAAAGTGTATTGATCATCAAGGAGAATATTTCGCAAAAAAACAATAAAGCCATTTTCATTTCAAAATGGATGTTATTATTTGCTATTCCCGAAATATAAATAGTACCCCTCGTAGTTTCTTATCGCTTTGAACTACAGACAAAATATCAAATTCGCCAACTTCATCAAAATTCTTTGCATATTATAGTATTAATTGTAAATATATCTTATTTAACGCACAGCCTAAATGGTCGAAAAAGCTATATGAGAATTAATCCATGTTGATTTATTGAGTAAAGATGAAATTTACTTATAAACTTCAGCTATGTTTAGTAATCTCCCAATCAGCTTTCAGCTGATGTTGTTTTATGTTTTCCTTTGCTGTTTAATTCATAAAAACTCAAATGCAGGTAGAACCGTCAAACGGAGTTTTCAATTTTTATTTTTTTTTTTAATTTTTGATTATTATATTCTAAACAAACTTTATAAATTTAATAATATAATTCATTAATATCATGCGATATTATGTTACAAGGATAAAATTCGCTGTGGTTTACTTCGATTTTCATAAAATTAGGTTACAATGAGGACAAGACAAAAGATCTAAGTTGTGGCAGATAGCTTGATGATAAAATAAGGATACGGTTCAGAGAGAAACCGTAACTTTATAAAACGCCAAAAAAAAACTCTGCTGTCCATTGCAAGCCGTCAAAACGAGACATTCGGCGGACCGCAGACGTATCCTGCGCGAGCTGTGTGTGAAGTTAAGCCACCACCACATGTCCTCCAGTCCCAATTCATCAATTTGCGGCAACAAAAAAAAAAACTCATTGATCAGGGTTCTGTATCATTCACCTATCAGAGTAATTTTGTTACCCACAGCGTCCTCGAAAAAATAAGACGGGATGACATTGCCGTCGTAAATGGCCCATAATTGAGTGAATGTTATTATTCTTCTTGTGCGATATGTGGATTCTCAGTGCCCCAGAAGCGAAAATTTTATTTGTTTTCGTATCCGTTTAGATGAAAATGGGCCTGACGAATCCTTGAAAAATTCGTCCGTATTCCGCTTTTTTAAGGAGTACAGCCTTTCATGGCTTGTCGACGTGTATCCTGTATCTATTTACTTCAAAAATATTAAAATAAAACTGACTGTTGCCGACATTTTTAAGAGTTATAGCATCTTGCAATAGGGTAATATATGGAAACAGGGTGCATTAAATTTACGAAATTAAGATTTCTTTGTGCTCTCTACGGATGTTAAAGAAATTCGCATAGAGAAGAGAAAGATAAGAGTAAATTTTAAGGTGGCCAAACTACGAAATTTATATTTCTTTGTACTCATCGTTATAGTACTTGAGAAAAGAAAATTTTGTTTTCCACAGACTCAGGCGGGAGGGAGTGTGTTGCCGTGTCCGTCTATGAGCCAGTGACCAGTTAGTATGGCTCGAAAACCATATATGCTACTCCTACTGAGGAAACGTTAAAAATGCCCGAGATCGTAGTTGAGATTTGTGAGTCTCTCAGTAGTGGTAGACAAAAAAATATTGTGAAAAGTTTCAGACAATACGGAATTGAAAATTTTCTCGACCATATCAAAAAAAAATATTTTTTTTCGAAAAAAACAACATTTTTACCACTAAGTGATCTCGTGTGTTAAATTTCCTGCAGAGACTGCAAATTTTCTCCTATCGAAATTTGCGTGATTTTTTTCCCTTTAATAATGGAGAATCAAAAAATATTTTTGGTGAAAAAAAATTTGATTTCAAAAAAAATTCTAGTTTATTAGAAAAATTCAGATTTGCAGATGAAAACACAAGTTGAAGATTTGGTTGAAATTTTTTCAAAAATATTTGTTACTTCCATCCACAACTTCCTGGCGAAATGCCACAAAAGACGGAATTCGATTCAACCTTAAGTACAGGGTATGCCTTTAAATCGGCCATAGATTCCATTAAAACGGATAGCTTGGTTACTTTAGTGAAGTCGGTAACTTAGTAGATAGAAAGACGAGAATAAGGGTGGGGGGGTTGAATGCAAAAGGATATCCCGTACCTTATGGTTGGTGCTAGACCCAAGTGGAACGAAAACTCTTTCTGGCTTAAGCAAACAAAAAATCATGTTCGTTATAAGAACACTGAGCACTCCGCAAAGGTTGAAGGAACAGAACTAAACCTGAGGAGTACATTTTTAGAAATCCTAAAAAGGTCAAATGACACGTCCAAACTCGCGGAATTCCAAAAAAAAAAAAACTAGATGGATTTAAGTCTTTCACACATAATGATCTGTGCATACAAATACGAAATTTATGTCAAAGCAACAAAAACTTTCGTAAAATAAACAAATTTTCGTTGAACTTACGAAAGGTTTTGTTATTTTTACATCTGTAAGAATTTTTAGGCAAAAATTCTATCATTATGGTATCATATGTGAGTGAGATGAGGAATTAAGAATTAAGGGATTTAACCTTAACTGTTGGCATAAGACTTCACAATCAGAGTTAGTTATTAACTTTAACTTTAATTTGGTAACACTGTTTAACAAATTATTGTAATAAATACAGCAATATATACAGCAATTTTTGTTTTAATAATTTAGAACTCGTTGATGAATCATGTTGGCACAAAATTAACTAAGCCGTATTGTAGAAATACTGCAAATTTTTTTTTTTTTTTCCTGTGGGTTTACCTTAAATACTACAGTTCAAGAAAATAATTATGTGTTATTATAACTGGAAAAAATTTTTAAATTAATAATAATAACAAGAAGTTCAAAAAACTGTTGATGGGTGTCATAAAATAATAAAAAGTGTAAAAAAATATATATATAAAATAAAAACCAAATGTTAAGTAAAACAGGGTAACAAAAACATCTGCATATTATTAACATTTAAATTACATTAAATAAAATATTGAGAAGAGGAAGTGAAAAAGTAATATAAAATTTTAAAAGATGTATATTTTAGGAGGATAATATTGGAAAGGTATTTAAAGCTTATATATTTAGTAAAAGTAAAATATTTGGATCTAACGAGGGCAAGTCAATAAGTCTTTAC
The DNA here is from genome assembly GCA_949748255.1 of Eustalomyia histrio. Classification (NCBI taxonomy): domain Eukaryota; kingdom Metazoa; phylum Arthropoda; class Insecta; order Diptera; family Anthomyiidae; genus Eustalomyia; species Eustalomyia histrio. The sequence goes on from OX456525.1 coordinate 143,481,910, forward strand.
AAAATCAAATAAGGAGCTCTAAAAATTTAAAACAAAGAAGATTTTTGAAAAATGTCAAGTTTGCCAAAGACGACTGGTAAAATTTTTGGGAAAGTATGTCATTCAGTTTTTTTAACATTCAATTATTTTAACAAACTTTTTCTATTTTAAAAATTGGAAAATAATTAATTTTATGCTGCCATCAATTACTTCTACTTAAAAGGCAAAAAACCTACGAAAATCAAAGATAAGATAGATGAAGTCCCTGGTACATCTGCACCACTATTTAAGACTATCTGCAATTGGGTAAATGAATTTAAACGTAGCTGTACAGCCACAAATGATGATCCTCGTTTTGGACAGTTCAGCTGAGGAAATTACTTAGGAAATCATCGATAAAATCCACGATATAGTTTTGAGTGACCGACGAGTTAAAGTGCGTGTACTACCCAGCGAAACTTTGGTAATGGGTGCGATATTCTTATGCGTTACCTAATAATGATAGCTCGTTACCTTTTTCATTATTTGCAAGCATAAATTAATGTTACTCATTGTTGATTACGTAATCTATGATTTATATATGTAAAGTAATAATTGAACTATTTTTGAAAATCTATTTTTAAACACATTACTTTGTGTTTTTTTGTAAGCAAAAGGATAATGTATGTTTGTTTTGATAACACTAGCGAAAAAACGAAGCGCAACAATTCATTTAAGTTTAAAGCAATCAAATACTATATACGTCGATAGCTCAGTGGGTAGAGTTCTTGGCTGGCAATCAGATTTCCCTGGTTCGATTCCCATCTTGACCACATTATTTTTAATTACAAAAATGTTAAATAAAATATTTGTAATAATTTTTTTGAATAAAAATTACTCTTTTTTAAAAATCTATTTTTAGACACATTACTTTTTCCATTCTCGTAACCACATAAGTAACCCCTTACATTATCACCTCTAAAGTAATGGGTATATACATTACTTTGAGGCTCATCGCCTATAAAATTCATCAATGAAGTAAGGTGTAAAGTAATCCATCGGCCCCTATGGCTATACATTACTTTACCCATTATTTGGTAATGTGTGGTTTTGCTGGTTAGTTAAGGCCACAGACATAGCACACAATTTAGTGATTTCAATTTTGCACGAAAAACTGGGTGCGAAAAAGCAATCGGCAAGATGGGTCCGGCGTTTGCTCACAATCAAAAATAAACTCAATCGTGTGACTAATTCAGTAGGTGTTTTAGAACTGCAATTGCGTCGCAATCTTAATTAATTTCTTTGCCGATACATTATCATGAATTCACCACAAAACACCAGAAATAAAACGAGAGACAAAGCAATGTATTTTATCAGGTGAATTCGTCCCGAAGAAAGCAGATACAGTGAAATCTGCGGGTAAGGTTACATATGCCCAAGGTTTTTTGGAATATGCATGGAATTATCCAAATTGACTTTAAGTTGAAGGAAAAAGCAATAAATGCAAAATATTATTAATTAATATGGGGCCAATTAAGCAAAGAAATCAAGAAAAACACGCCCCCATAAAGACAAAAAAAAGGGATCCTCCATCAAGGTAATGCTCGGGTGCACAGGTGTTCAGTTTTGATGGCAATAATACACCAACTGAGGTTCAAATTATTGGCGCATGCGCATTTTTCTTCAGATTTGGCTCTCCAGCTACTTTTACTTGTTCCAAAATTTTTTCAAAATTAGGAGGAAATTTTTGCAGGAGAAGCCTATTTTGAGGACCGTTTATACAGAGAAAACTGATTTATTGTGACAACCGACTTTCTTGCCAACTGAATATTTTGGTTGCAGCAACCGAATTATTTAGTTGTGGCAACCAAATGTATTTCCGATCTAATTGAAATATATGGTTTCAACCGAAATTCCATTGCATTAACCGAATTTCTGTCGCCACAAACAAATATGTCTATAGCTCCAACCAAACAATTCGGTTGGCAAGAAATTCGGTTATCGCAATGTGTATATAGTATATGAACTAATGTTCCAATTTCCAATATCTTGCCGGAAAAACCTATTGTAATGAGCGTCTTTGGCAGCTTGTGTCATTTGGTTGCAACGTAAACAACAATACTTAATATTGTCTCGAAGATGTCAAATTTCGTACCAGATAGTGTTTTTGCGGAGTAATTTTCTTCATTACTTTAACATGCAGAAAAAAGCGGTCGAGAATCATCGAATACTAGTGGAAGTTTACGGCGAACATGATCTATCTGAACAATCGTGTAGGAGGTGGTTTGCTCGCTTCAAAAGAGGAGATTTTGACCTCGAAGAAAAGGAACGGCCGGGTGTCAACCCAACAATTTTGAAGACGAAGAATTTAAATCATTTTTATATGTGGACGAATGCCAAAAAGTTTGAAGGCGAAAAATTTAAATCATTGCTCTATGTGGAGGAATGCCAAATGCTTTAGGAATTTTCAGAATCATTGGAAGTGGATGAGTGGACAAACAGAAAGCGTCTAAAAGCCAAGGGATTGATTCAAAAAGCAAGGAAACTGGGTGTCATACGAGATGAAGACGAGCGACGTCAAAAGGATATTTTTGGCTTGTGAACAACTTTCGAACACCAAAAAAGGAAGGAAAGGATGCATTACGACAACCCTAAACCCAAAAAGTCATGGGTTTTGCCCGGACAGCCATCAACATCCTTCGCAAATCTAAATATTCATGGCATGAATTTTATACCCTGTATTTGGTGGGACCAGCGCGGCGTGATCTACTACGAGCTTGGAAAAATTGGAATCATTGCTCTATGTGGCCAAATGCTTCAGGAGTTGTCAGAATCAATGGGAGTGGATTAGTGGACAAACAGCAAACGTCTAAAAGCCAAGGAATTGATTCAAAAAGCAAGGAAACTGGGTGTCATACGAGTTGAAGACGAGCGACGTCAAAATGATATTTTTGGCTTGTGAACAACTTTCGAACACCAAAAAAGGAAGGGAAGGATCCACTACGACCACCCTAAACCCGAAAAGTCATGGGTTTGGCCCGGACAGCCATCAACATCCTTCGCAAATCCAAATATTCATGGCATGAAGCTTATACTCTGTATTTACTGGGACCAGCGCGGCGTGATCTACTATGAGCTACTCAAACCAAATGAAGCGGTCACGGGGGAACGTATCAGACTCATCTCATGCGTTTGAGCCGCGCACTGAAGAAAAACGGCGGGAATACAAAAAAAGACACGACAAAGTGATTTTCCAGCATGACAACGCTCGGCCACATGTTGCAAGACCGCTCAAGATTTACTTGCGAACGCTGAAAGAGTAATTCCAATCTTAACCGCGGTATTCTCCACACATCACTTCTTCCGCCTACTACTTCTTCCGGTCAATGACTCAAGGCCTGACCAAGCAGAAGTTCACTTCACATGAACACTGCAAAAAATGGGTCGATGATTGGATTGCCTCAAAAGACGAGTCATTCTTCGAAGGTGGTATCCGAAAATTGCTAGGAAGGTGGAAAAAAGTTGTGACCAGCAACACTCACAATATATTTTCCTTTACCGACTGTAAATTATTTTAAAAGTAATACAAAGTGTTTGTTTTTAAATGAAGAATCAATTTAAATTCATATTTTCTTAACTATTTGAATCAGTCATTCAAAAAACAAACTACAAAAAATACAGACTTTCAGTAAAAGTTGATATTCTCAGTTAAATATAAAATTTTTTGTTTTCTGTTGCTAACAAAAGAAATTCAAATAATTTATTTTTGTTTTTTTTTATCAAAATAGTTTGTTTAAATATAAAATTATTTTAATAAAAATTAAAAAAAAAATATTCAAATATAAATACATACATAGAAAATAAATACAAATAAAAAAATCAATTTGAAAAACAAATCACAAAAGTCGTTTTTTTCTAACGTTTTTACAGTTAAAAATTGATGGCTATTTAAACGACTTTCGATTTTTTTTAATACTTTTGTCGATTATTATACAATGATTGAAAAAAAAACAACAAAATGGGCTGAATGGAATGAAAAATCAGTAGTCGCCTTTTTGATTGTATCTTCGATTAATTTAATATGTATTTTAGATCGTGAGTAAAGACTTATTGATTCGTACATTAGGCGCTAGACTAGTGTCAAATTATTTATCAGAAAATTCTTCTTACTAATTAATATGGTGCCTTCTTTGAAAAGAGGATATCGAAGATATGAAAGTTGAAGGACTTTAAGGTATGGGAACACTATAATATCGCGAAATGATAGATCTTAGAACAGTTGTTGCCCGCCATCTGGTGGAGAGTTGGAGAAATTATATTATTTTATTTCGTGGGGCTAAAGAGCTACCGAAGGAGGGCGTTGCGATATGTAGGAGGGATAGAACAATGCTACATATTTTTTTCTAATTGATATTACCGTCGCTGGGGATTGAACCCTTAAGCTTCAGTCCAAGGAGCTAACCATTACACCATTAAGAAGAATAAACAAGTTGTTTGTTAGAGTATCAGATGTTTTCTTATAGAGGAGAGTTTTTGTAGATTATTTTGTCTTTTTTCTACACGTGTCTCTTTAATTACCCATTAAAAAAAATACCCATAGTATTCGACAAGAATTTATATTATAATTATATATCATTTCAAAGGGGAACTTACAAGGTTTCATAACTTTAATGGCTTTATTATATATATGTTAGTACTTCTTTCCATTTAATATTCTTTGTATAAAAAAAAATAAAACTTAATTTAAATAATTTATGTATGTTGCCAAAAGATATCAACCACCCTTATAATTACAAAATAATTTGAATAAAGTATGCAGAAAAATTTATAGCATAAATTTCTATAATGAGTACTATACAAAAGAATTAGGAATACAATACGAAAACGTTAACATTATTTTTAAGAGTAATAAATTATAATGCAAAATAAATGCGATTGTTGTTAAAGAAAGCAAAAGAATCATGCAAAAGAAGGGATACTTTAGAACAATATTTTAAGCAATTAAATTTTGAAATATTTTTCAACAATTTAAAAGATTTTTATAGAAAAAATAAAATAATAATAGGAATTTATCTATAAAGGGGGAAAAAGACATAGGACATATTTTTAAAGTCAGTAAATTGCAATTGTTTTTATGCTTTTTTTTTTACTTTACTTCACAGACAACTGGCAAATTGCTGCTGTCACTGTCTACTGAATAAATAAGTAGACTTGATGATACAAATTTTGTTAAATTTAATGATACAAAACTGAAAATAGCTTAGAATGCAGAAAAATACAATTGTTCAAAAGTATCTGTAACAACATCCCTTTTTCAAAAGTGTTGAAGTGGAGTAAGTACTTCAGCTGACAATGAAAACAATACAGTGACAGTCAGTAGACCTTGATATATGGCAAAAGTTTTAATTTTAACTCCCTGTATATGGTTTAATCATACCGTCATCAGTTCAACATCCCTTATAAGAACAATTTTTCAATTCAGTTTGTATTTAATATAAAATAAATAGCCTAGACGTCATGCTGTGTAGTCCTCCTTCTGTTTTCTAAGAGTAATCATCATCTGATACTACGCATTATACTTTTCATATTAATATTGGTATATTTTTTTTATATTTTTCATTTTATTCTATACAAAATATGTAAAGGTGTTTGCCATAAATCCATGTCACAATATTTTATTGTTTAACACAACATGAACAAATTCTAAACATGACTTTTTCAGGAAGAAAAAAGCCTCTGCCCTTCTTTTTAATTTTTTTTTGTTTTACAACAAATTGTTTCATTTCATTTTAATTTTTCTTCCTGTTTATCAAACATCCTTTTTTTGTTTTGTTTTTATACAGTAACATCCAAACACTCTTCAAGTCTCATTGTATTGAAGGCTATCATAATGATTAAAATGTTGCAGACACGCAGCATGTGCTTCAATTTACAGAACAAAAGAATCTCATACTACTGTTTGTTAAAGTAGAAATTGTAATGGCACATTATACATGCAGTTCCATTTTAAAATTTTTAGAACACTCAGAGAAAAGAAACTGTCTTAAAAAAGTTTAACAGAAAGAGTTCCGTATTACTCTAAACATAAAAGTTCATGTATGCAAAAAAAAAATGACGCCCAACTAGTGACTTATTTTAGAAGTAGCTGACAGTTAAAAAAGAAAGAAATAAGTCAATCCATTAGGAAATATGATATGTGAAATACAAGCCAGATAAAACTGCATTTAAAATGACGCCGAAACATAAGCAAACTTTTAAAGGCATAAAAAATAAATTTAAATACAGGCTGTGATCAGTATTTTTATATAAAACTGATAATACAAGGTTGGCGCCTGAGCAGGGACAACTTTTTAAAGATGTACACCGCACAGCGTAAATTTTAAATAACAAAGGTGTTATAGAACGTCTCGGAAATTCGAGTTCGACAACCAACAATTAAGACTCAATAACGACAGACATTTCTGGCTAAGATAAGACATCGCATAGATTGTATCAAAATGGTTCCTCCTAATAAGAAATACGAATTTGAGCATTTCCTGTTTTAGATTGTTACACAAAAATATGTGTGAATATGGTGCCTGAGCAGGGACAACATTCTAAAGATATACACCCGAGAGCGTAAGTTTTAAATAAAATTATCTACAAAGATATTATTGAATGTCATTGAAATTCGAATTCGACAACCAACCATTGAGACTTAATAACTACAAAAACGATTTCTAGATATAAGTAAATGATTCCTCTTAAGCAGAAATACGATTTCTAGCTTTTCCTGTTCTAGACTGTGGGTGTTGTGGTGTAGTGGTTGGCGTAGTGGACTGTTACACAAAAATATGTATTAGTATGGCGCCTAAGCAGGGACAACTTTCTAAAGATATACTCCCCAGACCGTAAATTTTAAATTAAAAGATCTATAAATGTGTTATAGAACGTCTCGGAAGCTCGAATTCGACAACCAATAATTGACTCAATTACTACAAGAACGATTTCTAGATAATGCTGGCTAGGATAAGACATCGTATGAATTATACGCAAATAATTCCTTTTAACCAGGAATACGATTTCTAGGTATCACTGTGCCATTCTGTGGGCGTTGGAAGTTCGTTACCCAATGACGGCAACATAACTTCAAAAAAAAAAAATATTTATGAGTATATCCCTTATACAGATCGCAACGTCTTCCTTCGGTGTTCCTGTAGCACGTAACTTTCTTGACGACTGTTTATATCCTCATAGAATTTGATTCTATAGTTATCTGAGTTGACGATTCTTTAATTCTGGGCATTCAAAAAGTAAAAGCTGCACTGTCTTATCCTCTCATTAATGCTTACAGCTTGCTAAACAAATTATTTGGTTAGTTCAACCCAACATTTTCTGCCGGTTATCCTAACCCTATTTCAGTTGTGACAGCAGATTGATTAGAACCAAATTCAGTTGGGACAACAATAATTTTCTCTGTGTGTTAGAATTCCTACAAGCACTTAACAAAACCAAGTACAGAGTAGGCTTGGAAATTGCCAAGCCTCACAAGAAGTTAAGACCTTCCACCTGATATGCGATGTGTTCCCAATCCCACAGAACAACACCACCAGAGCGACCAGGACATCCATTTGTAAAGAATCTCCGACTGGCACAGATATATTTATTGTACATTCAGCAGCCAACGCATTCCCCATGACAAAAATATCTCCAAAATCCATATCAATCTTTCGTGCCCAGGCGGATTTGGCCAAATGTTTCCAAATGATTGCCGGTTGTGATAATCAGACAAGACATTCATTGTATCTTAGCGAAACTATTGCCATATGACTTTGTGTCCACCGCTCTCCATCATTCCAGGATTTAATAGGTTAACATCGATCTAATAATTGCCCATCACAACCAGTGAATAATATACGACTAGACACCCCAGCTCCTACCAAATGTCTTTTGGCCAGTGTAAAAATCAGATAAGGCATGTTTTATTCTTCCCCCCGACAAATCCTTTTTTTATGAAAGTTTACTACCCAAAGTGTCTTCTTTATGAAAAAGACAAGCTTGGTGTTTTGTTGGTTGACTCAGACTAATTTGTCCTGCTGCTTTTATGATCCCCAGACTATTTTGTTCTTTTTATGAGATCGATAATCGTTTAAAAAAATTATCCCTGATTAGCAGTACAAAATCATCAATCTATGCCACCATATTTGGTCCCGTGTCTTTCATAATGCAAAGATTTCATTGATCGCATTGGACCAGAAAATTTAAATAGTTTTTTTTGGCAAAACGTTCTTTAAAATATCCATTACGTAAAAGTTAACATTGCAAAAAATGAAGCCCAACGGGGTTTAAGATTTTTTTGACTTTGGTAACAAAATGTGATTATCTTTGGATTTAAAATGCTTGACTAAAGGAGATAATGGGTTGAATTAGTCAGAGTGAATTTTATATCAAATATGATTGGAATCCATAACCCATTTAGTTTCACCAGGCCGATTATTAGGGTGGTGTTACGTAACTCACATTGATTATAATATAAAGAATATGAAAGATGCTAATATAACAAAATTTTTATAAATAGGAAAATGTATTAAAAACTATGGGAGCAATGGAATTTAAAAATATTTTAAGAAGGGATAGGGAATTCTTAGTTATAAAAGTGCTAAGAAAGGGTTTAGAATCAGTAATAGCACTACAAATCGAAGAGTTTTGCAATGAAAAAACTCCACAGCAACTGACAGATGCTCATCATTTGCAAATTAATCCTTAAAACCCACAGAATTTTCTATTGTAAATCTAGAAATTAAAGTTATTTAAATTTTTGTTATTATGTGAGGAGAGTGGCTGCTAAGAGCTTACTTTGACTCTACGAGTCTTCGTTGATTAGACCCAGGCGGGATGATCACACAAGAATTCTATACGAAGTGGGTCTGCTTGATCAGGGTAGAATTCCGGCGGGAATTTCGGATATTAGGAGTATGACCTTGGACTTCGGTGTAGTTCCCGGATAGGGAAGTTTGGCATGGATCCAACAAACTGTTTGAGGGGTGGGCAGTATTTACGGACGGGTCCAAGACGGACACTGGCACTGGTGCCGGTGTTTATATTGCTGTCACTGACGTGGAAATGTCATTCAGACTCCCAGATGAGTGCAGTGTCTTCCAGGCTGAGATCCTAGCTATCTGGAGAGCGACGGAAGTGATACTGAATCACATCGTAGGGGGGTCTGTGGTGACAATTTACGTCGATAGTCAGGCTGCGCTAAGGTCATTGACAAATTATACGGTGCGATTGAGCCTGGGCGCACGGTGTAGGAATGCTCTGAGGGAGCTCATGGTTGCGTTCACAGTAAGGCTGTGTTGGGTACCCGGACACTGCAAGGTGGATGGCAATGAGGTGGCGCACGAACTCGCGAGGGAGGGTTCGAATCTGGACTTAAGGATAAGGGACGGGGGGTAAAGCCCCCCTTATGTCACTACTATGGGGTGATACGCGAGTGGTTCCGTGATGCCGTTAGCCAGTCCTGGAGGGACATAGCGGATTGCAGGGTGTCGAGGGCGTTACGGCCCGGATTGGACGCAGGGGCAATCAGGATTCTACTAGGATTGGATAGAAGTTGTCTCAGTACCCTTATAGGGTTCTTGACGGGGCATTGTTCTGTTAGGCCTTTAACGAGTAAATGGGATAATGCCATACATGACTTCTGCAGACTGTGGAGCCGAGGAGCTAGAGACAATGCAGCATGAACTGTGTCACTGTCCTAGGATGCAGGGTCTCAGGCAGAAATTGCTAGGGGATATATTTCACGACGAACTGGGGTGTATCGCTGGATGTAATCCAGGAAATAGGACGGCTGTTTCTGATGGGGGGACAAGACTCCCCTACAGTGAGTCTTGTCCTACGTAGTTTCTTTATTTCTTTGAACCTGTCAACTGTTTTCTCTTTTCTTCTCTTTCTCTCTCTCTCTCTTTCTTCTTCCTCTATACTGAAGGCTCACAACGGACCGCATTGGCCTCCGGGTGGAAATGCGCCCTTGGGCGCACAACCCTTCTTAACCTAAGCTAAATTTTAGTTGAAGACCTCAAATACCTACAAAAAATCCTGCCCTATTATTTCTTCAAGTGCACTCCATATGAAAGTGAAATTATGAATAAGTTTAAAATGCCATTGGCATAACTTTCCGTTCCTTTTTTTTTTTTCTTGTGTGAGTGTACAAAAAAAAAACTGAATAACTGTTAGTATGACTTTAGCAACAAACTGTGTTACAATAAAACAGTTGGTGGCTGTGGCCAAGAACATGGTAATAATCCATCACTAAAGGATATATTATTTGTTACCAACATAAGTTTGCTTACTCGCTCTCTATCTTTCGAAATACAACAAACTTTATGTAACTGCTGCTATTTTGTTGTTTTACTTTTGATAATTAATTTAATGTTTTCCATTGGATTACTTGGCAAAAAAAATTGTATTTTTAAAGTTTTAATGGAAATTATCTAACAAAATATATATGCATCATGCTACCTAATGATTATTTAATTACAATGGCAAGAGGTTTTGTTTTTTTTTATTTTTATTTAAATCAATTTTAAAATAAGTGTAACTAATTGTTGTTTAATGTTTTAACTTAATGCTAATAATGCACACAAATTATAAAAAAGATTCTTGAAACTTAGGAAAGAGAAAGAAATATAAATATTTAATTTAAGACGTTATAAAGAAATAAATAAAAAAAGACTTTAAAGACCAGATAAATCTGTTGGCAAAGAAGGATAAAATTTCGAATATGCACTAGAGAAGAGAATATTCAATCGTTTTTGCATTTTAATATTTTTAGAACTCGTTGATTTGCAGTAAAAGGTTTTAACTCTCCCTTTTAAGAAACTTCACAAAGAAGTCATTACTCTTGACTTACAAACTTAAATTTTTAATTCTTTACAACCACCATACTGTCAATATTATTTCATTCTCAATGTCTTATTATCCATATTTTTTTATAATTTTCTGTTTAAAAACTATTTTAAAATTCCATAAATATAAATCCCATCAATTGTTTTTGTCATAATAATCGCCATAAATATTTCAGTGATTGTTGAACCAGGAAGTATTAGAACATAAGAGAAAAAAAACAATCCATTTATGGATTTGAATAAAAAAAAAACAACTTCACATTAAAGATTATTATGAATCTCACGTTTTAACTACGTTACTCTTTTTTTGTATGCGAATATGTCATGCATACCCCACACGAGTCATGTTAAAAAAAGAAATGTATTTTTTTTTTTTTTTTGACTTCTGTTTGTCAAAGAGATTTTAAATCAGTAGGGACATTCACGTCAGAATTTTTGAATAAGAAACTTTTAAATAATAAGAGACCACTTTTTACTGTAGCCAACTTCTTAGATTCTTAGAAGTCATTTTGACAGATTTTGAGAACTTGTAGGGAGTTTCCACAAGATGTTCGCCGTAAGACTTGCGTGTAACTACATGTATTTTGTTATATATAACTCAGGATATGGGAAATCTTGTTTTTAGAATTTTCCCATAACTAAACTCAGCGGGAAATAAGAGGTCAATTGCCCTAAAAGTACTTATCCAGTGACTGGTTAAATTTGATATTGTTACAAGAGAGGTATAATTTATTGTTGCTGTAGGTTAAGCGGTGTCAATTGCACTTTAAGTGAAGCGGTTTCTTTCAAATAAAAATAGCGATCATGGACCAATCCCTGCCACCTTGGAACTTATCCAGCGTGGCCGGTCCATTTATCTGTAGGGAAATCACTTACAAGTATTATGGACCAATCTCTGCCACCTTGGAACTTATCCAGCGTGGTCGGTCCATTTATCTATAGGGAAATCACTTACAAGTATTCCAATTAAAACTATCCGGTTTGTATGAAATTTGGATATGTAATAAAGAAGAAAAAAATTAGAAAATTAAATCAAGTAAAAGGCGAAGTGAGAGGCAAAGTACTCCAAATTTCCGAAGCCGACATGAAGCGATCACCTAGAAGCCTAAGTCATCTATCACAAAGCTTAGGATACTCGCACATCACATGCTTCTACATCTCTGATTCCAACTTGCAAAACCTACAAAAACTGCTGTCAAACTGACCCTGCTTGTACCTCAGATTCCAACTGGCAAATATTGCTGGAAAATTTACCCTGATTGTGCCGATAGTACCTCAGATTTCAACTGGCAAAACCTACAAATACTGCTGACCAATTGACCGTGCTTGTGCCGATAGCACCTGAGATTCCAAGCCGCAAAACCTACAAAAACTTTTGTCCAAATAACCCTGATTGTGCCGGTAGTACCTGAGACCACAGTGTCTAGTAAACCAACTCGTTGATGTCCTTTAGTCTCCTCTGTTAAGCGACAAGAGTCGTATTAGCTTGGCTTTGGACAATAGAAGTTTCCCAGTATCCAGAAAATTTGGTCTCCCTCCATAACCCGAGCTTTTCCTTATCCCGTGGGTACTTCACAGAATGTTCCGGGGTTCATGAAGGGTGGACGGGCACAAGTAGTCAGTCCTTTCGTTACCCTTATGTTCATGGCCAGGATTTCACTCTAGTGCATCAATATCAGACAAATATAGAATATAGATGAGTAGTCTAACTTTCAATGCGAGGTCACGCTATGCCTGAAAGATGTTAGAGTATTTACTCATGACTAGTGCCTGTTGGAATTTAGGTCCATAGACACCCGTCCTCGTTAGTATACTCGCCTGACTCGACCCATTAGTAAACCATATCAGAGCCTTTTGCTCAGACTCCCAGGACCGATTGGTTCACGTACTCCTTTCAAATAACATATCCGTAAGTCTGAGGGCGCCCAATCACAGGCAGCCTGCATTACAGAAATATGTAATGGTGGAATGCTAGTGTTTCCAATTCGGTTAACCGATTCTTCAATTAATCCCCTCTATTTCGGTTAATGAAGAAACAAATAATTTAAAACTAAAAAAATATCCGAATTATCGGTTAAAGTAGATCGATTAACGGGTTAAATTTTTACCATAAATTGTTTCCGTTATTTTTTCTTAAAACTTGCTATTTTATAACTTAAGGTAAAAATAGCACGTTAAGTATAGAAAAAAATGGCTAACTAAAATACAATCAAATTCTTTTAAAAGCAAGTGAAAGAGATTTTGAACATCAAAGCAAGTGCTATATATTCTTTAGGAAAGTCAATCAACAGTTTTATTTATTTAAAAATTATACTTAACCCTTTGACTGTCCCCAAACAAAAAATTTTTTTATACCGTCCGTCCACGTACATAATCTAGTAAAAATGACGTGCATCACATATGATACACGGGCCAATATTTCAACTATTTATTATGCATCGCATACGATTCATGCCGTTTTTATTCTTTACTATCTATCTACAGGTTGGTTGAAAAGTTCCTGCGCTCGAAATGAAAGACTACTGTTTTTGTTACGAAATATATTTTTTTATTCAATATAATCTCTACACTTGTTCCAATGATCTTCCAATAATTTTATCCCATCCTTATAATGGTTTTCCGGAAGCTCTGCAAAATAACCGTCTACGGCTGCTATGGCCTCTTCATTAGACGAAAACTGCTTTCCACGAAGGAATTGTTTGAGATTTCTGAAGAGATAGTAGTCACTGGGAGCCAAATCTGGTGAATACGGTGGATGTTCAAGCAATTCGTACTTTATTTCTTTGAATTTAGCCATCGTCAAAACACTTTTGTGAGCAGGTGCATTGTCTTGATGAAAAATGATTTTTTTCTTCTTTAAACCAGGTCTTTTCTCACGAATTTTTTCATCCAGCTGATCCAAAAGGCTGCAATAATATTCAGAGTTGATTGTTTTACCTTTCGGAAGATAATCAATCAACAAAATTCCTTTTGCATCCCAAAAAACTGATGCCATAACCTTCTTTGCTGATCGTTGTGACTTCACCTGCTTTGGAGCTGAATAATCAGCTTTAGTACACTGTAAACGTTCTTGTTTCAATTTAGGATCATGGTGGTAGATCCAAGTCTCATCCATAGTTATAAAACGACGCAAGAAGTCGGTTTTATTCGGCTTAAAACGCTCCAAATTACGGTGAGAAATTTGTTTTCGATCCAGTTTTTGTTGAATTGTTAATGTGTGCGGCACTAACTTTCCAAACAGTTTTTTCATACGTAATTCTTCATGTAAAATATGGAGTACTCGTTCGTCTGAGATGCCTATGGCATTAGCAATTTCACGCTTAGTCAAACTTGGATCTTCCCTAACCATATTATGTACCTGCTCAATGATTTCTGCTGTGGTTGCAGTTTTTGGTCGTCCTTCGCGTGGATCGTCTTAAAGGCTGGTACGACCACGTTTAAATTCACCAGCCCAAAATTCAACGGTGCGTTTTAAAGGTGAGGACTCCTTATACACTTCAAACAATTGTTCATGAATTTCCTTTGCTTTTAAGCCATTCAAAACAAAGAATCTAATGACTGCACGATATTCAATTTTTGCCATCCCATCTAAAAATCTAAATATATATGAGCATACATGATCATACATGGGTCTGTATATGATCATACATGGGCATACATGGTCATATACGTCCATACATTGTTCAATATATGACCATACATGATCTCATATATGATCATATATCTTCGGATCCGAAATTTGAGGGTATATGGACGTATATGATCATATACGAGCATACATGAATAATATATGAGCATGTATGATAATATATGCACATATATCACCATATACCCTCAAATTTCGGATCCGAAGATATATGATCATATATGAGATCATGTATGGACGTATATGACTATGTATGCCCATGTATGATCATATACAAGCCCATGTATGATCATGTATGCTCATATATATTTCGATTTTTAGATGGGATATTAAAAAAATCAATGACACGTAACTTCAAATGGCTTGTAAACAAAGAAAGAATTGACAGAATGACTTGCAACTTTGCATGGGGCCTACATGGGAAATTAAAAATTGTTAAAATATAGTTAAAAGTTTACAAATTTTTTCTTTAATAAATGAAAAAAATCTTCTCAAGACAAATTCTTAAAATATAAAATTTTTTGGAGCCTCCTTTATAAAACCCCTTAAAAAAAAGATTCAAATTTAAATACAAATGTTTATAATCATCAATAACTTGTCTGCAATTTCTCAAAAAAAAAAAAACACATGAATATGACCTAAAATTTTGCTTAAATCAAAAGTGGTTAGAATTTCTTCTCATGATAGATTTGAAATTTATTTATGTATAAATATGTTTGAAAATATCTATACAATTGTCTATGAATACATTATTAAGTTTTGAATACATATGAATAACGTACGTGATTGTCTCATTGCAAGTTAAAAGTAATGTATTGTTTAAATAAAATACCATAATAATGGTACGTATAAACAATTCTTGTAAATTTTTGCTTAAATGTCAATTATTTCATGGTTTATTATCAGATGGTGTTTAAAAAAAAATAACTAAAAAAAAGTGTTGGTTGTTGGTTGTCTTAGATGTCAAATACACCCATCCCACATATAACGAAGTTGATTTTTTTTTTATCTTTTCCCTTTTTTTTTTTTTTTGTAAGAAAAGCAACACTCAGAAAATTCTTGATATTAATTTAGTAAAATTATGCTTGTTTCCCTTGGAAGGGGGATACAGGAGGGATGAAAGGTGTAGGGCTGCAAATTTGGCAGCACTGTAATTTAGCCAACTATAGTTTTGAAAATCTACAGGTTGGTTGAAAAGTTCCTGCGCTCACCAAGAGATCACACTGCTAGCTCCAAACTTTTTTTTTCTCAAGTTGGTATAACTGTCCTGAGAACACATGCAAAGTTGCAAGTCATTCTGTCAATTCTTTCTTTGTTTACAAGCCATTTGTAGTTGACGTGTCATTGATTTTTTTTTAATATGGAAAAAATTGAATATCGTGCAGTCATTAGATTCTTTGTTTTGAAGGGTTTAAAAGCAAAGGAAATTTATGAACAATTGTTAGAAGTGTATAAGGAGTCCTCACCTTCAAAACGCACCGTTGAATTTTGGGCTGGTGAATTTAAACGTGGTCGTACCAGCCTTAAAGACGATCCACGCGAAGGACGACCAAAAACTGCAGCCATAGCAGAAATCATTGAGCAGGTACATAATATGGTTAGTGAAGATCCAAGTTTGACTAAGCGAAATTTCTAATGCCATAGGCATCTCAGACGAACGAGTACTCCATATTTTACATGAAGAATTACGTATGAGAAAACTGTTTGGAAAGTTAGTGCCGCACACATTAACAATTCAACAAAAACTGGATCGAAAACAAATTTCTTAGCGTAATTTGGAGCGTTTTAAGCCGAATAAAACCGACTTCTTGCGTCGTTTTATAACTATGGATGAGACTTGGATCTACCACCATGATCCTAAATTGAAACAATAACGTTTACAGTGGACTGAAGCTGGTTGTTCAGCTCCAAAGCAGGTGAAGTCACAACGATTAGCAAAGAAGGTTATGGCATCATTTTTTTTTGGGATGCAAAAGGAATTTTGTTGATTAATTATCTTCAGAAAGGTAAAACAATCAACTCTGAATATGATTGCAGGCTTTTGGATCAGCTTGATGAAAAAATTCGTGAGAAAAGACCTGGTTTAAAGAAGAAAAAAATCATTTTTCATCAAGACAATGCACCTGTTCACAAAAGTGTTTTGACGATGGCTAAATTCAAAGAATTAAAGTACGAATTGCTTGAACATCCACCGTATTCACCAGATTTGGCTCCCAGTGACTACTATCTCTTCAGAAATCTCAAACAATTCCTTCGTGGAAAGCATTTTTCGTCGAATGAAGAGGCCATAGCAGCCGTAGACGTTTATTTTGCAGAGCTTCCGGAAAACCATTATAAGGATGGGATAAAATTTTTGAAAGATCATTGAAACAAGTGTATTAAACTTCTAGGAGATTATATTGAATAAAAAAATATATTTCGTAACAAAAACAGTATTCTTTCATTTCGAGCGCAGGAACTTTTCAACCAACTTGTACAACCATCTTTCTGTAGCTCAGTTTTGCCAAAACTTGGTGTTTTTTTTTTTTTTTTGGAAGGGTGTTTAATACATAAATTTTTGGTGGTTTTGTAATATATAATAATGTATTTATTTAAAGTAGCAATTTTTTTTTATATATAAGCAAAATAAGAATATAATAATGTCTCTGTAATTGAGTTTATAATGAATTTTTTATGTATTTTTAATGTGTGTTTCATGCGTATGATAATGATCATATTATATCAATTGTTGTATATGGTTTTATTCAGTTGATACTGCTATCATTATTTTTTTTTTTATTTTTATTCCAAAATCTAGGTCAAGTCATGTGAGTGTAAGAAAAAATTTGATTTTTTTATTTTTTGAATATTGACTGGATTTTTGGTAGTTTTTTTTTCTTCACCTCACTTAAATGTTAGAACATTTCATAGATTGTACAGTAGACAGCATGTTGGTATGATTGAATGATAGATTTATATTTTCATTTTAAAATGATTTAGAAAGTTTTTCTATAGTTTTATTTTGTGGGTTTTTTTTTTGGTTAACGAGTTTTGAATAACAATGGATATTGTGTTTTTCCCCCCTTTTGTTTTCTAATATCGATTGTGTGTGATTTAGATTTTATTGTCTTTCTATTGTAGGTTAATTTGAAATTCTAAAGAATATTAAAGTTCATTAAACTCATAGAGTAGTTGTATATTTTGCATAAAAATTCATAATAATTTATATAATAGTTAACAAGAATTTGTTTTGTATTTCAAAAAAAAAAAACAACTAATTTGAAATAAGTATCATGATTATGAAAATTTTTCAAGTAGTAGTAGTAGAAAATTTAAAGATAACAAGTCTAATTTAAAAATAAAGGGTGTCCCAAGAAGAACGCAATTTTTAAATTTTAAATAAAACACAGATATTTAAAAAAAAAATCGTGAAACTTTATTATATCGTAAGGTAGACAGAAT
The DNA here is from genome assembly GCA_949748255.1 of Eustalomyia histrio. Classification (NCBI taxonomy): domain Eukaryota; kingdom Metazoa; phylum Arthropoda; class Insecta; order Diptera; family Anthomyiidae; genus Eustalomyia; species Eustalomyia histrio. The sequence goes on from OX456525.1 coordinate 143,499,841, forward strand.
GAGGTTATGTATGGAACAATATATCGTGCAGATGGCCGCCGCGGCTTTGCTGGCATGCACGCGATCTTTTAATGAAATTTTCAATGACCGTTTTGCATGAATGCTGCGGTATTTCATTAATGCAGCGTCCAATTTCCTCTTTAAAGGCTTGAGTCGTCGTCGGCTTATTCGCGTAAACTATCGACTTCAAAAAACCCCAAAGAAAAAAATCTAATGGTGTTAAATCGCACGATCTAGGCGGCCAATTCTGATCTCCAAAACGCGAAATAACACGACCGGGAAATGACTGATGCAGCAATTGAATTGTTTCTCTGGCTGTATGACATGTGGCGCCGTCTTGTTGGAACCACATGCACTCCACATTCATTCCTTCAATTCTAGGCAAGAAAAAACTGGTTATCATTTCACGATACCGAACACCATTGACTGTTTGCGCTTGAAAATGGGCCTCGTCACTGAAGATGATTTTATCGGCAAAATCAGCATTTTCATGTTGTCTCTCCAATACCCAATTAACGAACTCCCTTCGCTGTCCATGGTCAGCTGGCTTTAGTTCCTGAGTCAATTGAACTTTGTATGCATGAAGATGCAAATCTTTCGTCAAAATTCGCTGCAAAGTGGATTTGGAGACACCAATTTGCTGAGCTCGGTGTCGAATTGAGGTGGATGGAGTTTGAGCGACATCATCACGTACAGCTGCGACATTTTCGGTCGATCGACCTGGTCGATGGCACGTTGTTGTCTTTACATCACTAACATACCCAGTTTCGGCAAATTTATCCATTAATCTCTTTACAGTTGACTCTTTTGGAGCATTATTGTGACCCCAAATTGATCGCAATTTGCGAACTGTGGCCGCAAAACTTTCACCATTTTGGTAAAACAATTTCACAATGAGAATGCGTTGTTCATTCGTGTAGCGCTCCATTTTTACTAACCTCGTACCTTCTACTAGCAAACAATAACAATTGTTCAAATGTCAAACAATGACACTTCCAATGTTGCCAGATTTAAAAATTGCGTTCTTCTTGGGACACCCTTTACATATATACCCATTTATGATCATATACAAGACCATGTATAATCATGTATGTTCATATATATATTTCTGTATTTTACATGAGAAATCAAAATTTCTTAGGAAAAATATTTCAATCGCACAAAGTTTACGGTCTTCACAGAGAATTTAAATTTTTAAAATCTCTTATAATAGAAAAATATTAATTTATTCCAAAAATTCGCTGTGGGAGTCAAAAATTTCATTCGAACTATTTTTTTGCTTTTATAAGAGAATATAAGGAAATATTTCTCAAAAAAAAAATTTTCATTTAAAAAGGAAAATATATTTTTTTAAGTAAATTTTGTAAATTATTCGATCTGTCTGTTTTAATTATATATTTTTAATTTTATCAGGCTCGAGATTATAATATTTAATGTTACTAACGAATAGTAAACACTATTTTTTTTATTAAATGGAAAAAATTGTAAGCATCACCGCTAGAGGAAGTGCACAATTTCGACCCGAGCGACCAGGTCATCCTCAGCCTCCTTATGAACCACCCAACCCACAAATAACTCATGGTTTTGAAAAGGCTTTTATATCACACACTCTAAGGAAAATGACTATGCGAAATTACATTTTTCAGTTAGTGAATCATTACCCGTACAGCTTTTTTCCATCTATTTATAGATGATCTCGAGCTTAATATAATTAAAAATATATATTCCCATCTAAAAATCGAAATATATATGAGCATACATGATCATACATGGGCCTGTATATGATCATACATGGGCATACATGGTCATATACGTCCATACATTGTTCAATATATGACCATACATGATCTCATATATGATCATATATCTTCGGATCCGAAATTTGAGGGTATATGGACGTATATGATCATATACGAGCATACATGAATAATATATGAGCATGTATGATAATATATGCACATTTGAGGGTAAATTTCGGATCCAAAGATATATGATCATATATGAGATCATGTATGGTCATATATTGAACAATGTATGGACGTATATGACCATGTATGCCCATGTATGATCATATACATGTATGATCATGTATGCTCATATATATTTCGATTTTTAGATTGTTTTTTTTTTAATTTTTTTCGAATTTCACATTTAGATTTTTAGATAAAGCGTAATTCCTTCAAACGCTGAATTCACTTCACACTAACAATTTACTAAAAATTATAGTTAAAACAAAGGTAAATGCAGTTAAAAAGACGATAAAGGATTTACGTTTAAGAATTTGTTACTTTTAACTATTAAAAAAAAAACAACTAATAATGTCGTATAAATAACTGAAAAAATTTTACTACAAACAATTCTAAGCTTGATTTTTGACAACTAACAAAATTGTTAAAAAATGTAGTGTTTTTTACAGTTGATTGATTCGATGACTTTTGAAAAACAAAATAGTAAAAACAAATTACAAAAATCGATTTGTTTTTTTTTTTTATAGGAAAATTTGGCAACCTTGGACAGAGCAAAAAAAAAAAAATAAAAATCTTACAAATATAATGTTTCATTTTTCTGCAATTTGAACTTAAAAATATCCTCAGGAACTGAAGCAGTTACGTTGCATTCAAAATTATTAGTCAGTAGAAAGAAAATCCTAATAAGAGCGGTTAAAACAATAATTTTAAAACAAACACTTTTTAAGAGGAACATGAATTGTTCTTTAAGTGTTAGTTATATGAATTTAAAGAAAACAATCTTTCAAGGGATTACCCCAAATGCAAATTTTAAAGAAATTTGTGTAAAAATACATTTTTCTTTAATTTAACATATCTGATGTTTTAAGGTATAAAAAAGGGATTGAAAATAAAAAAAAACAGTTTTTGTTAAAATACATCCACTTTATCAGTGTAATTAGCATTAAATCAAGTGTTTTTTTTTAGGTGATAAAAGTGTCAGAAAAGTAGAACGTCACTTGCGTCAAGGGTGTTTTTTTTTTATCGAATGTCATCTAAAGTAATTACGTTTTTAATTATTACTATAATAAAAAATGACGTCTTTCAAGTGCTTAATTTAACTAAAACTATTGTAATAAATAATAATAGTTAAAAGTAGTTTTATAATTTCAAGTGTTTTTTTTTTAACTAAACTTCGAGTTGAGAATGAGTTATTTATAAAGTATTAAAAACAGTCAATATTAAAATTCATGGCATGAGTTTAAATAATATTAATATTATTTTTATTATTATATGAATGAGTATTTTTTTTTTATTAGGTATTGTTTGTATGTAATTTTAAAATTATTTAAAATTAAGTACATATTTGTCAATGTACCGTAAAAGGTACAATCGATTTGTCGTCAACTTAACAAGCGATATTTTTTTATAACAAAAAAAAAAAAAACAATTGTTGATTTCTTGCATATTAATTGCAAGTCAGATACTTTTTGTTTAAAAATAATTAACCTTGAATTATGATTTAAGTTTTTTCAACAATAATCAAGGTTAGAATTGTTTACATATATACAAGACATGGTATAAATGAGGTAATCATTTTAAGACATTTTAAAAAATTTCAATACAAGAAATTTTGCAAAAAAAAAAATAAAATATTGTTCTTTTTTTATAGTTGTATTACAAAGTTTGTTAACTCATCAAACGTTTATCAGCTTACAAATAAGTACCCATGTAAAGATTAAAATATATAAAAACATACATGAATGATCATGCAGGTTGGTTGAAAAGTTCCTGCGCTCACCAAGAGATGGCACTGCTAGCTCCAAACTTTTTTCTTCTCAAGTTGGTATAACTGTCCTGAGAACACATGCAAAGTTGCAAGTCATTCTGTCAATTCTTTCTTTGTTTACAAGCCATTTGTAGTTGACGTGTCATTGATTTTTTTTTAATATGGAAAAAATTTAATATCGTGCAGTCATTAGATTCTTTGTTTTGAAGGGTTTAACCGCAAAGGAAATTTATGAACAATTATTACAAGTGTATAAGGAGTCCTCACCTTCAAAACGCACCGTTGAATTCTGGGCTGGTGAATTTAAACGTGGTCGTATCAGCATTAAAGACGATCCACGCGAAGGACGACCAAAAACTGCAACCACAGCAGAAATCATTAAGCAGGTACATAATATGGTTAGTGAAGATCCAAGTTTGACTAAGCATGAAATTGCTAATGCCATAGGCATCTCAGACGAACGAGTACTCCATATTTTACATGAAGAATTACGTATGAAAAAACTGTTTGGAAAGTTAGTGCCGCACACATTAACAATTCAACAAAAACTGGATCGAAAACAAATTTCTCAGCGTAATTTTGAGCGTTTTAAGCCGAAGAAAACCGACTTCTTGCGCCGTTTTATAAATATGCATGAGACTTGGATCTACCACCATGATCCTAAATTGAAACAAGAACGTTTACAGTGGACTGAAGCTGGTTGGTCAGCTCCAAAACAGGTGGTCACAACGATCAGCAAAGAAGGTTATGGCATCAGTTTTTTGGGATGCAAAAGGAATTTTGTTGATTGATTATCTTCAGAAAGGTAAAACAATCAACTCTGAATATTATTGCAGCCTTTTAGATCAGCTGGATGAAAAAATTCGTGAGAAAAGACCTGGTTTAAAGAAGAAAAAAATCATTTTTCACCAAGACAATGCACCTGTTCACAAAAGTGTTTTGACGATGGCTAAATTCAAAGAATTAAAGTACGAATTACTTGAATATCCACCGTATTCACCAGATTTGGCTCCCAGTGACTACTATCTCTTCAGAAATCTCAAATAATTCCTTCGTGGAAAGCATTTTTCGTCGAATGAAGAGGCCATAGCAGCCGTAGACGGTTATTATGCAGAGCTTCCGGAAAACCATTATAAGGATGGGATAAAATTATTGGAAGATCATTGGAACAAGTGTATTGAGCTTCTAGGAGATTATATTGAAGAAAAAAAATATATTTCGTAACAAAAACAGTATTCTTTCATTTCGAGCGCAGGAACTTTTCAACCAACCTGTATAGTGATCTCATATATACATATATCTTCGGATATCTTCGGATTTGAGGGCCGCATAAGGTCATATTGTATATAATCATACATGATCATATATAATCATACATGATCATATATAAACATATATGAGAATATATAATCATATATGGTAATATATGAACATAATTAATCATATATGAACATATATATAAATCATATATGAACATATATAAATCATATATGACCATATATAAATCATATGTGAGCATACATAATCAAATTTCGGATCCAAAGATATATGGTAATAGATGAAATCATGTATGGACGTATATGATCATGCATACACATATATGATCATATACAAAAGCATGTATAATCATGTATAGTCATATATATTACGTTAATCACTTGGAGCCTGCAAAATGATTATATATAAGAGTCTTTTAAGAGTCACAATTTCTGAGCACAGGGAATCTTAGAAACATGACCTGGTCAAATAAAAATAATGAGTTTTGCCACCGAATTGTGTGATGTATACCCTAATTCTACTGCTTTTAAAATAAATACTCTATCCTGTAACTTTAGAACTAAGATTTGATGTAATTTTAATAATTTTTATCTTTTTTAATAAACACTGAAATAATTTTTAGTGTTGTTTTTTTTCATGACTGAGTAATTATGCAAAAAAAAAAAAATGAAGACCAAACTCTAGTAAACTATAAGAAATTAATATAAAAAACTTACTTCCGCTTATCAAATTAAGAAAAAAAAAAACATCCCTAATCATAATTAACTTAATAGCATAGAACACAGTGGGACAGCATCAAAATATTTTGAATATAATTCAGTGATTTTTTACACGTATCCATCCCATAAACCTACCAGAAAGAAGTTTTGCCAAAAAATTACAGCTCGGTTTGTCGAAACATTTTAAAGCTTAACAATTGAAGCAGGGCCGCGAATAACGTTGTGACAAAATTGAAATTTTTAAGAAATCGAAAAAAAACACGTTTTAGAACTTGTAGTTGTATTCCACTGACTGACTTTTTAGATTGCATTTTGGTAATAAAATCCTTCATAATTTTGCTTAATTTCATTTTTAAGTCATAAAAGAGTTATTCTAACTGTTATCTGGAAAAAACAAATTTTGTAAAAATTGTCGCTTAAAACGTTATTCGCGGCTCCACTTCAGTTCTCTAGCTGGAAATTAATTTGGCTTTGGCTGTATGGAATTTCACGGCAAGGCATTGTAGTGACAATCAAAATATGACCAGCTAGAAATAAATAGCTAAATTGTTTCTAAAATATATTGATTCTGCCCCACTGTGCCAAACCAGCTAGATGCTAAAATAATTGGATTTTCGGAAATTTGTTGGTAGAAAAAACTATATAAATGGAAAAAAGTTCTTAAAGAAAATTATAACAACGCAATAAAACAAGTTATAGAAAGACGAATCTTTTAAAAATTTACATATTGGTCTTGTGGTAGCGAATTACCGTTATTATGAAAAAGTATAAAATGTCCACCATAATAACTTGTGATTGAGATGGATTATGTTACCAGTTCTGCATCAGTTAATTTTTATATTCTGGTGCCAAGAAATAGGTTTTGGATCCGTTTCTAAGAGAACTTATTCTAGAAAAATCTGAGTTGAGACAAAAATTTTTTCCGGGAAAGATCTAGGTTACAACATTATAGAATGATGAACTTTAATATAAAATTATATAATTTTTTTAATGCTTTTTATTTAGCAACAAAAAGAGAAAAAAAACTTAATTAATTAAATAACACAAAATTATTATAAAAACATAATTCTTTTTTTTTTTTTTTAAACATCACTCAAAAATACAAAAACAATGTTTTATAATAATTATATTAAGTTTATACTTGAAAAGGTTTTAATTATAAATGTTTAGATGTGTTTGTACAAATAAGCTTAATAAATTTTCTATAAAATCTTTAAATAATCTTGTGATTAATCGTTAAAGGTTGTTTGAATACTAATGAATTTTTAGTATATTCTATTACACAGAAAAATATTTTTAGTACTAATTATTTGTAAATTTTTCAAATCATGTTTTGGAAAATCATCTTTTTTTTGTTAAATAGTACGAAGATGGCGGTTTTTCGTGATTTTACATACAAATTTTGAATTCGTCGACCAATATTAAAAAAATTTTGTACGAATTTATAAGGGAAATTTTAAAAAATTTTCTTAAAACAAATTGTCATTCTAGCTTAATTTTTTAAAATATGAAAAAAAACTTTGATAAAAAAATTAAATAATTACTGAAGATTTGTTGAAATTAATTAGAGGAGCATTTAATGATTTCGTAAAATTTTTTTTTAATTACACAGGAGAAAATGTGTTCGCATATGAACATATATATATGTTTGTATATAATCATATATGGGCATATTAAGTTCAATATATGACCTTATATGATATCTTATGTAATCATATGTGGTCTCATATGTTGCCATATATGTTCCGATCCGAAACTTGAGGGTATATGTCCATATATGAGCATATAGGCTAATATAAGTTCAGATATGAAATTTTGGTTATCCAGGTGAAAATGTGATCACATATGAACATATATATATATTTGCATCATATATAGGCATATAAAGATCAATATATGAACTTATATGATATCATATATGGTCTCATATGTTGCCATATACATATGTTCGGATCCGAAATTTGAGGGTATATGTCCATATATTGGCATATGATATCGTATATTATCATATATGGTCTCATATATTACCACATAAGTTCAGATCTGAAATTTGTGGGTATATGATCATATATGATAACATATGAGCATAAATATATAGCATCCATATAACTTAAAATTGAGAATCCAAACATATATGGACATATATGTGACCACATATATAATCAGATATACCCATACACGATTTGATTTTCACCTGGGAACACAAACGAATTTCATTCAATAAAATTCTTCAGTCACAGTTTTTATTTATTGTCTTTTTTTTATCAAATTTTACATACATATTTTTTTCAGTGTAACCACGTTTATTTTTAGAAGATAATTACTGAATTAACTAAAACGTAAATATTTCTTAAAAATATTTTTTTAACTAACGATTCTTTTTTTCTTTATTAAATGTTTAGTAGCTACACTTAGGGAAAAAGCTTCGCCATATTTATGAAAAACTGTATAAATATAATGAAAAATTTTATAGATTTTTTTTCCAATGTAACACTTCATAAATATGATAAAGTTGTGTCAAAAAAATGCAAATTGATGAGATGTTTTTTCATATTTGATAAAAATAATGAACAAATTTAAAACAAAAAAAAATATTTATGACTTTCATAAATATTTCTGAAGAAGTTTCTTCAATATTTATGAAGAAATTTCTTTGGGAGAAGTTTTTTCAATATATTTATAAGCAGTTTCATTAATATTTATGAAGAAGTTTCATCAATAATTATGAAGAAGTTATATCAATATTTCTGAAGAAATTTTATATTTTTATGAAGAAGTTTCTTCAATATTTCTGAAGAAGTTTCATCAATATATATGAAGAAGTTTCATTGTTATTTATGAAGAATTTTCTCCAATATTTATAAAGAAGTTTCATCAATATTTATGAAGAAGTTATATCAATATTTCTGAAGAAGTTTTTTATTTTTATGAAGAAGTCTCTTCAATTTTCTGAAGAAGTTTCATCAATATTTATGAAGAAGTTTTATCAATATTTATAAAAAAGTTTCACTAATATTTATGAAGAATTTTCTCCAATATTTATAAAGAAGTTTCATCAATATTTATGAAGAAGTTATATCAATATTTCCGAAGAAGTTTCATTATTATTTATGAAGAATTTTCTTCAATATTTCTGAGGAAGTTTCTCAATATTTATGAAGAAGTTTCATTATTATTTATGAAGAATTTTCTCCAATATTTATAAAGAAGTTTCATCAATATTTATGAAGAAGTTATATCAATATTTCCGAAGAAGTTTCATTATTATTTATGAAGAATTTTCTCCAATATTTATGAAGAAGTTTCATCAATATTTATGAAGAAGTTTCATTATTATTTATGAAGAATTTTCTCCAATATTTATAAAGAAAATTCATCAATATTTATGAAGAAGTTATATCAATATTTCTGAAGAAATTTTATATTTTTATGAAGAAGTTTCTTCAATATTTCTGAGGAAGTTTCATCAATATTTATGAAGAAGTTTCATTGTTATTTATGAAGAATTTTCGCCAATATTTATAAAGGAGTTTCATCAATATTTATGAAGAAGTTATATCAATATTTCTGAAGAAGTTTTTTAATTTTATGAAGAAGTCTCTTCAATATTCTGAAGAAGTTTTTCATCAATATTTATGAAGAAGTTTTATCAATATTTATAAAGAAGTTTCACTAATATTTATAAAGAATTTTCTCCAATATTTATAAAGAAGTTTCATCAATATTTATGAAGAAGTTATATCAATATTTATGAAGAAGTTATATCATTATTTCTGAAGAAGTTTCATTATTATTTATGAAGAATTTTCTCCAATATTTATGAAGAAGTTTCATCAATATTTCTGAAGAAGTTTTATTTATATTTATAAAGAATTTTCTCCAATATTTATGATGAAGTTTCATCAATATTTATAAAGAAGTTTTATATTTTTTATGAAGAAGTTTCTTCATTATTTTTGAAGAAGTTTCTTCACTATTTATGAAGAAGTTTCATCAATATGATAAAAAAAAATTATTTGTTTTAAAATTATTTAAGTATAAATGCAAACTTATTGAGAATTACAAACAGCAATGTTTTTGATACCGAAATAAAAAAAATTGCAAGAGCTTTTTATTAATTTTTTTTTATAAAATAATAATTTTTTATAAAACACTTTATCATATTTATGATACCGAAATAAAAAAAATTGCAAGAGCTTTTTATTAATTTTTTTTTATAAAATAATAATTTTTTATAAAACACTATCATATTTATGAAAACTTTATTATTTATGATGAAGAATTGATGACAAACGATTTATGAAACAGTTTCATTAATATGATGAAATTTTTTTCCCCTGAGTGTAAAGTAAATTAACATTGAATACAGAATTATTATACACGGCTTACTTAAGTCTTTAACTAGGTAAAACTATTGGGTAAAATAAGTTTTTTGTTAAAATGAATGACAAAAAATTTAGTTTTAATGATCTCATCATTATACTTAACTAATGAATAGTTCATGTATATGATGAAAATGTTTTAACAAACAACTACAATTAAATGTATTGTTTAGGCAATAAAAATATTAAATTTATTTATTTTATAAAAAATATTCAGGAAATAAGTTGAACATTTTTAACACAAGTTTGTACTAAACACTAGAACAACGAAAAAGCTGATCAATTTGAAAAAAAAAAAAAAATACTTGGGAAAATACAATTCTGTTTAAATATTTACATTGTGTATTTTTGCTTTTAGTTATGGTGGTAATATTTTCATAATTATATTTAGATTCGTCGATGACCCTCAAATACTGGCTATTTTGATGTTATGTACCCGGTCAAGAACAATCGGTTTACCGCAGTAATATAATAATTTTTAAACGACTAAATTAATTGGTATAAAATGTATGAAATTATTATTGAGGAGAACATAAGCATTAAGAATATTTTCTTCACAGAAAACCTTTTCTAATATATGTTAGACTGTAGGGTGTCAAAGTTGCCAACATAATTTATGAACATTTGCTTTCTTCTAATTTTTATTCTTTTCGTAAAAAAAGGGAAAAAGGAAAAGCTCAGATTTTTAAACCAATTTTATCCCTCAAATAAAAAACTTTTATAACAGAAAAATTCTTAGATTTTAAAGACACTTAGAAGAACTCTACAATTGCTATATAACAGTTATTTGTGTAGTACTACGTTTGTAGTTATTTTCAACTGCGAATGCAGTTATTTAAAGTGTCATTTACAGTTGATTCTATCTACATAATTTTAAGACCGGATTATTTATTAAAGTAAAAGAAATTTTCTTCGTAAGGAAAAAGTCCCTAAAATCTTTAGGGAGTTGTAAAAAAATTTTCAGAGGGTTTTAGAAGACTTTTTCATCTGCAAAAATTTAGTTTTATTTAAGAAAATTTTCTGTAGCAAAATCTCCGCCCAAACTCTCTCCTCTAGTATGGATTAACTTACTAAAGAGGGTACTTTTTGGAGTTCTGACTAGGAACGTGAACTGGCCGAACCGTTTTGGATAAAAACCTCAATTTAAAGATCGAGATGATTTAAATCATTCAAATTGGATTGTAACAGACAATTAGTGAAATTAAAATACTAGACAAAGAAGTAAAATGGGAGAACGAGTGAAAATAAAACATTATTTAATGGGAACATAATGAAATGGAACAGGAAATGAGTGAAAATTAAATATTAAAAACAGGGATGAAAATGAAATGGGGGAGTATGGATTTTTGTAAAAGTTGCCTCAACCGAGTGGTCTCCTACGGGAAAATATTAAATTTTCTTTAATAAAAACTTTGCTGGTTAATATCTTTAAAAATTATTCGATAATATCATACCAATTCCCGACCAGTGACGACTACATAGTTATGACATCACGTGGATACCGTGAAATTTTTAGTTCGCCTTGTTTGTGCTATGAACACAAGCGAACATGTTCGGACCCGATTGTAGGTCCATATTGTAGAGACAGGACATAAAAATACAATCAAAGAAATAAAAAAAAATATATATTTTTCAGCAGATTTTTTTTCGGTACTTCCCATCAACATGATTGACCAAAATTCAGCATTAAATTCGGTATTGGGTGAAGGGATACCCCTTTAAAGATCCATATTGTGTAGACGGGACTTAAAAAATTTGTAGCTAACTCCTCCCCCTTTTACTTTCTCTCTCTCTCGGGCGGAACGATGTCTGCAACAGATAAAAACTTAAAAAAAAAGAACAAATATTTTATCCAGATTTGGCTTCGGTACATTACATCAACCTCCTCCAACAAAATTCAACATGAAATTCGAAAAAAAAAAGTTCTGACCGGCATTGGGTTAAGGGTTACCCAGTTGTAGGTCCATATTGTGGAAACAGGACTTAAATAAATTGTAACGAACCCTCCCCCCCCCCTTTACACTCACTCGGACGGGAATAATGTCCGCCCCAGCCAAAATATTACAAAAAAAATATTTTATCCAGATTCGCATTCAGGACTTCCCATCAATCTCCTTCTACAAAATTAAGCATTGGATTCGAAGGAATGTCCCAGCCGGTATTGGATTAACAAGGGAAATATTGGTAGGAGCTTAAAAAAAACTTCGCTAGGGTGAATCGAATTTGGACTTTAGAGAAATTTTGCTTAGTGAAGCAGTAGACAAATTGTGTATACAAGAAAAAGTTTCAGCCAAATCCGAATTCATTGAAAAATGGGGATTTTTTTTTTGGCGAAACCGATATTATCGCGGAAAGTTTTTTTGATAAAAAATACACCAATTTCTATGACACAATATTTGCGGTTTCCAACAAGAATTTAAGCTTTTAAATCACTCGAATTTATTTTTTTTTTCCAAGAAAACGCAAATTTTGTATAAAACGAAATTTAAAATTTTTTTAAGTTAAGTTTAACCCTAATGTTGTTTAAAGGTATAATATGGACTGGCTCGCTTATTAAATAAATTCCCTTCCATGTTTTAACATATAGAATTCTTAAAAATTTTAATATAATATTTATTATCATCCACAATTTCCAAACATTTTAATCATATTTTTTTTAATTAATTGCAATCAATTAATAATTTCAATTAAAACACTTTCAATTTCAATGCATATCCATAAATCATTCCAAAACATATTTGTTTTTTTATTTATTTATAAAATTATTTTACAAATGTAAAAATCATTTAACTACAAAATTAAAAAAAAAAATAATAATTTCATAAAGGAATACAATAAACAGTGCATGAAATAAATGAGCGAACACTGTAATTTAAATTTACAATATTTTAATTTTAACACTTTTAATTTTTAAGCCAAAACTATGCATTTTTAGTATGAAATAAATAACAATTTTATTAAGGTAATTAATTTATGAGGTTATATTACAAAAAAAAAACAGAAGTAAAAATTTTTTAAGGTCTCTTTACCTATTTGGCTATAACTTTTTAATCCATCGGCCAAATTTGCTTATTTTTCACAACCAGCTACTTAAGACTAAGACAAACATTGTGAGTAGAAATCAGCAACAGTGTCCTACTGATTAAGACGTGATGATACTTAATAAATATAAATCTCTATCAAGAGATAATTTGTCAAGAAAATAACAATGACTTTTGCATATTTCAAATTGTTATGTTTCAGATCTATAGAAAAAAACTCGAAACATTTGGTGTGTGATAAAACAAAAGTAGTGTATGTTTATATCTAAGACTTACTGTAAGTTGTTAATCAGATGATATTTCTGTTACTTCTCATTTTACTTTACAAACATTTAAGTCATTCATTTGGGGTTGATATATGACCAAAAGTTATAGCAAACGAAATTTCTGTCATTTATATAACAAAAAGCAAAAACAAAACAGGTGTTGGAGATGTGCAATAAAAAAAAATTATGAACACCCTTTTTATTTTTGTATGTGTATCTACCCACCCACCCAGGTTTGGTTGCACACACAATATATCGTTGTTATCATAGATTTTTTTCAACTTTCACAGCACAGAAAATAAATATAAAAATTGGAGGTGATTGTCACATAAGTTACGTGAGGCAAAAAAACGAAAAAAAACCATGTACAGATACATAGATATTGGCTAGGAGAAGGTAGGTGTTAAACCAGTTAGAACAATTTTTCAGTAAAAATTGTCATGTTTTTCCAGTCTGTTTTATATTTTTGTGCTAAACATATTGTCATTGTGCAATTTTCCATGAAATATGATGGTGTTTGTTAAAAAACGTGTTTCAATATCTGTTTTTTTTTTATAAAAAATAAATCGACAGACTGTATAGAATATTAATTGGACAATTGTTCAAGGTTTATGCACCTAAGGAGAATATATCATAGAATTTTATTTTTTTAGCCAAACTGGATAAATCAAAAAATTGCCAATAAAATTATAAATTCTAGTAAGTGTTTAAAGGAAAAAATAATTTGTAAATCTGTTAAAACTATTTGCTAAAATAACTAAAAAAAATTTTCCAAATGTTGGAATTAACAGATTTTTTTTTTGCTAAATGTTAGTAACAGCAAAAATAAAACTGTTATAAAGGGTGTCCCAAGAAGAAGGCAATTTTTAAATCTGGCAACATTCGAAGTGTCATTGTTTGACATTTGAACAATTGTTATTGTTTGCTAGTAAAAGGTACGAGGTTAGTAAAAATGGAGCGCTACACGAATGAACAACGCATTCTCATTGTGAAATTGTTTTACCAAAATGGTGAAAGTTTTGCGGCTACAGTTCGCAAATTGCGATCAATTTGGGGTCACAATAATGCTCCAAAAGAGTCAACTGTAAAGAGATTAATGGATAAATTTGCCGAAACTGGGTCTGTTAGTGATGTAAAGCCAACAACGCGCCATCGACCAGGTCGATCGACCGAAAATGTCGCAGCTGTACGTGATGATGTCGCTCAAACTCCATCCACCTCAATTCGACACCGAGCTCAGCAAATTGGTGTCTCCAAATCCACTTTGCAGCGAATTTTGACGAAAGATTTGCATCTTCATGCATACAAAGTTCAATTGACTCAGGAACTGAAGCCAGCTGACCATGGACAGCGAAGGGAGTTCGTTAATTGGGTATTGGAGAGACAACATGAAAATGCTGATTTTGCCGATAAAATCATCTTCAGTGACGAGGCCCATTTTCATCTTGATGGCTTCGTCAATAGGCAGAATTGTCGCATTTGGGGTGAGGAAAATCCTCGAGTGATTCACGAGAAGCAAATGCATCCTCAACGTGTCACTGTGTGGTGTGGTTTTTGGGCTGGAGGAATCATTGGACCTTTTTTTTATCAAAATGATGCAGGTCAAGCGCAAACAGTCAATGGTGTTCGGTATCGTGAAATGATAACCAGTTTTTTCTTGTCTAGAATTGAAGAAATGAATGTGGAGGGCATGTGGTTCCAACAAGACGGCGCCACATGTCATACAGCCAGAGAAACAATTCAATTGCTGCATCAGTCATTTCCCGGTCGTGTTATTTCGCGTTTTGGAGATCAGAATTGGCCGCCTAGATCGTGCGATTTAACACCATTAGATTTTTTTCTTTGGGGTTTTTTGAAGTCGATGGTTTACGCGAATAAGCCGACGACGACTCAAGCCTTAAAAGAGGAAATTGGACGCTGCATTAATGAAATACCGCAGCATTCATGCAAAACGGTCATTAAAAATTTCATTAAAAGATCGCGTGCATGCCAGCAAAGCCGAGGCGGCCATCTGCACGATATATTGTTCCATACATAACCTCATTCTGTCTACTTTACGATATAATAAAGTTTCACGTTTTTTTTTAAACATCTGTGTTTTATTTAAAATTTAAAAACTGCGTTCTTCTTGGGACACCCTTTATTTAAGATAAAATTAAATTTCCATATATCTTCAGATACGAATATATGATGATATATGGCTGTATATGGGAATATATGATCATATATTAATAATATATGAGCATGTATGATCATATGTGAAAATATACCATCATAAACCTTCAAATTTCGGACCAGAAGATATATGGTCATATATGAGATCATGTATGTTCGTGTATTGAACTATTAATGAACGTATATTACTATGCATACTCATGTATAATCATGTATGCCCATGTATAATCATGTATTTTCACATATATTTCGATTTTCACATGGGCTATATGATCATTTACATTTGATCATGCATGATCTCATATATTTCCATATATCTTTATATCCGAAGATATGATAATATATTTCTGTATATGGTAATAAATGATCAGATATGAACAATATATGAGCATATATGAAAATATACCACCATAAACCTTTAAATTTCGGATCAGAAGATATATGGTCATATATGAGATCATGTATGTTCGTGTATTGAACTATTAATGAACGTATATTACTATGCATAGTCATGTATTATCATGTATAACCATTTATGTTCTTATATATTTCGATTTTCACATGGGTTGCTTTATGAATATGAATATTAACATTTATTTATTTTATTTATTTATATTAATCATATAATTACAAATTATATCCTAATAGCCTTACCGAGCACTAGCAACAAAGGCCATCTGCTCGTTGTAGCGAAAACAGACCAGAGCCTCTGGTGGGAATCGAACCCACGACCCCCGCACTGATAAGCTAGCACGCTACCAACTAGCCTACCGGGGCGCTCAGAAAATATTAACATTAAATCAAATTGTTATTGCTTTTTTATATGGACAAAATCACATTTTGACTTGAAAAGTCATAACTCACGAACGCGTCGACCGATGTCATTAAAACTTTTGATATCTACACGACCATACCAGGGATGGAAAACATGGTACAATTGTACGTTTTTTGGTATATTTTTACCTTGGTTGGTACCGTGGTACTACCGCGGCTCATTTAGTACAATTTGAAATTTTTTAAAATTTTCAACTTATAACTTGATAAAACAACATAACATAAAGTCGACTTTTTTTAAAAGCAATTTTAAATTAAAAACCTGTTTATTTATTCAGCTACTAAAGTTAAAAAATAAAGTAAATTTTAAGTTGAACCGGCTTTAAATTGGTGTCACATCAAATACATCAAATGTTTGCATACACATTGTACTAAAATATTCGGAAGTGGCAACATTAAACAGCTGATTTTAAATTACCTCTCAAAACAAAAAAGTGTATTATTGTTAAAAAGCTATTAAATGCCTTTAAATTTTTTAATAGCAAATCCTGAAAAGGTTAAATTGCCCTCCAAAGTAGGCGGACACACAGAAAAAAAGGTGTGACATTTATAAAAATTAGAGTAAAATTTTACAAACTTTTGTGGTAATTCTACGACTACATTAAATTAACGATAAATTTTGTTTCACCCCGTTAATTTAATATTATTTTTAAGTCTTTTTAGTGTCTAAGCAAATCTGACTCAATACGATAAAATTGTTAAAAAAGCGAAAAAAATTTTGGTACCGTGATGATCGAAAAAGTACAATTTGTTTGTCTGGTTGGTACAATAACAGAAAACATATTTTCCATCCCTGGACCATACGAACAAAACCTAAAAATTTAATTGAATTCGGTTTGACCGTTCGTGAATTATAAAGTCCTAACACACTTGCAACAATTTTTTATATATATAGATTTAATAATATTAATTAATTTTTTTTTTTTAATTTGAATTGAAATTTAATATGTTTACTAAAGATTTATGATCTTATTAAATATGTTAGACTAATGTTAGTACTAAACATTTCAAAACTCACCAAATCCTTAAAAATGTATTAAAGAACTCACCTGAAAAGATATTAAAAATACATCAATTATTAGTTAAATTAGGGAAACAAAAATAGTAGTACAGGGTAGTTCAAAATTACCGAAGAGGTTTAAATTCCTTATAACTTTTTTTATAATTTTTTTTTTTTTTTATTTTCAGTATTTTTTAAAGAAGACTTGGAGAATTTAAAATGTAACAGTACACAATTGAACAACGTGCCCAAATCGTTAAACTTTATTTCTCAAATCATCGCTCCATTGTTTTGACTCAGCGTGCGTATCGTCGTTATTTTAATGTACGGGTTGGACCCTTAGAGTCAACAATAAACCATCTGATTGCAAATTTTCGACAACAAGGGTAAGTAAGGAACCTTCCTGGTGTCGGCAAACGACGAACGGTGCACAAGGATGACAATATTGAACGGGTACGGGAAAGTATAGGGGAAATGTAGAAACATCAATCAGGAGACGTTCCACACAACATGGCCACGAGAGTCGCTGCAAAAAAAATTTCCATACAATAACAATGCTTCCATAGAAAATTCAGCTTGTCCAAGAATTAAAACCAACATGATGGCTCTTTTACGCGAAGTCATTGGTGTACGAATTATTTCGCGTACAAACGATTTTAATTGGCCTCCGCGTTTAACGGATTTAAGGGCTCCAGACTGTTTCCTTTGGGGTTATTTGAAAGGAAAAGTCTATATTAATAAGCCTAGAGCCATCCAGCAATTAAAAAAAATCAACAACATAACACCTAAAGTTTTGCGAAATGTTATGGAACATATTTTGGAAAGAGCACGAATATGCGAACGAGAAAAGGGCCACCACTTGCGAGATATAATTTTTCATAATTAAATTAAAAATATTCTCCCATAATATACTGCTTACAAAAAAAAAAATAAATAATTATGTTTTAACTAAAAAGTTATAATGAACTCGAACCCTTTCGGTAATTTTGGGCCACCCTGTATTATAGTTTTATAAATAATTTATTATTAGATAACAGGTGTCATAAAAAAGCAATTTTTGGACCCAAATGCTAGTTTTTTTTGTAAAACTTTTATTTTATTCAATTGGTTATTTAAATAATACAGTGGCTTGGAAAATATTAGAAAATGCCAATCTTTGGCCCCCGTACTTTTCTTAAGATTCAGCGGTTCCAATGTTTAAATAATTCTGTGAAATTTTCATTTCGCTCAATTTGCTAATTAAATACTAATGTAGATGGAAAAAACAGAAAAGCTCAACATTTGGCCCCCCAAACTTTTTTGTTATGCAACAGGGGGCTAAAAATTTCTTTTTTTCGTGTATAATCTGCATTAAGTTTAATGGCTTCTTAAATAATATTGCAGCTTGAAAAACATCAGAAAAGTCCAACATTTGGCCCCCTAATTCAGGGGGCCCAAAAGTTGACTTTTTAGGTGCAATCTGTATTTAATAAATCGCTCATTAAATAATATTATTAACTGAAACATATCAGATAAGCCCAACATTTGGCACTCGTGATTGTTTGTGGGCCGAAAATGGTTTTTTTTGTACAATCTGCACTTTGCTGATTTCGTTATCTATATAATACAATGAATAGAAAAATGTCAGAAAACTCCAACTTTTGGTCCTCCATAATTCTAAGCAATTGAAAGTTGCGGGGGCCAAAGGTTGATTTTTGTGTAGAATCTACGCTGTTGATTTGGTTATCTATATAATACAATGGGTTTAAAAATATCAGAAAACTCCACAATTTGGGCCGCCTGAATTTAAGCAATGGAGAACTGCGGGGGCCAAATTTTTGCGTTTTGTGTCATTATCTACACAAATATACCATTTAACTAGTACCGAATGTTAAATTTAATGGTTTTGTTAGAAAAATTGACAAAAAAAAAAACTAAAGGGTGGTTGAATTTTAAGGGCCGATGTTGAATGTGAATCACACCTAAACGTCAGGTTTTTTTTTGCATTTCATTTGACATTTCTCAATTTCAGACTAACTCAATTTGAGCCATGGAAAAATACACAATCGACCAACGCGTTAAAGTTATTTAGGCTTATTATGAAAATGGGGGTTTAAAATTAAAATGAATTTCGTGCACTTTGAGATTTTTTTTGGTCAGCATAATCGACCAAATGTGTCCACAATCAGGAGAATTGTAGTCAAATTTCAGCAAACCGGGTCTGTGAAAACACCTGTGCATGCTCGCCCAGATCGTGCTGCGGAAAACATTGCTGTTGTTGGCGATAGTGTGTCATGAGGTCGGCCAAGCATTTACCGTGAATGGTGTTCGCCATCGCGAGATGATAACGAACTTATTGTGCCAGGAATTGAGGATATGATCCTGGTTTCAACAGGACGGTGGCACTTGCCACACAGCTAACGAAACAATGGCTCTTTTGCGCGACAAATTCAATGGCCGTGTTATCTCAAGTGGTCGCGATGTCAATTGGCCGCCAAGAACATGTGATTAGACACCGTTGGACTTCTTTCTTTGGGGTTATTTGAAAGAAAAGGTGTACGTCGATAAGCCAGTAACAATTCAAGAGCTATGCACATTAACGGCATAGAAAATTTGGACCATCGGATGGAGGTGTGCCGCCGAGGTCGCAGCGGCCATTTGGCCGATATTTTGTTTCATACAAAATTGAACTATACCATATTATCATAATAAAAAGAAATGACAATAATTTCCTAAATAATTTGTGTTTTATTCAAAATCAACATCGGCCCTTAAAATTTAACCACCCTTTATATTATGTTGCAAAAATATGAAAATTTTATTAGAAATTTCGATTTATTTTTTAAATATTTTTACATCTACTTAATGAATGTGAAAGTTTGAACCCTGTATTTATTCATAGAAGTGTCTTGTGTTAATTTGGTTTTAATGTGTCCAAATTTTTTAACAAATATTAACGTTTTAAGGTCTAATTAAAAAAAATCGATTTTCGAGATCCTTCCGAAAATCCGTAAAAGTAACAAAATATTTAGAACTACTCCTGCACAATATCGCTCCATTAGATTCCACCTGGGTCAGGGATCAAAAAAGAAAGGCCCATCTTACGGAAACTCAATTTAATGAAACTTTTTTTGAATTCAGAGAAGTGTCTATGCAAAAAAAAAAATATTTTTATTGATCACACATGTAAAAATCCAAATATATATGAATATACGTACTCATATATGCGCTTGTATATGATCATACATAGGGCATACATGATCGTGTCCGTCCACTTACGTTCCATATATGATCTCATCTATTTCTTTATATCCTCGGATCTAAAATTTTGGGCATACATTGTCATATGTATATGAGCATATATGACCGTATACGATTATAAACTTGGGATCCGAAGAAATATGATATTGTGATATGCTCATACATGCACATATATGATCATATATATCCATGTATAGTCATATACAAACCCATATATGATTATGTATGTTCATATATATTCGGCACATACAAGAATTAAATTTTATGTTAAAACAATACGAACATTTAACCAGTCGCTAAATTTTGCTAATGTTCTTAATCAAATTTCTAAGATAAGGCTGTACAATTTAGGTATAGCCATCACTTGGAGGAGTGACTGTAATTTAAGCAGGTTAAAACTTATCAATAAATCTCTTTCACTACTAACCGAAATACATTCTTTAAATTACTTTCATATTCTTTTGATACATTTGCATTATTTATTTGCATCCAGTATTTATTGTTTTGATTTTCTTTTACTCAAACAATTTCTTAAGATTTATAATCTAGTTTTGCCGATTTCACCTAATGACCTAATACTTCGAGGTCTGATTTTCATCTCTTTGGTTTTTAAAAAGAAATATTTAACACTTTATGATTTTCTTTCTTTCTAATATTTCTTTGTTAACTCAACCTTAATGAACTTTTCTTTTTTTTACACTTTTAATGTAAGTATAGTGCAGCTTTTGTTTCAATCATACGACAGCATATGACATTTAGTTATGACTTTGATTATTAATGCTTTGGGGGGGTCTAAGCAGGTATAAAGAGTCATAAACAGTATGTAATATTTTAATGACAAAGAGGGGGAAAGAAAGCAAAAGTAAATGTAAGTAATTTTTTATATTTTTCTTTATAATTATAAAAAAGTAGGCTGACTGACTGCCTTAGAGCATAAAAAGAAAACTAAAGAACTTGTAGTATGGTTTGATATATTTTTTATTTAAAAAAAAACAAGGTTGATCTTGATAATTAAACATTTTAAAACAGGTGGCCTCTATTTTACTTTCTTTTAATGACAATTTAATATAAGAACTTTTTTTTAATTTTAAATTAATATCTTTAATTCGTTATAAAACATATTGAGCAAAAAGGATATATGTCAAATAGGCGGGTTATTTTAGTTTAAATAAAATTATATAAAAATATTTATGTTTACATACAGTAATGTCTACTGATTTTTGTTATGATTTTAAATTGTTTGTAATTTATAAGTTTGTTAGTAATTTTCAGCACATATGACAGAAAGGCGTGATCTTGATTTTAAAATAAAATTAATCTATTAAAAGGATTTATTTATTTTATTTTGAAGAAATTTTTCGTAGACCATATTTAGGCTACTTTTATTGATATGGTATACTCGTTTTATCTGCCATACCTGGGACTTAAGAATTGTTAACAGTATAATCAATTGGTATTAATTGGTTGAAATTCTTTTCTTTCACCTCTTCACCTTTTATACACAAACAACAAACCAATACAAAGATTTGTCATTTAAATAAAAACCAAACAAATCTCTATTGAACGAAAACTGTTTATTTAATTCTATTAACGATGATTCCATATGACCTTAATAGCTCAGTTGTCTAAACGCTATGTCACAAATACTTTTTTTCCTAAACAAGACACAATTCAAGTTTTTTTTTTGTACATTTGTTTTTTTTATTTTCTTAAGTCTTTTTTTTTTTTTTGTTTATTTTTTGGTTTTTTTTAACATTTAATAATTAATTAAAATAAAATTTTATATTAATAATTAAATAATCCATAAATAGGCTAAAAGCATCAAAATTTTTATAAAAACCCTCTGATACAAACAAAATACAAACGGTTTTATTTCTATTTTTTGCTCCGATTTAAAATAATTTATAAAAAGATTTTTAAACCAATTTATTTCTCATACATATATTATTTTAGAGTTGTAATATGACCTATGGATACGTCTTATATAGCAAAAGATCGAAATTCCAAAAACATATTTTCCAAAACATATTTTTTTTTAAATACCTATTTTCTGGAACCATAAATCTTCCCGAGTTCTAGTTTTATCACCAAACTAAATGGTTAATTTCCTCTTAAAGGCGTCCGTATATAAATCTGTCCATTCCATATATGTCCATATATAAACTTCAGTTTTTTCCCAACCATGGTGAAGGGTATATAAGATTCGGCATAGCCGAATTTAGCCGCTCTTACTTGTTTTTTAATAAAATAGTTTCATAATGATTTTTCTAAGCAAATTTCCTTATTTTTACTTAAAACCTCAAAAAATAATAGAGTATACAAAACATGATAAAAAATTCAAAATTTAAACTAAACAAGCTTGATTTTAATAATTAAAGTTTTAAAAATAGTTGGCCTTAGTTTGCAGTTCCTTAAAAAATTTACAATCTTTGAAAAAGTTTCCGGGAAATATGAAAGCTAGACGTGTGATAATCATCATCCACTTTCATCTCTTAAAATTTGAAATAAAAAATATATCCAGCCAATACATTTCTGAGCGCTTAGAAATTATAACTCATAAGGGACTCTCAAATATAATAATTTTCACAGCGCTTAAATTTCAAAGTCATAAATGAAACATACAGGTTGGTTGAAAAGTTCCTGCGCTCACCAAGAAATGGCACTGCTAGCTCCAAACTTTTTTTCTTCTCAAGTTGGTATAACTGTCCTGAGAACACATGCAAAGTTGCAAGTCATTCTGTCAATTCTTTTTTTGTTTACAAGCCATTTGAAGTTGACGTGTCATTGATTTTTTTTTTAATATGGAAAAAATTTAATATCGTGCAGTCATTAGATTCTTTGTTTTGAAGGGTTTAAAAGCAAAGGAAATTTATGAACAATTATTAGAAGTGTATAAGGAGTCCTCACCTTCAAAACGCACCGTTGAATTATGGGCTGGTGAATTTAAACGTGGTCGTACCAGCCTTAAAGACGATCCACGCGAAGGACGACCAAAAACTGCAACCACAGCCGGAATCATTGAGCAGGTAAATAATATGGTAAGTGAAGATCCAAGTTTGACTAAGCGTGAAATTGCTAATGCCATAGGCATCTCAGACGAGCGAGTACTCCATATTTTACATAAAGAATTAATAATTCAACAAAAAGTGGATCGAAAACAAATTTCTCAGCGTAATTTGGAGCGTTTTAAGCCGAATAAAAGCGACTTCTTGCGTCGTTTTATAACTATGGATGAGACTTGGATCTACCACCATGATCTTAAATTGAAACAAGAACGTTTACAGTGGACTGAAGCTGGTTGTTCAGCTCCAAAGCAGGTGAAGTCACAACGATCAGCAAAGAAGGTTATAGCATCAGTTTTTTAGGATGCAAACTGAATTTTGTTGATTGATTATCTTCAGAAAGGTAAAACAATCAACTCTGAATATTATTGCAGCCTTTTGAATCAGCTGGATGAAAAAATTCATGAGAAAAGACCTGGTTTAAAGAAGAAAAAAATCATTTTTCATCAAGACAATGCACCTGCTCACAAAAGTGTTTTGACGATGGCTAAATTCAAAGTATTAAAGTACGAATTGCTTGAACATCCACCGTATTCACCAGATTTGGCTCCCAGTGACTACTATCTCTTCAGAAATCTCAAACAATTCCTTCGTGGAAAGCATTTTTCGTCGAATGAAGAGGCCATAGCAGCCGTAGACGGTTATTATGCAGAGCTTCCGAAAAACCATTATAAGGATGGGATAAAATTATTGGAAGATCATTGGAACAAGTGTATTGAGCTTCTAGGAGATTATATTGAATAAAAAAATATATTTCGTAACAAAAACAGTATTCTTTCATTTCGAGCGCAGAAACTTTTCAACCAACCTGTAATCGACTCTTCTTTATGAACCTATTTGAAAATTTGTTCAACACTCTCAAATGTCTCAAAAAAGTTATAATAAATGACTCGAAAATAGCTCAGAAAATTCTGAAATTTCCAATAATGCTCATATATTTATAGGAGTCATAAAAGAAGAGCTCGAAAAGAGGCGTCATTGGCAAAGAAAAAAATACTTTTATATCGCTATGATTTCGAAGGGTTTAGGGGCTCTTTTATGAGTATTTTTTGACACCAGTTGTAGACTAGGAACTGATTCTTAGGATATATGAGTGGTAGGCGAATACCTATTTTTGAAATTCTTTTAACATTTGTTGAATTATTTCCTTTTCACTTTTTAGAAATTTGGCATTCATACCTTATATAAATTCAGTATTTCGTGGTAAAGTTTTCCTTTAATCATAATTTTTAAATTTCAGGATGAGCGCCCCGGTAGGCTAGTTGGTAGCGTGCTAGCTTATTAGTGCGGGGGTCGTGGGTTCGATTTCCACCAGAGGCTCTGGTCTGTTTTCGCTACAACAAGCTGAAGGCCTTCCTTGCTAGTGCTCGGTTAGGGTATTAAAATATAATTTGTAATTATATGTTTAATAAAATAAATAAATAAATTTCAGGATATATGTTAGGTAGGCGTGTTCTTAATTTAAATAGAATTATATTAAGTATATTTATAGCTTTGGCGAATTCTTTTTTATGTAATTCTTCCATCACTTATTGAATTATTTTATTTTCACTTTTTAGAAACAAAAAACAAAAATGATATATGGAAGGTAGGTGTGTCACTTCTATGAATTAAAAGAAATTTGCCATTCTGTATTTCATGGCTTCATAATAAATTTCAAAGATTTAAGGCAAAAAAACATAAAAAATGTTGTTTAAGGATATATGAAGGGTAGGCGTGTAGACTAAAAACACATATAAAATTTTTTTCAAGGATATATGACAGCTAGACTTGTAACACACATCAGTTAGTTTAGCTTCTTAAATATGATATATGAAAGATACTGATTTTTGCTGTACATAAAGTTTTTCTTTAATCATAATTTTTAAATTTCAGGATATATGTAAGGTAGGCGCGTGCTTAATTTGAATAGTTATATTTTGTATATTTATAGATTTGTGCTGAATATATTTACAATGCTTTTTTTACTTATTATTGCCGTACACCTTGGAAAAATCTGTTACCATAAGGATATATTAGAGGTAGGCAAGATATTAAATAAAATTAGCTCTGAAAAAAATCTTGCAAATTTCGTTGTAGTTCTAACATTTTTATAACTTTTAGCAAAAATAAACTTAAAAAGCTAATTATGGATATATGAAAAGTAGGCGTGTTATATACATAATTTCATTTTTCCTTATACATGTCGGACAAGAAAGAAACTAATTTTCGTAGTAATGATAAAATGTTTGAAATTTTTATTTAATTTTAAGATATGAAAGGTGGGATTTTTTTAAGTTTAACCTTACTTTAATATACACTGAAAACTCTAATAACGGACAAATTTTTTGGTCCCTTCTTGGAACTTATTAAGAAAAAAAACTATCCTGTAGGCGGACTTCTCCCGTAATCGGAGAAATTCAGCGCGACGGTCGGTGTCCGCCTGCTAGAGCTTTGAATAAAATCAAATTTGCTGCCACACATTTATGATTATTATTCTAATACATTTAAAAGCTCAATTATAAAAAATGGTTTCAGGATATATGAGCGACAGGCGTGTGTACAATATCTACTCTATGTTAGCGTGTTTGTTTTTTAAAGTAAAAAAATTGAATTATAAATTGATGATTATCTATGAAGTCATTACTTAAATAAAGCTACATTTTTTAATACCATTTCAGATTCCTTTTAAATTCGTTGCAAATTAATTCGCTTTATTAAACCATATACTGCAGTTTTATAAATCAAAAAGTTTTTATGTAGTTTTTGCTACTTTATTATTTCAATTTCCTTAAGCCATATATATTTTAAATTTCAATTGTTTTCTCTTTTCCTGTGCAAACCTCTGTTTCTAAAAAAGCATTTTCTTGTTGTCAGTCAAGTTTCAAAAAATCCACTGCATTACAAAAGAATAATCATCATCACTTTATAATGTGTCGCCTGTATTAATTTGCATTTTTTTTTGTTACTGCAAAAATGTCTTTTACTGCAAAATTTTCTTTGATTTTTCAAACAAAAATTTTGTCAACCCCAAAATTCAATTTGAAGGCATCAACATTGTAAATGACAACATAAAATGTTAACGTATAAAAAGACTCAATGAACTGTGTTTTTTTGTTGTCAAATTCTTTACCAGACACATGGCAGCCGAAAAGTTAAACCAAGTCAGCCAGCCACCTAGAGGTGCCGTATTAAAATCATCTACCCTGCTAAAAATTAGTATGCAGGATAAGCTATTAAAGTGTTGTACTTCGTTTAGTTTGGTCTATAAAATTAAAATGTAAGTTTTCTGGTTAGGTTATTACCAGTTTAAAGACATTTACCAAAATTGTTGAAAATTCCAAAAAGAAATCTATTGGTTGACAGTTTAGGTTAATTTAACTAAGGGTTTTTAACAATTGCAAGTTTTGTGCATGAAACTTGCAACAGGAAACTGTTTTAATAGACTATTCTTTTGTTTGTTATTAAATGTTTGCTAAAATGGACCCATTATTCAAGTCATCTACAATATGTTGCAGAGGAAACCTATGAAATGTAATCACTTGTAATATGTAAAAAATTTATTGTAAGATTTTTTATGTCAATCTTGCTATAAACGATTTTAATGCTATAAAAGAGGATTAATGTCAGCTTAATATGGCTAAAAAAAATGGGGCATCGGACTCCTTTAGGTAATTCTGTGGTTTTCTGCAAAAACAACTTATCTCAAGAAAAGACAATTTTCCCCCAACTATCTCAAAAATGACAGTTTGGTGACGGGTTAGTCGCAAAACTAATCTATAACATGTCCCCACACTGTGAACTGTTTTGGTGGATGTTACAATACAAACCTAGGTC